>OW052047.1:13000000-13536178 GCA_932526495.1 Bombylius major
TTAGCAACACTTCAACCAACAATCGTAGATCGAACAATATTACGTCGTGATAGTATTGATTATCTTTCACAATCCCCTGCTACTGAAATTGTCTCAAAGCCTCGAGAAATGTCACTTGATGAAGCAATTCGTTACGAGATCATAAATCCAGAAACAGCAGTAATAAAAGATTTATCTACATTTAAATTTATTCCATTAAAATTGGCTATTGAACGTGATGCAATAGATATAACCAAGCGAACTCTAGTGGATCCTAAAGCATTATTTTTCGCTTTCGATACTAGTCTCATTGTATATATTCAAGAACCGATTTCGTTTGATCGTGCAATTGAAAATAACTATCTGGACTTATCAACGGGTAAACTCTGTTATCCACTTGATCCAAATGTTACTAATGAGAAAAAAGAATATACTCTTAAAGATGCTACATCCTTGGGGATTTTAGATCCAGATTCAGCTCTTATAAAAGATGTTGCTAAACATAAATTAGTTCGTTTACCTGAAGCATTTCGTAAAGGTTTAATGGATGCAGCAAAATCAAATTGTTTAGATACGAAATCTTCAAAATTATTAACATTACAACAAGCATATGAAACAGGTCTTTTAATAACTCCAAAAGGATCATTTGATCTATTAGAAGCAATTGATTATAATTTATATAATCCAACAACCGGTGGTTTCATAGATCCATTCCAATTATCCCCAGATATAATAAATCGTAAACGTTTAACATTAGCTGATTCAATATCACAGGGAATTATTGATCCAACAACAACAATTGTTAAAGATCCAAATAGTGGTGATATAGTACCATTAGTCAGTGCTATATCAACAAATCTATTAGATCCAATTGCTGGACGTTTATTAGATAAAAATGATACAAAAGGTTCACTTGATTTTGTTAAAGCCAAAGAAAAGGGTTTGTTGCTGCCTGCAGAGCAACGGGTAAGTTTTATTTCTCGATATAACTTGTTGTGTTTTTACTTATTTTTTTTTTTCCTTCAAGAACATTTGATTGTTTGGCTTTTTTTTTTTTTTATAATTCTAAAACATCAAGAAAACAAATTTTTTTTTTTTCGATTTCATTTGAATTTATTTTTTGAATCAATAACATTACAACAAGTTTCAGATTGAATTTAGCTTTTTGTTTGAGCTTTTTTTTCATATTTTAAATTGCTTCGAAATGTTGTTTAATATTTGGGGATTTCATTTTTATGTGAAAAGAACAAAACAAAAATGAACAAAAAATATTTAAAAAAAAAAATAATAAATAAAAAAACCTCTAAACAGGGGATACATACATTATAATGTAATTAATTGCACGTGAAAATATTTTGTTTTTATTATTTGTGTTCTTCATCAATTTATATAAAATTTCGAATGTATTTCATTTCATTTCTTCTCAATGTTGATCATTTTAAGGGAAAGAGAGCAGTTCCAAAAAAAAATCATTATTAAGAAAAAATATTTATTTTCTGAAATAGAAAAATACATACATATATGCCTTTTCTTAAAGCACATATTTTTTAAGCAATGTTTCACTTTTTTTTTTTTTTTTTGCTCTATTATATTTGCGTTTTTGCAGATAAAACAGCATGCATAAATAAAATTATTCGAATCAAAACACTTTATTCTGCTTAATTTTTTTCTGGCAATTCATTTATGTACATTTATTGCATGCTGAAAAACTTTGAGGCATGATTTATTTTTTTCTACGAAACAAAGATTTTGTTTTTTTGTTTTTTGTGAATATATAATTAAAACATAATTTTTTGAATATAATTGCGCTTTCATTCCAAGGTTTTTTCAAATTTTTTTTTTGGTTTTTTATTGCTTAAGCGTTTGTTGTTTTTTTTTTTTGTTTCTTGCTTTTTGAAAATTACAAAACTTTTTTTCTTAATTTTTGAAAAATTTTCATCGAAAATTGATAAAAAAGATTTTTATTTTTTCTTACCTGATGAAAATAAATTATATAATATTTTCGCCTGGAAATAGTATCAAATGTTCGTAATGTTTTTTCCGAAGAGTTATTGTTGAAAATTTATATGATATTTTAATCAGACGACCAAAACGAACGGTAATTTTGGTTCTGTTTCATTTCACTTTACTTTAATAATAATTTTTTTTCCTTTGATCCTTTGAAAATACGGTTTGATTTTGAGGGAATCGCAATTCCATTTCTTTTTTTCAAAATCATATTTTTTCATGCAAGTTTTTTTTTTATTTTCAACTTTCTTATCAATTTCATTACATTTTTAAGACAATTGTGAAATTGTGAAAACATCATGCTTAAAAATAACTAAAATAATAATTATTTATCGAAATTTTATAAAGCAGTTAGTATGATCAGGACCGTATTTAGGATCTGTAGACCCTTAGGCTAGACCTGTGGTGCTGGCCCTACCGGGGTTGTATTTCTAACAAGCAAAAAAAAAAAAAACCGCTCATTTTTTTTGGTGGGGGCCCCTAGGATGTAGCCTATGTAGCCTATACTTAAATACGGCCCTGAGTATGATCATCATCTATAATGCTTTTGAGAGCATTACACATACATACATATGAACCTTTAAGAAAAAGTGTCATAATTAAAACAAAAAAAAAACCTGTCTACATGCCTAAATTAATTTAATTTGCTTTAATTCGAACAGAATCGTTTAATTTATACTTTCAACTATTGCTGCATCTTAATTTTCATAGTGTCATCCATTAACTGAATACATATTTCACAAAATCTGAACCTTCTAATAAAATGAACATTTCCTGGTAAATTTACACTTAAGCAGGGTTTTTATACATATTATTTCTTTCCACTTTAAAATTCATGTTCTCATTTTCAGATAACATAAACATTATAATTAAATCACACCACCACCCACTTATGATAAAGTGTGAGTGTAATACAATATATGTATAAGTTTAATTACTTCTCATTTCAACGGGATCATTAAACAAAAAAAAAATGAACATCCTTTGACGACATCATCAATGGCATCGGCAATAATAATAATAATATCATTCTAGAATTTTAATTAATTTATTTCTTAATTTCATTTTCTTTTTTCTTTTTTTTTTATTACTATGTCCTTTTAAATGTGTTCTACTTCTTTTTCCTTCTTTTGAGGTATTTGGTTTTCTAACTTTGGAAAAAACAATTTTTTTTTTCAATTATGAAATATTGCTAAAGAAAAAAAATTCAATTAAATTGAATTGATTTATCTTTAATTTGAAAATAAATATTCAAAATTAATTTATTTTTTAAAAATAAAAAAATCGTTAAACGAGGTAAATTTTAATAATTTTCTCATTCTAGTCAATAATTTTTTTTAATTTTTTACAGCTTTCTTCGCTCAATTTATTTATTTTTATTTTTATTATTATTATTTTTTTATACTTTACAGGTTCAAAAATCACTGTTTTTTTTTTTATTTTTAAGAAAAATACTTTCTCCTTTTCAGTCTTCTTTTTAAGTTCTATATTTATTTATTTATTTGTTTTTTTAGTTTTAAGAAAATTTTTCTAAAATTTAAAACAAAAAATTTTAACAAGCATGAAAAAAAAAGAAAAAGAATTATTTTGGATTGGAAATTAACATATTATTATTATTTTTTTTAAATTGGAGAGGCATTTATTGTTTTTTTAAAAAGAAAAAAAAATTGTTTTTAAATTTGAAGGGCTTTTTTATCTTCGAAACTTTTGTGTAAGGCGTGGTTGATACAAAATATACATAATATTTTTTAAAATTTTATTTATGTGCTTCATTTGGTGTGCTTAGAATATGTGTGTTAAAATTTATTATATGTTTGTTTGTTTTTTTTTATTTGGCGCTGTTTTTTTTTTTTTGTGTAATGTAAAAAAAAAATAAAACAAAACAAAATTTGTGTGTTTGAATGATTTTATATTATTTTATGACAGTTTTTTATGTTTAAGGAAAAAATTATTTATTTTTATTTTTTATTGCTTTAAAAAAATCACAAAGAAAAAAGCTTTATTTTGTGTTTTTTTTTTCTTTTTCTTGTTTTGTTTAATTTCAACTTTATTTTGAAACAGGACAACAACAAAATTATGAAAATCATTTTGAAAATTTTCATTGGTAAAATCATCTTCATTTTACACATTTTTTTTTTCCTTTTAAATTTTCTTTACACACTTTCGATTTTCTTCTCAATTTTTTTTTTTAGTTTTCTTTTGATTCGTGTATTAAAAATTTAATTTTTTTTTTTGCTAAAATACTATTTTTTTTTTTCGTACTTTGCTCCAACAGCAAGCAGTTTTTGAGAAATTCAATTTGTGTGAGACAACTGTAGCTGATCTATTGAAATGGATATCAACAATTGAGAATAAGATATCGAAAATTGGTGGTCCAAAAGAAAAAATTGATGATTTAAGAAATCAAATTAATTCATTGAAGGTAATTTTTTTTTTCTGTTTTTTTAAATTTAAATTATTTTCAATTTATTGTGTTTTAACAGCAAATCAAAGATGAAATTGAAAGTCAATCACGTCCTGTATCACAATGTTTGGAACAAATACGACAAATTGTATTAACTGGTGGTGAAGTTCTTAGTACACCAGAAGTTACAACACTTGAAAATTCTGGACGAGAACTTCGATCAAGATTTGATCGTGCAAATGATCGTACTGGACGTTTATTAAAACGTCTTGAATCTGCACGTGATGAATTAGGTAAACTTCGTTCTGAATTAGATGTTTTCTCAATGTGGTTACAAGGTGCACGTCGTACACTTGAAGAAAAAGAAAGATCTTTATCTGATTTGAATCGTCTCTCATCACAATCAGATTCAATTAGAGAATTTGTTAGTGATGTAATTGCACATCAAGCAGATCTTAGATTTATCACAATGGCTGCACAAAAATTCGTGGATGAAAGCAAAGATTTCTTAGCTGCATTAAATGAATTTAGAACAACATTACCAGAACGATTGCCACACATTGAACCACTTGCTAGTTCAGAAAGTCCAATTCGTCAAGAAGTTTCATTAGCATCAGCTCAGTATAAAGATTTACTCCATCGTGCTAATACATTATCAGACCGATTATCAGGTTTAGGCGGCCGTCAACGTGAATATCAAGATGCTTTGGATAAGGCCAGAGAATGGCTAAGATCTGTGCAACCACGTGTTCAATCTACACTTTCTGATCCAGTCGCTGCTGATCCTCAAACAGTACAAGATCAAATGAATTCTGCAAAATCTTTGCATAATGAAATTTTGGGGCAAGGACGTCTCATTGACAATGTACAACAAGCTCTGGATACTCTTTTAAGATCATTATCAGGACAGTTGAGTCCCTCTGAAGTATCCGCTTTAGAAGGACCAGTCGATGATTTGAAGAACAAATACAGACAAATGCTTGAAGCACTTGCGGATCGTTGTAAACTATTAGATACTGCTCTTGTACAATCACAAGGCGTTCAAGATGCTCTTGATTCTCTAATTGGTTGGGTCAATCAAGCTGAAGATAAATTTAAATTACAGTTCCGACCAGCATCATTAATCAAAGAACGTTTACAAGAACAAGTTCGTGAGCATAGAAAATTACTTGCTGACATTCAATCTCATCAAGCTAGTATCGATAGTGTCACTGGTTCTGCTCAAGATTTGATGGCTACAGCCTCCAATGCTCGTCTTGCGAAGAAAATTGAATCAAAATTAACAGATGTTACAGGAAAATTCGAAAAAATTTTAGACAAAGTCATCAAACGTGGAGAATTCTTAGACGATACTTTAGCTCAACTTACCAAATTTAATCAAAACAGCGCAAACTTAGAGCAAGAACTATGTCACTTACAAGAATCACTTGAAAGTCGTGATTTGAGTGCTTTAGCTGCAAATGAATTGGCAAATAGAATGCTTGAAATGGCTCGTACTAAAGATAAACTTCGTCCACAATATGAAACATGTATTCAACTTGGAAAAGATTTAGTATCTATGAGAGACGTTACAGATACTGGTCCAGTTCGCGACACTGTTAAAGCTTTAGAAAATCAATGGAAGAATCTTGATATGACACTTGATGAAAAAGCAAAATTATCAAAACAAAAAGCAGAAAATTTACATGCTTATGAAAATCTTAAAGATCAAGTACTAGCTTGGTTAGCAAGTATGGAAACTCGTACAAATGCCTTGTCCCCAGTTGCTGTTGATCTTGACATAATTCGTCAACAAGCTGAAGAATTGAAACCAATTTTGAAAGACTACAGAGATTATGCTGCCACAATAGACAAAGTGAATGATTTAGGTATGCAATATGAAGCCCTTATCAGGCCTGAAAGTCCTGGTAGAAAACGATCAACTTACAGTCCAGTTAAACGTGTCAGCCCATTACGTCGAATGTCTGGTGATGCTCGTACTCCAAGTCCAGGTAAAGGTATGTACAGTCCATCAATATCCCCTCTTTCACCCGGATCAAGTGGATTTGGAAGTCGACGATCTTCTCAAGACGGCTTCCAAATTTCAGACTTGACACCTGTTCAGCAGCAGCTAAGTGAGATTAATAATCGATATGGATTGATTGGAGTTCGTCTAAATGATCGTCAGAATGAACTTGAAAGTTTGAGAGAAGAAGTGAAAAAACATTTGGAAAATTTGAAAAATTTGTCATCATTCCTTGATAAAATTCAACGTCAAGTACCAAAAGAATCGATTGGAACTAAAGATGAAGCAGAAAGATGTATTAAACAAGCTAGAAAAGTCCTTGAAGATATGTATGAGAAACAAAGTTTATTAGATTCTACAAAAGCTCAAATTAAAGATCTTCTTCGACGGAAATCAGATGTTGCTGGAGTTAATAATATAAAATCACAATTAGATGTTGTTGTTGATCGTTGGAAGGCATTGCATGATGCTTGTAAAGATAGAATCAACTTTTCAGAACAACTACGTGATTTCTTGGACAATCATGATCATCTTAGTAATTGGTTAATTAGCAAAGAACGCATGTTAACTGTTTTGGGTCCAATATCTTCAGATCCTCGAATGGTTCAAAGTCAAGTACAACAAGTTCAAGTTCTTCGTGAAGAATTTAGAACTCAACAACCACAATTAAATCATTTGCAACAAGTTGGACGTAATGTACTTGAACATTTGAAAGAATCTTCTTCAGAAGGACAAGCAGTTTCAAGAAAATTGAAAGATATTCAAAACAAATGGGATGATTTGGTAACAAGATTAGATGAACGTGCGAATAGTCTTGGAGGAGCAGCAGATAGCAGTAAAGAATTTGATGCTGCAGTAAATAGACTTCGTGAAGCTTTGCAAAATATTAGTGATAATTTGGATGCTCTACCAATTGATAAAAATCATGAAGAGAATTTAAGAAAAATTGAGAATTTAGAAAGACAATTGGAAGGACAACGTCCACTTTTGGCTGATGCTGAACAGGCAGCTGATGCTTTATGTAAAGTTTTAGGTGATCCAGCATCGAGAGCAGATGTGAATACAAGAATTGGTGCTTTAGAAAAACAATATCAAACACTTCAAAAGAAACTTGATTTAAGAAAAGCTGAAACCGAAGCAGCATTACGTGATGGACGTCAATTTGCTGAAAGCTGTTCAAGAACTTTAGGATGGCTTGCTGGTGAATTATCGAACTTATCTGAAAAATTATTAATATCAGCGAATAAATCAACTCTTCAACATCAAATTGATACACATGAACCTATTTATCGTGAAGTAATGGCACGTGAACATGAAATTATTATGCTGTTAAATAAAGGAAAGGAATTAAGTCAACGTCCAGGAATAACATCTGATCGTACTTTACAAAGAGATTTAGAACGAATTCAACAGCAATGGGAAAAATTACGTCGTGAAGCAGTCGATAGACATAATCGATTACAAACTTGTATGGAATATTGTAAGAAATATGGTATAACATCTGAAACATTCCTTGTATGGTTGAGAACAGCTGAAGAGAAATTAATTGAATTACGTCCAGGAGTTTTGAAGAAATCTGAATTAGATAAAAGATTGCGTGATTTACAAACATTCCGAAGTGAAGTATGGAAACATTCTGGAGAATATGAAAATACTAAAGGTCTTGGAGAGAACTTCTTAAGTATGTGCGATATTGATAAAGAACCTGTAAAAGCTGAATTGCAAGATCTAAAAGAGAGATGGGAACAATTAAATAATGATTTACTCAACCGTTCACAAGAACTCGAAGCTTGTTCACGTCGATTAAGTGACTTTAATGATGATCTCAGAAATCTAGATCACACAGTAGGTCGCTGTGAAGATCGTTTAATAGCTCATGATTCACTTGGCGGAGCTGCAAAAGATCCAAAACTATTGGAACGTGTAAAAAGTATTCGTGAAGACGTGAATGCATTGAAACAACCATTACAAGCATTGAGAAATTTGGCAACTGAAATTGCAAACGAAATGAGGGCAGCTGGTGGAAATGCAGAACATCTTTTCGCTGACGTCGATGGAATTTCTGATAGAGTTGATGACCTCCAAAGAAGATTAGATGATCGATGTGGTGAACTTCAATCAGCAGCTACTGCAATGTCACAATTCAGTGAACAAATCAAAAATTTGGTATTAGATTTCAATGACTTAGAAGCTCTTGTGGATAACCTTTCACCACCAGGACGTGAAATTAAAGTTGTACTATCACAGATTAAAGAAGTTGAAGATGTTTTTGGCAAGATAGAAAAAACTGTAAGCCATTTGAATGATGTAGAACGTTCTGGAGAACGTCTTGTTGATTCTGGATATACTACAGATACGGCACAAACAAGAGAACAAATTACATCACTTAAGAAAACTTTGAATAGACTTGATAATCGCACACGTGATCATGGAGAAGCATTACAAGTAGCCTTAAAGGCTCTTCAAAAATTCTATGATTTACATTCTACAACTTTGGATGATATTAAAAGAGTTGGAGAACAATTATCAAAAATGAAACCAGTCAGTTCAGAATTAGATCAAATAAGACATCAACAAGAAG
Source organism: Bombylius major (assembly GCA_932526495.1). Taxonomy (NCBI): domain Eukaryota; kingdom Metazoa; phylum Arthropoda; class Insecta; order Diptera; family Bombyliidae; genus Bombylius; species Bombylius major. The sequence continues at coordinate 13,008,977 of OW052047.1, forward strand.
AATTTGGAGTTTTTAAGGCGCGAAATGTAGAACCACTTATTCAAAATGTTGGTGAAATTAATCGAGCCGGACAAGAATTAGTACGATCAGCTCAAGGTGGAGTGTCTACAGTTGTAATTGAGAAAGATCTTGAAAAGATTAACGATCGATGGAATGATCTCAAGGAAAAAATCAATGATCGTGATCGTCGTCTTGATGTTGCACTATTACAGTCAGGTAAATTCCAAGAAGCTTTAAATGGACTTTCAAAATGGTTATCAGATACTGAAGAAATGGTAATGAATCAGAAACCTCCAAGTGCCGATTACAAGGTGGTTAAAGCTCAACTGCAAGAACAAAAATTCCTTAAGAAAATGTTATTAGATCGGCAAAATTCAATGTCTTCACTTTTCAATTTGGGACAAGAAGTTGCTGCCAATTGTGATGCTCCAGAACGTGCAACAATTGAACGTCAATTAAAAGAATTAATGAACAGATTTGATGCTCTCACAGATGCAGCCAGAAATCGTGAACAAGATTTAGAACAAGCTATGGAAGTTGCAAAACAATTCCAAGATAGATTATTGCCATTAATTTGCTGGTTAGATAACGCTGAACGAACTGTTAAAAATATGGAACTTGTGCCAACAGATGAAGAAAAGATTCAACAAAGAATTAGAGAACATGAAAGATTACATGATGAAATTTTGTCAAAGAAACCAGAATTTACAGAATTAGCAGATACTGCTGGTCGTCTTATGCAACTTGTTGGTGATGATGAAGCTGTAGGATTGGGTGAAAAAGTACAACAAACAACAAATCGCTACACATCACTTGTAGATGCTAGTGAAAGAATTGGGCAACTATTATCAGATTCTAGAAGAGATCTTCGACACTTAGTGTTAACTTATCAAGAACTTGTTGCTTGGATGGATTCTATGGAAAAAGAATTACAAAATTATCGTATTGTACCTGTTCATACTGAAAAACTTCTCGAACAAATGGATCATTTGGTCGAATTAAATGAAAATATTGCAAATCATTCTCCAAATGTTGAATCTACTGTTGAATCTGGTTCTGAATTGATCAAACATATTTCATCAGATGAGGCTCTTCAACTCAAAGATAAATTAGATTCACTCCAACGGCGTTACGGTGAGCTCACTAATAAAGGTGGAGATCTTTTGAAACATGCTCAAGAAGCACTTCCACTTGTTCAACAGTTCCATGAATTTCATAATCGTTTGGTAGATTGGATGCAAGCAGCTGAGACTGTTCTTGCCACAGGGGAACCTCGTCAAAGTGATATAGTTCGTTTAGAAGCGGAATTAACTGATATGCGTCCAGTACTTGAAACCGTAAATTTAGTTGGACCACAATTATGTCAAATTTCACCTGGTGAAGGTGCATCAACAATTGAAAGTCTTGTAACACGAGACAATCGTCGTTTTGATACCATTGCCGAACAAATTCAACGTAAAGCAGAACGTCTTCATCTAAGTAATCAACGTGCCAAAGAAGTAACCGGAGATATTGATGAACTTTTGGAATGGTTCCGAGATATGGATTCAAGTCTACGTGATGCAGATCCACCAGCAATGGAACCAAAACTTGTACGTGCACAATTACAGGAGCATCGTTCAATTAATGATGATGTTTCAAGCCAAAAAGGACGTGCTCGTGACGTTACAGCAAGTGCCAAGAAAGTACTTCGAGAATCATCACAAAACGAAAACATTGTGGTGTTGCGTGAGAAATTGGATGATTTGAAAGAAGTTGTTGAAACCGTAGTTTTATTATGCGGAGAACGTCTTTCTATTCTTGAACAAGCTCTTCCACTTTCTGAACATTTTGCTGATTCACACAACGGTTTAGCATCTTGGTTAGATGATATGGAACACCAATTCTCAATGTTAAGTTCAATGCCTGCTCTACGACCAGAACAAATCACAGCTCAACAAGATAAAAATGAACGATTACTTCTTTCTATTTCTGAGCACAAGCCATTGCTAGATAAGTTGAATAAGACGGGAGAAGCACTAGCAGCATTGGTATCAGATGATGATGTCGTGAAAATTCAAGAAATTTTGGATTCAGATAATTCACGATATTCATCACTTCGAGCTGATCTACGTGATAGACAACAAGCACTTGAAAGTGCTCTTCAAGAATCTAGTCAATTCTCAGACAAATTGGAAGGAATGCTTAGAGCTTTGGCCAATACTGTTGAACAAGTTAATCATTTAGAGCCGATTTCTGCTATTCCACAAAAGATTCGAGAACAAATCGATGATAATTCATCAATCGTTGATAGTTTGGATAAAAAAAGTGAGGCTCTTGCGGCTGTTCAAAAAGCAGCAAAAGATGTTATTGCTAAAGCAGGAAATACATCCGATCCAGCTGTACGTGATATTAAAAAGAAATTAGATAAATTAAATTCCTTATGGAATGATGTTCAAAAAACAACTTCAAAACGAGGTGCTTGTTTGGAAGATGCTCTTGCCGTTGCCGAAAAATTCTGGCGACAATTACAAGCTGTCATGGATACTCTTAAAGAACTTGAAGAAACTCTTAGTTCACAAGAACCACCAGCAGCTCAACCACAAGAAATTCAAAAACAACAAGTAGCTCTACAAGAAATCCGTCATGAAATTGATCAAACAAAACCAGAAGTTGAAGAAGTTCGACGTACAGGAACTAATTTAATGTCATTATGTGGTGAACCAGAAAAACCAGAAGTTAAAAAACAAATTGAAGATTTAGATCATGCATGGGATAATATTACAGCATTGTATGCTAAACGTGAAGAGAATTTAATTGATGCAATGGAAAAAGCAATGGAATTCCATGAAACATTACAAAATCTATTGAAATTCTTAACTAAAGCTGAAGATCGTTTTGCTAATTTAGGTCCAATTGGTTCTGATATTGAAGCTGTAAAAAAACAAATTGATCAATTACGTGTTTTTAAAGAAGATGTTGATCCTCATATGGTAGAAGTCGAAGCATTAAACAGGTATGTTATAATTTATTTATTGTTCTAATGTTTCTAAAAAAAAAAATAATAACTAACAATTTTTTAAAATACAAAATAATTAACAAAAATCTTTTTTTTTTTTTTTTAATTACATAATTGAAATTAAATTTTTCTTTCGTGGACACAAACATATAAACAAATTGGTTACCATTTTAATTATCAAACACGCATGATATGTGGATTCGTTTAACACAATCATGATGCGATTAATAAAAATTTTATTTAATTAAAATAATAAATAAAAAATAAAAAAAACTTCCATTTCATCGCGCACACAGGTCATTGAAAAGGCAAGAATTCATTATATTTTCTAGAATAAAAATGTGGTTATTTGATGGTATTGATGTTTTATTGAATTTGATTTTTTTTTTTTTTTTTTTGTTGTTGAAAAGAATAAAAAAAAAAGTGTACATTGAACGTTTTTATTTGTTTTTTAAATGTTTGGTTTTTGATTTGTTTAATATATTTAAAAGGCTTTTTATAATAAAATGTCCTTAAAATGATTCACTTCATAACATAAAATGAATCTTCAGTAAAAGGATTAGTGCATGAGGATGAAAAATTTTAACAGAAAATACGAAATAGAATATTTATTTAGGACTTTTAATAAAATTCAAATTATATCCTTAAATATTCGTAAATTTTAATATAGTTTACTTTTACGTAAAATAAAAAGTAATTTTGTTGTGATTTTTTAAATCGAATCATATTTTATATTTTGTGTGTGTGTGTTTTTCATAGCGGTTTAATAAAGCAAAACAGAAGAAAAAGAAAAAATTATGAAATTTGTTTCAAGCTATAAACGAATACAAAATTTGAAACATTTTTCGAAACTAATTAATTTTGAAGAGCTTCTTAACATAATATACTAGTTAAACATTTGAAAAATTAAATCATATGATTTTCATATTCATTAAGTTTATGTTGCATTGATTGTGTTTTTAGTATTTTGTGTTTGCTGATTGTTTTTTTTTTTCAATACTTAGCTTTTTTTTATTTCAATAAATTAAATTTTTTTTTTATATTTTTTCTTCTTAAAAATAGACAAGCAAGCGAACTTACTGAACGAACATCACCGGAACAAGCAATGGCAATTCGTGAACCATTGAATTCAGTCAATCGTCGTTGGGAAGGTCTTTTAAGAAGTATGGTCGAAAGGCAAAAACAATTAGAACATGCTCTTCTTCATTTAGGACAATTCCAACATGCTCTAAATGAACTTTTAATATGGATTGGAAAAACTGATAATACATTAGATCAATTAAGACCGGTAATTATTTTTTTAAAAAAAAAATTTTCTAAACTTGTTATTTTAATAATAAAAATTTATAATTTAATAAATAGATTCCGGGAGATCCTCAATTACTTGAAGTTGAATTGGCAAAATTGAAAGTTTTAGCAAATGATGTTCAAGCACATCAAAGTTCCGTTGACACATTAAATGATGCCGGACGTCAATTAATTGAATCTGAAAGAGGTTCATTAGAAGCATCAGCAACACAAGAAAAATTAAGAAAATTGAATGATGAATGGAAACATTTGTTACAGAAAGCTTCAAATCGTCAGCTTGAACTTGAAGAAGCACTACGTGAAGCACAAGGTTTCATAGCTGAAATACAAGATATTCTAGGATGGTTAGGTGATGTTGATGCAGTTATTGGTGCTAGTAAACCAGTAGGTGGATTACCTGAAACAGCTACAGAACAACTTGAACGATTTATGGAAGTTTATAATGAATTGGAAGAAAATAGAGCTAAAGTTGAAACTCTTCAAGCACAAGGTCAAGAATACATTAAAAAACAGAATGCAATGCAAGTATCTTCTAGTAATTTACAACATACTTTGCGAACATTAAAACAACGATGGGATGCTGTTCTATCTCGAGCATCAGATAAAAAAATCAAATTGGAAATCGCCTTGAAAGAAGCCACTGAATTCCATGATACCTTACAAGCATTTATTGAATGGTTAACATCAGCTGAAAAACAATTAGCAGGTGCCGCACCAGTTTCACGTGTTTTGGATACAATTCAAAATCAAATTGAAGAGCACAAAGTATTACAAAAAGATGTTAGCACACACAGGGAAGCAATGTTATTATTGGATAAGAAAGGAACACATCTCAAATACTTCAGTCAAAAACAGGATGTAATCCTAATTAAGAATCTCTTAGTTTCAGTACAACATCGTTGGGAACGTGTAGTTGCAAAAGCAGCTGAACGTACGCGTGCATTAGATCATGGTTATAAAGAAGCTCGTGAATTCCATGACGCTTGGAGTAATCTAATTCAATGGTTACGTGAAACAGAAACAATTCTTGAGAATTTAGCTGAGGAAATAATGTCAAGTAACGATTCAATAAAAATCAAAAAACAATTAGACAAATTAAAAGAATCTCAAAGAAGTATTTCAAGTAAACAAGGACAATATGACACAACAATGCGCACAGGAAAGAATCTTATCGATCGTGCACCGAAAACAGATGAACCAGTTCTCAGTAAAATGTTGGCTGAACTCAAAGAAACATGGACTCGTGTATGTACAAAAAGTGTTGAACGACAAAGAAAACTGGAAGAAGCTCTTTTATTATCTGGACAATTTTCGGATGCTTTACAAGCATTATTGGATTGGTTAAAGAAAACAAAAGCTCGTTTATCAGAAGAAGGACCTGTTCATGGAGATCTTGAAACTGTGACTTCTTTGGTTGAACAGCACAAACATTTAGAACAAGATTTACAAAAAAGAGCAGCACAAATGCAAAGTGTTATGAAAACTGGACGTGATTTAGAACGTTCCGATGAAAGTCGTGAAATCACAAGACAACTAAGTGATTTACAACGAATTTGGAATGAAGTTGAAGGATTAAGCTCAAAACGTGCAGTACGATTACGTGAAGCATTACGTGAAGCTGAACGTTTACATAAATCAGTTCATATGCTTCTTGAATGGCTTTCAGAAGCTGAACAGAAACTTCGTTATGCACAATCAGCTCCAGATGATGAGAATACTGCTAAAGAACTACTCGAAATGCATACAAAATTCATGAAGGAATTACGTGAAAAAGAAAGCGATAAAGATCAAACATTGCATCTAGCACAAACAATTTTAGATAAAGCGCACCCAGATGCAGTTCCAATTATTAAAAATTGGATGACAATTATAAATTCACGATGGGATGAAGTATCACAATGGGCACTTAATAGAGAACATAAACTTCGCGATCAATTGCAATCACTCAAGGACTTGGATGATCAAATTGAAGAGCTCTTAGCTTGGTTGGCTGGTTTAGAATCTACATTGCTCAGTATGAATAAATTTTTTTTTCTCATTTTCTAAAAAGTTTTATTAAATGATTTTTTGTATTATTTTTTTTTTTAGATTTAGAAAAGGAAGAACTTCCAGATGATATTCCAGCTGTAGAGCAATTAATTGCTGATCATAAAGAATTCATGGAAAATACAGCACGTCGACAACCAGAAATTGATCGTGCATGTAAACCAAAACAACCATTATCTGGCACAAAAGAAGCTCGTAAACAACTTAAAGGCGTTAAAGCACCAATGTAAGTGAATTTGATAGTTTTTTTCAATTCTTAAATTTGTTCATTTAGTTTGTTAGGAATTCAAATGTGTAAGTAAAGATATTTTATCTTATCTGGAAAAGTTTAATGAGTGAGAATTTAAAACTTATTTTCTAGACGTATTTTTTCTTTATTTTTTCCCTTATTAAATTTTAGTTAGTTTTTATTTTTCTCATGTAGTATAATTTTAAGCACTGAGCACATTTCATACATTCAAGCAATTTGCATGCTTAGAATACTTTATTGGAGAAACTTTCGTTTAGCGAGCGTGAGCAATTGAAATGGAACTTTTTTCGAACGGTATACTTTGGTATCGTCATCTTTAAGTCTCTCTCAAGAACAATTAATCCGATCGAAATAAAATAAAGTGTGATAGAAAGAAAAAGAAGTTCTCTTTAAAATTATTAACTGTTATCCTGGAATATCTTTAAATGGAGAAATAACGATTTTTGTTAAACATGTCAATTTCATCACAAAGTTGTTAAAAGTACTTTTCGAATATGAAATGGATTTTGAGCTTATGTCACGTTAATGAGGACATTCCAGATCTTTCATATCAAAAGGTTTCATTCCGATATGTCTCACGCTACTAATTGGAAGTATAGTCTCTTTATTTAGTAATTAAATATTTTTTTAGAATAGAACTGAAGAAAATATGAATTTAAATGATATTCAAAGTTAGGTATAATGAGGATATTAATTTGATAGTTTTAATTAAAGCTTAAAGAAAAAATGAAGGACAGTTAGATTTTTTTTTTGCCTGTTTAGAAAATATTTTGATTTTTTAATAAAAGAGAAAAACACGATCTCTAAGTAATTTTATTTTTAATTATTTTTTCTTTATTTTCTTTTAATTTTTGTATTGCTCGTTGCCTGCTACATACATATACACATCAAACGTCATCAATTTTTTCTATTTTTCATCATTATTTGTGCTATTTTGTTTGTTATATCTATTTTGTGTAAATGTTTAAATCATGTCATCATATTTTGCACACAACGTTTGTTTTTTTTTTTTATTTTCAAATTGTATAATTTTTGCAAAAAAAAAAACATTATTACTTTTGTGTTCATCATTCAAACATCATCAAAAAACAAAAAAACTGAATTTCGACAAAATGAAATAATTTAGTCGAGCTTCAAGTCAAGATTTGCGTGAACATTCACCAGATTATAATGCAACAATGAGGCGTCAAAGGTTTGTTTGTTTTTTTTTTTTTTTTTATTTAGTTTTTATTTTTATTATTTTTTATTATTATTTTTTTTAAATACAATTTCGGCATTTCAAATACATTTCATTTATGTTTTATGTTTTCATTATTTGTTTTTTTGTTTGTTTTTGTTGTAATGTATACTATAAAGTATAAGTTTATGAAATTTCATTTGTGTAAGCCTTTTTAAATTTATGCTTTCAAAATTATCTTTAAAACAAAAATATGTTTTTCTTTTCTTTTTTTTTTTTTTCTTTTTACGTTCATCAATTTCATCTACAGTTTCAAAGGTTCACGGGACACTGGACTTAACTATCGCAGAACAAGGTTAATACTAAATATTTATTGTTTTGTTTATTTAAAAGTGGCTTTTATTTGTTTGTTGTTTAGAAGTGTGTGTGTGAATATTGTGAATAGATTTGTAAAAGAAAAGAAGTGTGTATCTTCAAAAATGCATCGCTGCACAGTTGATGCAATGCTGATGCTTGTCACAAATTCAAAAATGCAACGCAACTTTTATGATACGTTGTGTCACATATTCAAAAAAGCATCGCATCAAATCAATATTCAGCTGTCATGTAATAGCACATTGCATCGTCAACTTAAAACATTGCACTGTCATAGCAACAAAGTAGTGTTTACGCATCATGAACAGAAAAGCATTCGCATCATCAAAGCAGTGATGCATTTTTGAAGAAGCACAATATCTTTTTTGATTACAAAATGAATATGAGAATTTATTTTAAATTGATAAATTCAAATGTTCAAATATTGTTTTTAAATAAGGTTTTCTCTTCTTTTACTTTTCTAAATACTATGCAAATTTTTTTTTTGCTTTGCTTTGATTGGTAGAGTTTATAAAACCCATATCCTTTCAAAAGCTCAAAAAAGAATCTTTGCATAGTGTAAAAAAAGTGAAAAAAAAAATATTTTATTTTTGTATTTTTGATTTGTTTTGAAAAAAAAAAAGAAGAAAAATGTAAATTAGTGACAATCAAAAAGCATGAAAATTTTTGAATTTTTAATGAACAAATATTTTTTTTCCTTTTTTTTTTTTTGTCTTTTGTGTTTCTTTTTCTTTTATGTTTTTTGTTTTTATTTATTTTTTTTTTTTCATCATAAAAAAACAAAAACAAATCTTTATAGTCGTATCAGTCCAGGTCGTGATACACCTGAAAGAGATCGTCTTCCACATTATGGTCCTAGATTTTCACCAAGGTAAAATACTTAAAAAAAAACAAAAATAAAAAATTAATAATTATAGTAATACATAATTAACAATTATTAATTAATTAATCAGAAAAGTAGCGCACATAAAGAGGATTTAGATTTAATATTGCACGAAATAATTTAGATTTGAATAATTTCTTAAATATTTAGTTTATTTTCGTTTGACTATTAATTATTTCGTTTGTTTGTTTGTTCTTTTTCTTTAATTATTTTAAATAGATAAGATTAATTAAAATCTATATTTTTTATGGATATATTTTTATAGTAATGTTCCTGAAACAGAATTCCGTTCACCAAGAGCAAAACTTCTCTGGGATAAATGGCGTCATGTTTGGATGTTAGCATGGGAAAGGCAAAGACGTTTACATGAACATTTAATGTATTTACAGGACGTTGAAAGAGTACGTAAATTCAGTTGGGATGATTGGAGGAAAAGAGTAAGTAAAATAAAAATGAACAGAAGAAAAAATAGGATTCAAGTAATTTTTACAAATTTTTTTTTTTTTATAAAATATTTTGCTTGTTTTTTTTTTTAGTTCTTGAAATTCATGAATCATAAGAAATCTCGTTTAACGGACTTATTCAGAAAAATGGATAAGGATAATAATGGACTAATACCCAGAGACGTGTTTATTGATGGAATTATTAACACCAGTGAGATTTAAATTTTTTTGTCGTTTTTTTTTGAATCTGTCGAAAAAAAAATTAATTTTTTTTTTTTTTTTTTTTTTTTTTTTTTTTTTTTTTTTTTTTTTTTTTTTGTAGAATTCGATACATCAAGAATGGAAATGGGAGCTGTTGCAGATTTATTTGATCGTAATGGTGAAGGTTTAATTGATTGGCAAGAATTTATTGCTGCATTACGTCCAGATTGGCAAGAACGTAAACCAGAAACAGATGCTGAAAAGATTCATGATGAAGTTAAACGTTTAGTTATGTTATGTACTTGCCGTCAAAAATTCAGAGTATTTCAAGTTGGAGAAGGAAAATATCGGGTATGTGAAAAAAAAAAAAATAGAAAATAAATTAACGTTGTTATTTTTAAATAATTTTTTTTTTTGAATTTTTTAAATTTTGTTACATATAGTTTGGTGATTCACAAAAACTACGTTTGGTACGAATTTTACGTAGTACCGTTATGGTACGTGTAGGAGGTGGTTGGGTTGCATTAGATGAATTCTTACAAAAGAATGATCCTTGTAGAGGTAAGTTATTTGTTAAAATTAATATACATATATTTTATTTTTTTAAATTACTTAAAATTAATTAATTTATAAGAATTTTATTTTTAAGAAATTAGGAAATATTCTCATTTTTTTTTTAAATCTGTTATTTTTTTTTTAATTTCTTCATATCTATTACATATTATAATACCGGAGGAAATGGTCATTTAATTAATACATATTAATTATTATTATTATTTTTTTTTACATAATAATATATATACTTATTATACGTAAATAATTAACTTCTATATATTTCAATAATTTGTTCATAATAATTAATAACTTTCGTTGGATTAAACTAAATTACATTAAATAAAACCAAAACCAGAAAAATACTTTTTTTGGACAATAATTTTATGTTTCTAAATTTTCTAAATAATTTTTATACAATTCTTTGAAATATTAATAAACAAAATATTCATTTAATTAACGTGTAATTCTTATAACATACATATACATAATTTTATTCATATTATTTGTATTCGTTTTTTTTTTTTAACAACAAATAATAATAATCAAAAGTGAAGCTTTCGCATTTTTTTATAATTAAAAAAAAAAAAAAAAAAAACCAAAAATTCATTATATCAACAAAAATTCAAATTCATTAAATTAAAGATCAAAATAATAATTCTTCACTAATGAATGATTATTTACTTATATATTAAAAATTACATTAATTTATCTATCGAATTACTAACAACGCTGGAGGCTTCTATCTAATTTGTGTTGTTTTTTGTTATTCTAATTTTAAAAAAAATATATAATTAAGGTGTCTATTGCGGTCATCGATTCGACAGTCGATCGAAGAACTCTTTTCGAATCGATTGAATTTATTTTTGGTATTGTGTAACGCAATCGAATAGGCCTACAAGCATTGCCTCATCTGAATTTAAATTGCATATTAATTTTCTAAATTATTGTGAATGATTTGTTTTGACATTTCATGAACTCATATGAATATTTATATTGCGTATAAATGTTTGATTTTAATTTTTTTATATTTTTTTAAAATAATAAAATAATATTAAATATTGTTCTAAATAGAAAAAAAAAATAACATTTCATAAAACGTATAAATTAAAATAAATATTTCAGTTTAGTTGAAAAAAAAAACAAGTAATATTTATTAATTTCTTATACTAGAACTAAATTTAAATGAATAAATAATAATAATTATACTTACATCATTTTAAAACCAAAAAATTACCAACAACTTACAAAAAAGAGTTTTTAATCAAAAGATACACCACGAAAATAAAACAACTGTCATAGCCGGTTTCACAGTGAGGCTTAAGCGAAGCTTAAGTCTTAAACTGAGTTTATTCACTTTTTTCAGTTCCACAGTGGAGGTTCAACTGAGTTTAACTTGAAATCTAGTAGTCTTTATCTGAGGCTTAAGCTATCTACAAAAGCTTAGCTAAGCTTTGGCTTAAAATTCAACTGTGAAACTGGCTATGAATCGAATAACATTCGTGAAGAAAAATACAATCGAAACGGGTTCGACTGCAATCGATATTCGCAATACCAAATTTTTCAATTGACATTTCATCGATCGATTGGTGATATTCGCAATAAGCACCTAAAACTGATAATATTAAAAGTTTCAAATTTTCGTTACTTTTTTCGTGTTGTAAAATAACATTCATATACATAGTTCCGTGTTGTTGTTATTTTGTCTCTTATTTTGTGGTATACTAAACGAGAACGTGTGTGTCTGACTATTGTGTGTGTGTTTTTTTTTTCTTCTCTTACAACTTTTACAAGAATAATTAATGAATTCCTCGCCTAAATAAAGGATTATTGGACATTTTCAAAAGTGTTCACAAAATTTATGTGTGGTATATCAAAAACTACTAATATTCCTCAATTAAAAAGAATTTTATTAAATTTGAACATTTCTGTAATATTCACGATATTCTGATTTCTAGATCATTAATAGCGCACCTTAAAATTTTCTTTGAACAATCAAAATTATAATGGGAAAACAAAAAAAAAAAAACAAAAAAAACCAAAAATCTATATGTCGTTATATTCTTTTCGTAAACGTGCACAAAATTTCTTTTTTTTTTAGTTTTGTTTTATTTTTTTTGTAATTAATAAGAATTTGTTTAGATTTAAAAAGTTTTTTCTTTAAAAATAAGATTTAAATTTAGGCCAAATAAAAAACAGTTTTTTTTTAAAAAATAGATATTATGATCAAGAATGATGAATTTTCTAATTGGCATATACATTTTTTCTCTTCCTTTCATTTTTTTCTCTCTCTCACTCTCTCTCTCTCTATTTTTTCTTTTTCCTTATTTTTAATTTACGTTTTGTTTTAAAAATCCCCTTTTTACAACACTTTTTCGACATCAAATTCCAAATTTTGTTTTTGTTTATTTTTTTTTTAAATATAATTTTTCTTATATTTTGTAATTTTTTTTATTTAATTTTTATGTTGTAAATTTTTTTGTTGAAATTTTTATTTTACCATTTTTTTTGTACTATTTATTTTTTGGATTGATTGACTGTTGAATAATTATTTGTCCAATCGCATTTGTTTCTAATAATAATTTCATGTTGTTGTTTATGTTGTTATTTTTTTTCGTTTTTCTTAATTTAAAATTTAAATATTTTTTTTTATTTGTAAATTATTATCTTGCATGGTTTATTATTATTTTTTTTTTTGGCAATTATGCTTTTAAAAAAAAAAATATGTAATGAATTTGTTGTGACCACTTTGTGATTAAAAACAAACAAAACAAAAAAAACCATATTTCATTCATTGATTCATTTTACAAATTTTTAATTGAAAACAAAAATATTTTGTATTTGCTAATAATGCTTTTGCTGTTTTTTTTGTTTGCAATATTCAAAAAAAAATAAATAAATAAATAAATATTTATCTGAAATAGTGGCCCTTGTATTGCCATTACCAAATCCAAATGATCCATCACAACATGAAGCATGTTGCCCATTAAATGATGATTTAGCAGTTAGATCATGGGTGGATCCACATCATCATCGTTTAAACAGTGGTTATTATTATAATCACAAATGTAGCTTTCATAATAGTTTGTATTCAAAAAATTCATATTTTGTGATTTTAAATGATAATAATAATAGTTCAGATACATCAGATAATAATGATTGATTGTTAGTTAAACGCAAAAACACAAAGAAAAAAAAATTTTATTATTTATGTTGTATATGTGATAAAATGAAATGCTTTATAGGATATAACATTTAAAAAAAAAATAAACCAGTTAAATTATACAATAAAATTAATAAGTATAATTAAAATTCAAATAGAAATATTTATTTTTTTGTTTGTTTGTTCGTTTGTTTAGTTTCCATTTAAAAAAAAACTTTTTTTTTTTTTGAGTGGTTCTTTGAAGTACATAGAATTCACCAGGGGCGCGCGCAATTCTGTAACTGTGATATGTAAAAATGTAAAGTGTTTTACACTTTGCTTACATCTACTTTACGATTTTTTTTCTTCAACTATGTAAACGTTAAGTCAACAGTTTTTGTGTAAAAATGCTATTAAAAACGTGATTTATTGTTTTACGTTAACTGTCAGTCGATGATTTGACATTTTAATGGAGTAATCTATCATATAAATGATAAATACGATTCAGCACTTACTTTACATATTAGAAACGAGAATGGTATTTTCATGAACGGTGTAGTGTAAAAATCGTAAACATTGTCGTAAAAGTCAAATGTGAAATGTTTTTTTTTTACATTTTTACACTTCATAATCATAGTTACAGAATTCCGTTCCGTCCCAGCTATCGTTTACATACATATATTTTTTATTATTATTTTGTTTTCGCGATGATTCAAACAATTTTTTATAGAATTAAATCGTAAAATTTTTTCTTTCTTTGAGATTTATTGAATTAAATTTGTTTAGAAATTAAAATTTTTTTTTTCTTTAAATTGAATAGAATTGCATTGATTTGTTGCTGTAAATAAAATAATTTGTTGTTTTTTTTTCTGTCAACAACATGTAAATATTTTATTTATTGAATTCTCTATTAGTCTAGTAGAGCATTCTGTAATCTGTACCATATTGAAAAAGAAAAGATCCCGATTTTTGCATTAAAATTTGCTTTTTAATCAATCAATGCAATTCTGTAAATTGGTTAAGTTTTATTTGTTTTCTAAATCTAGCGGTAAAAAATTTTTTTTTTGGTTACCTGTGTGTAAGATAAATACGTGTTGTTTTATGTCGTTTGTTAACTTATTTCTCTCAGTGTTGTTGTTTTTTTATTTTTTTTTACGAATACATTTTGTTTTATTCATTTTTTTTGTTGCCATTTTTCTCACATATAAAAAAATGTTTTTGTTTTTTTTCTTTTCATTGAAAATATTTGCCTTTTATATAAATACAAAAGAAATACCTAGGTTGATTACAATAGAGATAGGCTGTAAATTTATAGGGAAAAGAAGGAAACTCTACAAATTTATCAGGGGAAAAAATTTCTCCAGGGCGATAAAAATAATTTTTAGAAAAGAAAGTTATAATTCAACACTCGTACAAGTATTTTAATTTTTCCAATTCGAAATGTACTACATAATAATTTTTAAAAGACTGATGAAAAAAAATATATTCATTATACATTTTCATGAGGAGTTATTTAAAAAAAAAAGGTGTAAAATTGAATTTGTTTTATTATCCCTTTCTTTTTTATCGATTGTATTTTTGTGTTTTTTTTTTACTTTTTTTCTTGAAATTTAATTTTTATTCATGCAAATGTGCACATTACGTAAATATGCAGAAAATATTATAATGAGCTGCTTTTAATATTATATAAAACGTTTATTTTTAAAAGTAAAATCTAACATTGCAATGCAATTTACTAACAAACAGGTTTGGTATTTCATCATTATGTAATTCTAATTTATTTGTTATTTATTTATTTACACTTTATTATTATATGTATTTAAGTTGATTTTTTTTTTTAATTTTAAGATGATTTTCTGTAAAATTTATAATATTTGAATGATCAAAAAAGAAAAGTGTAGAAAATAACAATACAAAAAAATGTGAAAAGATGAGTGTACATTTTCTTAAAATATATTTTCATTAAAAAATGTGAGAAAATGTATACTTTAATTTTTAGTATAACACGTCATTCTATTTTTGACCGTTTTCGTAAAAAAAAAAGTCCGTTTTCAAAGGTAAATATATCGGGACTCTCTGGTACCGATTAACTTAAAATTTGAAAAATATTTGACATTTGCTAACTTTGAACTTTTATATCTCTGGCTGTGTTGCATCGATTTGAATCAGATAAATTGCAATGAAATGCACTTTTTCTTTAAAGGTCAGGGGCCTTACCATAAGAATAAATTTCGTTCGTTAATTTACGATAGTGAAGTTACGAACGAAAAGGAAAATGCTACTATGATAAACGATAGTCATTTCAATTTCGAAGTTCCATTTTTGTTCCAAATTTCAATTAAGTTTTGTTTATTTTAAACATGATTTTATAAAACAACGCTATCAAATACGTAGCAAATACCAAAATTGCGTTTCTTTTTCAATGTCGTTTCTTATAGTCAGATATTCGTTCGTTAATTTTAACGACTTCGTAAGTGATAGTAGGAATAACATAGAAACACCTGTGCTACGAACGAAATCGATTCTAATGGTAAGGCTCCAGAGTACGAATTAAAAAGGGCGCCACATAAGGGAAAAAAAGTTGTTTATTTAAAAAATGACTTGTTTTGTATTTTACCCTATAAATTATGCCCTAGTGAACAGATTATCGGACTCAAAGTTCCCTTCAGGGAATATCCTGATCAAATTTCAACTTTCTAGTCCCACGGGAACATACTTTTCTAAAGAGTCAAAGAAAAAATGTAACATTTTGATACTTAAAATTGATTCGAGGGTGTGTAAAATTAGAAATAGAACGAAGTGTTGTGAAAAAAGATTTTTATTTTATAATTTTTGAAGACAAAAAAAAAGGACCTTTTATATTTTTTATGTAATTTTCTACACTTTTTTGTTTTTTTTTAATTTTTTGTTTTTGTATGTTGCTACAATTATGATTTGCATTCAAATTTTGAAATTTTATTGTTCTCACAATAAATTTAAATTTTTAAAAGCATTCCATTGCTGATTAGTGTTTCATTATAACAGTAGTTTTGTTTATTGAAATGCTTTTCAGTGAATGGAATGTACGTAAGTAGATAAGTTTGATTTTATTAGGCATTACAACATTATTATGAAATTTTTCGTGTTGAAGAAAAATTGAGAGACTTTACCAAAAAAAAAATATATATATATATTTTAATGAAACAAATAAGTTTAAAATCGATTCTAATTCGATTCATTAGAATCGCGTTGATGTAAAACTGGTTTTAATTCGATTACATATGTAGAATCATATATCGGCAGCAATGCGAAAAATCGGACATCGTTCATATAAAATAATCGCATTTTCATAAAAAAGGAATCGATTCTTCGATACCAAGAATTGATTTAGAAGTGATTTTTGTCTAGCTAGGTTGTTTTTTTTTTCGTAAATTCTCTCTAAAAATTTCTTTTGCACCCTTTACGCACGTATTTTATAATTTTTTTGGTTGTTTTAATGTAGAAAGAAAGAATCTGTTGCCATATACATAATAATGGTAAAAAGATTTCTTTTTTTTGATAATTATTGTTGTTGTTTTTAAAATTTATTCCTATTAGAATTTTTACACTTAAGTTATTTTTATTTTTTATTTTTATAATTTATTTTGTTTTTATAAGTTTTTTGTGTTTAACTATGTTTTTGCTGTGGTAATTTTTTTTATACATATATTTTTTTTTCTTTTTTTTTTATCTTCCCTTTTTTTTTCTTCTGTTGTTTTTTTTATTATTATTTTATTTCATTGCTTCCGCTTACCAATTTTAAATTTTTTATTTTTGGTTTATATCCTTTCTAATATGATCCTTTCTTAAAATCCCTGTACGCTATTATTATTTTTTTGTTTTATATCCCATCTCTTTTTTGCACAAATTTGCCTGCAAAAAATAAACAAAACAAACATTTACCAAATGAACTATCAACGATGAAAAATCTACCAAAACCACAATTTTCCGATAACGATGTTATATGATGATGATGGAACGTACGTATGCTGTGCTTTGTTTTGGTTAATTGTGTGACGTCCTTGTTATGTGCGTGATGTGTTTCTTCTACTTACAAAAAAAAAAAAAACTGCCTCACTGCTATAATTTGCTGCTTAATAAATGTAAATAGCCAAGGGACGAACAAATATTGAATTACGTGAAAAATTCATTTTGGCTGATGGTGTATCACAAAGTATGGCAGCTTTTAAGCCGCGTTTATCAACAGCATCTACTGAACAAAATGGAACACCACCATATATGAGTGGACAAGGACCAATAACGAAGGTAAGAACTGAAAAAAAAAAAAGAACGGATATATAAAAAGTTTAAAAAACAAAAAGAACTTGAAAAAAAAAATTTTAATTTATATTTTTTAATTATAAGGATATTTTGCACTATAGAAATATTTTTTCCTTTTTTACTCTCTTTTCTTTTCTTTTTTTGTTATCGCATCTTTTTTTATATATTTTTAATTTGTATTTATTTTTTTTTTTTGATATTTAAATTTCTTAATTAAAAGTCAAAAAAGTATCCCAAGACATTCAGTTTAATGAATGTCCAACAAAAAAAATAATTAAAGGGGTAAGTAGTGTAGAATATTTTGGCAAAAAAAAAAAAAGAGAAAAGGTAATTCATTTTCTTGGAAACGAATTTTGTGGTGTTTGTGCCGTTTTGAAAAAAAAAAAAAATGTTTTCTTTTGAAATTCAACGAAGAAGAAAATAAAAAGCATGAAAATAAGCGTTGTTTTTTTTTTATATTTATTTTTGTTTTGTATAGTGTAGGCTTTAAGTGGAAAAAATAATGGATTCAAATTTCTTAATTAGAAATTTTCTTGCAATTTTATCGAAATTATTGTTTTTAAAGCAAACATAAAACAATAATAACTGTAAATTTTTTGTAAAAAAAATTTTTAGAAATTAAGAAAATCTTTAAAAAAGTATGGAATTTAGTTTTTTTTTTTTTTTTTTGGTGGGAGTATGAGGGGGATGTTTTTTTCTATTTGCACAGTAGTCGTATTATGTATAAAATGATAAATATAAAAAAAAAATACTTTTATAAATTGACAAAAATTGAAAAGCACTTAAGAACTATTACTTTTTTTTCTTCTTTTTTTTTAGATTGTAAGAAAAAAATACCTAAAAGGTTTTCTTTCTTTTGTGTTTTTCCTTGTAAATTAAAAAAACCTTTTGAATGCTTTGCAAAACTTTGCTTTTATTGATTTAAAAATTAAAAAGAAACAAGCAGACCTTAAATTTTTTTTTCTAATGATTCACAAAAATCAACAGAAATAATTGATTTTTTTCTTTTGAAAATTTTCATTATGAGCGCTTTTCATTGCTTGTGATTGATTAATTTGTTTAAACTTTTTTTTTTGCATATTTTTTTCAAGAAAATATTCCCAGCATATTTTTAATAGGAAAGATAAAGTATTGGCCCTAATTCTGAGAGTCGTTTCGATCAACAATCAACTATCGACTTTTCAGTCGAAGCGATAAAAAGTTCGTATTTTGTAAACAGATCGCCTCGACTTAAAAATTTTACCATATCAAACACGATTTAGTGTCGATTTAAACTGTCAAAAGTTGTCAAAAAGTTATATATACATACATACTTACATTTTAATACTAAAAGAAAACAAAAATGTAACCTCAACTGATTAGGTGATTGTCAAAAGCTACTCGAATAATATTAAGTCGATATATCGACTCATATCGACTCTCGTGATCGCAAAAATTGCTACCGAGTCGATTGTCGATCGAAACGACTCTCAGAATAAGGACCATTTTATCTATATTTATAGCTCGTTCCAATCAGTTTCCCTCTTATATCATATGTGTGATAACTAATTAAGAACATTCAGAATTTTAATCAAATTAATAATTGGCATTATTTAGGATTGAAAAAAAGGGAAAAAATATATGTAAGAACGGTTTTTTTTCTTTTTTGGTTCTTAAACTCGACTACGTTCGTGTATTTTTTTTTAAATTTTTAATTTTCTGATAGTTCTCTAATTTTTTTTTTTTTTTTTTTTGTAAAAATGTATTTTGAGCATGATTGGAAAAAATTTTAGTTGTAAATTTTTGTTGAGTTTTAGAAAATTGCATATTGTTTTTTTTTTGTCTTTCTTGTTTTTTTTTCGTCTGGAATTATTAATTTTTTTTTTTTTAGTTTTTAAGATTTTTAATAGAAGTGAAGAGTGTTTATTATCTTTTAAATATATATTCTTTTTCTTTTTTGAGAAAAAAAAATAAACGTGAAATATAAAAGATAATGATCAAAAAAATGAATAATGAAATTTCTGATGTTACTTGTAATATTTTATAATATTCCACAGAAAGTATCTATAATGACTTTCAGAATAAATTACGAGAAATCGAATAGAAGAAAAAAAAATGCGAAAGTCATTTAAACAAATTATTATTTTTTTATTATTCAACAAAAACAATAAAATAAAATAAAATCATAATATCGCCAACATTAAATGATCATTTTCCAATTTCACACAATATTTTATTATTATTATTATCAATTTATGTGTGTGGGTGTTTTTTTAATTATAATATTGTGTGTGTATTAGCTGTCGTATTTCGTTTTCAAACAGATTTTATTTCGCTTAAATACAAAGCACATACCTTTTATTATGAAAAATTCTATAATATGTATTTTAGTTGTTGTTTACAAAGAAAGAAAAAAAAATCTGGTTTTCTGTATTTATTATTTTTCATATGTATATGTATTTTTTTTTATTTCTTTGCAAAAAACAAAAAAATAATCAAACCCAAAACAAAACAAAAAAATCCAAACAAAAACCAAAAAAAAAATCAATCAAAATTTTTATATAGTTGATGAGCATTTAGCTGAATTAATGCCAATATTTGAAAGACTGAGAGCACAAGAACAAATCCCATGTGCATATCCATTGCATATGGGTGCCGGTGGTACAGTTTTTGTAAGAACAAATAATACAAATAGTCGTTCAGTACCTTTGAGTCCACATACACCACATCATTGTCATCAACCAATTCATTGGGTAAGTTTATTCCAATTTTACAAAAAAAAAAAAGCAAAATATTTTATATACATATTTTTTTTTTATTTCAAATAAATAAAAAACACTGAATTTCTTTATTTTTTTTTTACATATAAATGAATTCTTTCTTTATTGTTATTTTTTTTTTATTATATTCTTTTTTTTATTATATCACAAATTTCTTATATAAATTTTATTTTTTTTACTACATGGCATGTTTTTTTTTTTAAGGAATACTTTTTCAGAAAACAAAAAAAAACTATGTGTGTACTTGTACTAATCTATAATTATTTTGTTTTTTTTTCCAAACCAGGTCCGTGAACGTTCACAACGTTCAGTAGCAATGTCACGTCCATCTCGTTCTTCATTATCAGCTTCAACACCAGATTCATTGAGTGATAATGAAGGTAGTTTAGGTGCATCAGGAAGATATACACCACGTAAAGTATCATATACTGGTAGAAGTACATTAACACCAGGCGGTTCAAAACCAGGTTCAAGGCCTGCAAGTAGACAAGGTTCAAAACCACCATCACGTCATGGTTCGAATCTCTCACTTGATAGTACAGGTAAATAATAAAAAATGATAAATGATAAATTTTAGGAAAAAAATACTAAAATATGTTTTTAGATGACACAACACCATCACGTATTCCTCAACGTCGATCAAATAATACATCGACACCGACCGGAACTGGAGCCACACCACGACCATCACGTTTATCTGTTGGTTCAGTTACATCGACTCGAAGTGGAACAGCGACTCCACGTAAAACTGCATCTGGTTCAGCAAGTCCTGCTCCAACAAGGTAATTTTTTTTTTTATTATTATTGTTTATCCTTTATTTTTTTTCTTATTAATGAAAAATACCGGAATTCCTAAACTATAATCTATGGAAAGAAATAAAAAAAAAACTGTTTTGCATGCTATTCAAAAATCATTCATAATGTATAATTATTTCTCAAGGAAATAGAAAACATAAAATTACTTTAAATTTACTTTTATTTTTTTTTTCTTTTTCAAAACAAAAAAAAATTGGCTCTATGAATATATTTTTTTTTTAATTTTTAAAATTTTTCATATATTTATTTTTTTTTTTCTTTTCCTTTTTCTAATTGAACGAAAACATTCTAACTTGCATAAAATTGGCTAATTGGTACATTTAAAAAAACAATCAAAATTTATTCATTAACATTTTAACAATTTAACATCATAAAAAATCATGAAAATAAAACGAAAAAAAAAAAAATCATTGGAAATGTTTATACAAAAACACAGTAATGGCGGAATAATTCGATCGACTAGTATTCCAGCACTAACTGGCTATAGGACTAGGTAAATTTCTATTTGATTTATTGTTGTGTTTCGCTTCAATCATATCTCTTTTCCAAATTTACTAATTAACAAAATTGTTTAATTTTGTAATTTATTGTAATTATTATAAAATAATATTATGGTGTATGTGTGTGTGTATACTAACATATAGAAATTTAGTTATTCCTAAATGAGAAACATATTTTATTAACTTTCTTCTTTTTTTAATTTAAAATAAACTTTATATTCCATTGAGCTGATTTTATAGTATGTACATAATTATGTATTTGAAAATATTGGGTTGTTGTCTAAGAAAGTTCATGCAAATATTTTGTATATTGGTAATGGGTCGAGTGATTGAAAACTCATATGTGTACGTATTTTCGCAAACGGCGGTTATATTTCAAGCATTTTAAAAAAAAAAAAGATCTTTGTTGGGATACAATAATTTTTTTCAGTTTAAAGCATAGTACTCAGCTCACGACGAATTCCGTTTCCTAATTCTACAATTTATTTCTACACGGAAAATTTTTGTGTAGAATATGTAGAAATATTGAAAGTAAACAGTGAATTCCAAATTGAAAAAGCAATCAGGATCCAGAGTTCATTATATTGTTTTTATATTTTCAACTGTTCACAACACAACACTACTTACGAAATTATAAATGGCTGCCGCTACAAGAACGGTAAAATCAAAAATTTGAACATAAATAATGAAGCAACCGCGGTAATTTAAAATTTGTCAACTAGTCAAATTAACCACATGGAATAAATGTGTGTACATTTAGTATTTTGTTCAATAGAAAACGGAAAATTAGTGGAGACTTATCGTCAGCGTCATCTTTGTAAGAAATGTTAGCAAAGACAATTTAAATTTATTGTCCGTCTCGAACTCAGTACTCAAAAACAGAAAGTGAACAGAAAAATGTCTTCACGAAATTTAATCACCTTTTTTACATGTATTTTAAATAGGAAACTGAATTCCGTGTGAGCACAGTATTGTCAAAAGTAATTCATTTTTCATGTATGCCCCGTTACTGTTTGATCCCAAAATGGAGTCTTTTTCGTTTAAATCGAATTTTAGATTTAAATGCGATCCTCAAGATTTTTTTCAGTAAAATTGTATGGAGTCCCATATTCATCATAACGATTGATGTAGTAGCCAAGCTTGTCAAACTGTTCGTGGATGATGATTTTTTGATATTTTTAGCGTTTTTGCAAATTTACTTATCGTGTTATCGTAGATTATTTACAATCGGTGTTTTGATCTGATCTTCATCATTAGTACAGGGTCTGTCGTCCGGACGTTCTTGATCATTAAAGGTTAAAATCACCAGCTCTAGATTTAGCAAACCACTTTTGCACAGTTCTTTTAGCTACGGGACAGGACCAGTGCCGGATTAGCCATATAGAAGAAGTAGCAAACGCTACGGGCCCTGCGCATATATAAGAAATTGATCTTTTATTATTATTTTTTTTTATTATGAGTTATAAGTTAACAGCCGTTAAATAACATTTGTTACCGGCCCCGCACTGGCTTTATCCAGCACTGGACGGGACACCTTCATCATAAACTGCGCATGTATTTTTTGCTTTTTGTGACAACCCAATAAATTGCGATTAGTTGACTTTAGCTCAATGGAAAAATATGAATATCACATGGGAATTTAGTGCGAGTTCGAGAACGTCAATTGACGATATTCAGCTTAAGACATTGTATTGCTGAATTTCGTCAATTGGCGATCATGTGACGTCTTTGAAGTTGCAGTTAATTCTGAAATTTAAAAAAAAAAAATATGTTGTCACAGCGAAAGAAACTTCACTACTTTAAAAAAAACATTATTTTTGTTCACATAATGCACAATATTTAACAATCGTTTGCTTTAAAGTATGATTAAGAAGTAACAAAATAAAAAAAAACTAGTAGGTGTTGGATAATTTTAAAAAATTTATGTAAATAATTTCTTCTCTCAAAAATATAACAAGCCGCTCAAGGATACCCATAAGATTATCACCAATTGATAAATTTCGGCCAAATAATTGTTCTACAGCTTGTGGTGGTTCATCAACAACTATTCAAAATCATACAAATAATTTTGGGTAAAAAAAAAAATGCAAAAATACACCTTTTTTCTTGTGTGTTTGGCAAATAATAGAAAGAAAAACAAGAATTTTCTTTGAAAATGCTTAAAGTTTATTTTTTTTCATTTTAGTTCATTTTTGCTTTAAATTTTTCGTATTTTGAATATTTTGTAAAATTTTTTTATTAATTTCCTTTATAAATTTTATCAAGTTGATTTTTTTCATACATGTTGTGTCCTTGCTTTGTTGTTTTTTATTTGACTTCCGTTGCAAAGTTATTGCAAAAAAAAAAAAATAAACGTGAATATGTAATTTTTAATTTAATTTACATTTTGGTTTTTTGTTTTTACGCATATGAACAGCGTTTTTTTTTGAATTTTTGGCCGTTATTTTAAAATTCAATATTTTTCAATTGTTGTTAATTTCGTCACCTTCGAAATTGATCGAATCGATCGAAAGTTTTAAGGTGTTTTCTTTCTTTTTTTTTGAGTTTTGTTTTTATAGTGTGCATTTTTCATTTAAAATTTAGATTGCGTTTCAATATTCAACATGTTTGCACAGCCTTTTTCCACTAGAACCTCATTTTAATGTTTCAATAATTATTTATTATAATCACCGAAACATACAGTACTTTCATAAATGCGTCGACGGCGCTGACGGCGTAAAAATCATGTTCATAAATGACTTTCCAGTGCAATCGTGGAATGGAATTCAAGCATGCAGCGCAGTCGATGCTATGTTTATTTTCAATTAAAACGAATAGTGTTGTACATTTTTTTCCTGATATTTTTTTAGTTCGATTTTAATTTTAAAATAAGATTTAAATTAATTAAAAATTATTAAATTTTATAAAGATTGTGACGTCATATTTGAAGATGGCGAATCATGTTCATTTATTCTAATAACTGCTTGCATGCACAGTTGATGACTCTGATTACAATTCCAGTGCATTCGAGTCGTCGACGTAGGTTGACGACGCATTAATGAAAGTACCGATAATAACACCAATAAAAAAACACAACCTGTAAACCAAAGACCAAGGTTGTTGTATTCAATGTATGGTGTGGGTGGTTTTCAACAGTGTTGAATTCTAAAACCGCAGTCGGGTTCCACAACTGAGCTTTTTATATATATATATATTTTTTTTAATTTTACTTTTATTATATTTTGTTTTTGTTTTAGTTTTAGTTTTTCTTTTTTTCAGTTGATAGTTTTTTTGTGCTGTTTTTTTTTTTTGTTGTTGTATAGTTTGAACAAATTTGGCAAAAGTACCAACATTTCTTGACAAATATCATTGAAAGATTAAAAACAAAAAAAAGCAGTGTTGTCAAGTCATATTGTATTGTTGTTTTTGCCAAAAAATTTCTACTTAAAATTCAAGACTAATATTTTTCTTTTACATTTTTCTTATTTTTTTTTAAGACGAAATATAAGTGGTAGTTCAACACCAGCTGGAATGCAAACACCACGTAAATCATCAATGGAAACATCATCATCAACAACAACAAAAACAACAACAACAACAACATCAAATTCAGTACGAAAATCACGTGGTTCAACACCAATTAATCAACGAGAACCATTTAGACTTTAAAAAGAGAAAAGGAAAAAATATTAACAAAAATTCTAACAACGAAAAACAAAAATCTCAAATTAATGCAAGCTAAATTTTTTTTTTACTTCTTTGTGCTAATTTAGAAGTGAATTTTTTTTAGCTTGAAAATATTATAACATTTAAAAAGCAAAAAAAAAAAAAAAGAATTAAACTTTAAAAATGCATAATTTTGCTCATTTTTATTTATTTTTTTTTATTGTTTCAAAAAAATCGAAAATCAAAAAAAATGAATGAGATACTTAGCTCAAATAATTTTGTAATGGGGATGCCTTAAAAAAATGTGCAAGAAAATATATTAGTAACAATATATTTTTGTTGTTTTTTTTACTTGTTTTTGCTACATATTAGGTAATTAGTAGTGTGTTCAATAATTTAAAGTAAAACAAACAACAACAAAATTTGAGTATAGAAATTAATCAAATTTTTATAAATTTAGCAAGAAAAAAAGAAAGAAAAAAAAGACATAAAATATGTAACTTGTTTTCTACTTATAAAAGAAATTTTTGTAATTTTTACTAACAAAAATGAAAATTAAATTAAAAACAAAAAAAAAAAAAAGGACGAAATTAACACAAATGTATATTAAATCAAAATGTAATTGGTTATTGAAATTAATTAACATAACACAATAATAATTACTATTTGGAAGAAGAAGAAGGAGAAAAATTGAAAATGAAAATAATTATATTATTAGTAGAAGATTGTGTGTGGGTTCACAAAACATCTGCTTACTATTAAAAAATTGTTTAATTTGTTTTTAAATTATTTTTATTTTATTATTTTGTTTAATAATAATAATAATTATTTTTTTTTTGTTGTAACAATTCACTGCAGTTAAGACTAGATTGAAACGGAAAAGGAAAAGTGATTTTCTTTTATTGTTATTACTTTTTTTTTCTTCTTTTTTTTCATCTTGTCTTTTGTTTGGTTCTTTTATAGTTTATGTAAATATTTTATTTGTTCTTCTTAAAGACAATACAAGACGACAGTGAATAGAAAAATTAGGCAAAAAAAATAATTTATTTTCTTTTTGTGTTTAATTAGAAGTGATATAACGTATCAACATTTAAAAAAACATGAACAGAAAAAGATAGATCAAAAAGGTTTAAGAGACACAAAAAACAAGTTTTAATCAAGCAAATAATTAACATAAAAAAAATCCTTGAAAATCATCGAAAGAGAAAAAATTCAAAAAAAAAAAATAAAACTAAAAAGAAAAAAATTACTCATTATTGTTAATAATACCTACTTTATTTTCTCCAATTACTTACTATTTCTTTTTTTGCTTTACAAAAACAATAAATTATCTTTTTTTTTTTTTTTTTAAATTAATATAGAAAATAAAATAATCTTTTTTTTTTTTACATATATAATTAATTACATGCTACATGAGCAATTATTAAAAAAAAAAAAAAAAAAAAAAAAAAAAAAAACAAACATTATTATATTAAGAAAAATTACTAAACAAAAAAGTCATAGTTTTTAGCATTTAAAAAACAAAAAAGTATATATATTTGAAAAATGAATAAAAATATTCTTAAAGAAAACATTGAAAATAACTTTATTTCCGATTTTTTCTTTCATTTTATAATATTTTTTTTTTCTTTTTTAAGAGAAATAAATATATACTTGGTGTATTAAAAAACAAATATATACATATTTAATTTTATTAATTTTCATATGAAATATTCAAAAAAAAAAAAAAAACAATAAAATAAACATAAACATAAATTTATTGCATTGTTAATTTAACAATATAAAAATTATAAATATATTATATATTCATTAATAAGTAAAAAACATAAAAAAAAAAAATAATAATAAATAATATTAATATTTAATAATAAAGACAAGAAGACATACAATATGTAATTTAATTAATCTTTTTTTTTAAATAAATTAAAAAACAGCAAAAAAAAAAAAAAAAAACAAATTTAATTAACATTAGTCTAATGAATTATATAAAAACAAAAAAAAATAATAAAATAGAATGAATAAAAAAAAAAGAAATGTAAAAAATGAGTTTTTTTTTCTTTTCATTTCATCCACATGGATGCAGCCTCTATCTAGGAGCCGAGAAAAAGAGGGTCAAAAGTTGCATTTTTTGAGAATTCATTTTTGATTTTTTTTTTTTGCAGCGAATTTTTTTAAATATTAAAAATTTAATTTAAAAACTAAATGAGAAAAGCATTCTAAAGACGGCCGACAAAAACGTTCAAACCCAAAAATATATTTTATGGACAAAAAATATTTTGAAAAAAAAATAATCAAAGAGAAAACTTTTTTTTCGCTCTCCGCCGGTGGGCCTTGAAGAAACTCACTAAGGCTTTGATTGTAGTCTAAAGGCATTACTACTAGTTACTACACCACCTAGTGATCTGATGATAGATGTTGATCTAAAACATATATGAGGAGCTACTTTTCAAAAGGCAACATGTCAATTGCAATCCATTTTGAAATAGCTGCAGAATTTTTTTGAAAAGGAGGATAGCTATGATATGAACATTCAAGCTGGCTTAAAATAGCATTGTATTGGACTTATTTTGTGGATTGTAATCAAGTTTTTGCTTCAAAAAGGTACATGTTACTTAGAACGGTTGAATCAAATAGGGACATGTCCATCGTTTGTTTCAAAAGGAAACAAAATCCATGTAAATTTCGTTATTTGTTCCAAAACGGAACAAAACCTAGTTTTCGTGTATTTTAAAGTGGTTTTATTTTATTGCTATCACTCTTGTTTAACGTGATAGGAACGGTTCAATATAACTGTTAATTAACTCTGTCAAAAATGTGAAATAAAAAACGGATTTTGTAAAAATTATTTCAGTATTATTTTTTAAATTTGCTTCAAAAAGAAACATGTCCCTTGATTCACGACAAAACTTCACAAGTCCAAAAATAAATACTGAAAAACTTTTAGATTAGGAACACAGGATCAGCGAATGAAAGGAATTTACTCTTTCTAATGAATCAAAACTCAAACCAATCAAAAGTTTTTCATTCACAGCCTTCAATACTGAGCAGCAGTTTTTCGACTTTTTCTCAAAATCATGTAATTGTGACATGTCGCTTTTTAAAAAGTAGCTCCTCATATTAGTGATGGCTGCTAATAGCAATAGCAACTAAAAATTAGCTGCTAATGGCATTTAGCAACTGCTAACTGCTAATTCATTTTAAAAATAGCTGTTACTGCTAATTTTGAATCAGAATGAAACAAATACTATATATGTAATGTGTAACGTTGCAGATTTGCAGGTACAAATTTACTTATCAAAAAAAAAATTAGCATTTAGCAACTAACAATTAGCATTTAGCAGTTTAGCAATTAGCAGTTAGCAAATAGCAGTTAGCAGCATGTTATACATAATATATTTGTTACTGTTACAGCCAACGCTCAATGGTGAACTGAAACCGAAACAGAAATGACGTTACGGTTCAATTAAAAACAATGAAAATGTACTGCAGTAGGCTCAATGTGAACTGAAAATTTCGGTTGCGGTTCAATTAAATTTTATTTTAATTTTCGGTTTACGTTCGAACAAGATATCCTATATTGTGTATATTTTTCTGAGTAGTAATTTGAAAAAGAAGAAGATCATTTTTGACATATCGTTATTCGTTACAGCCAACGCTCAATTTAAATTTATTTTAAATCTGGTTTTGATGGTATCCTGTAGTTTTTTTATAAATAATTTAATTTAAAAGGACAAAAAAACTTTATTTATTAAAATTAATTTGATTTCGTTATTTTAAACGAATAATCGCTTTAATAAATTTATATTAATTATTTGTTGAAATGAATTTACAAAATATTTTTAGACACAACACATAACACAATACTCTATTAAATGACAAACAAAACAAATATGACAAATTGTATTGTAATTGACAATATTGACAATACGAATTTGACAGACGTTTGCGCTACCATTGAGCCAACAAAAAGCGACAGTAGTTTAGGTTTGCAGTTTCGGTTTCGGTTTCAGTTCACCATTGAGCGTTGGCTGTTACATTCTGATTCAAAATTAGCAATAACTGCTAATTTTAGCTGCTTATTGAAATTAGTAGGTTTTGACATCACTACCTCATAATATATAAACTGAAATTCTTCCCATCTATGAAAAAAAAGAGTCATTTACCTAGCGCACACGTTAATGGCGATTCGAACCCACAAAATTTTCTCTTCAGTCCAACGTACTTCTACCGCACCAGCTACTGATTTAAAAGATGAGTTGCTAAATGTACATATAAACTCGAAATCTACTCTTATATATGAAAAAAGATTTTTATATTTAACAGAATATGGTTGGTGGTCCGAATCGAACCCACAAGTTCTTCTTCCCAGTGCAGTCCAACGTACTTCTACTAAACCAGCTACTGACTTATATTATGAGTTGCTAAACAGGTATATAATCTATTTTCATATTACATTGAAAAAAAAGAATGATCATCACTAGACTTCAACTCGAAAATACTAATTAATTTTTCAATGGATAATATTTCTGTGTTCTGTGCACCGATTTCAATAGAATAAAAACTCTCTGATCGCAAATTTAACCTAGATTTTTATACACATCGAATATTTAGGAAAGGATTGAAGGACGAACCTTTATATGTAATATCTTTTTTCATAACTAATTAAAACATTTTTTAATATATAGTTGTTAATTTTTTTATTCATATGTTTATTTCAATTACATATTTGTCGGAATTTTTCTAATTTTAAATATTTCTTCTTTTTTTTCCATTTATTCTTGTGTGAACTGCTTTTTCAACAATTAATATCTTTCGTAATAATCCATACTTTTGGCAAACTGTATACAAATATGATATTAATTTGTTGACTTTTTCTGTGCCAATGTATTCACCACATTCGTATTCCATTTAAGATATTATATAATTTCATCGTATATTTTCTTTTGTCAGATTTTTATGGCACCAACTTGTCTGATTTTTAAAACATTTTTATGTACATATTTCATACTCTATACTATGAAATTACTCTAAATTGAGGATAATGACCTAATTTTTTTTTCTTTGATTTAATCAATACACATACAATTGACACAATATATAATGATCCTTATACACAAACATACATACTATAAACATATTTTATATTTTTACGCCAATCACATACAAGTATACAACATCCTTATTTTTTTCAATGAATTCAAATTTTTTTTTTTTTTAAGTAATTGGTTCTCCTATAAATTAATCGCATTTAATACAATAATTTAACATTTTTATTTTTAAGAGTAAAAGGATTACATTTTTGATTGAAAATTAATTATATTTTGTTTTCTTCGAATTGTATTTTAACACATACATCATAATGACTGTTATTTTTCATTTGTTGTTTTTTTTTTAAGGTTCTAAGAGAGTATATCTAAGGAATTAATAAAAAAATACACATATCTTTTTTATTCATTCTAAATACATAATTTATTATTCTTGTCTCTCATTTTCTTCTATTATGTTTTTTTTTTTTCAATTCAATGAAAATTTAAATACAGAAAAAACATTTACTTACAGTAAAATTTATTTTATTAATTATAAATGTTTTTTTTTTGTTATTTTTATTTAAAAATTCATTTAAAATTTGATTGTCGAATTTATTTTGTTACAAGAATTAGTGTGTGTATTTAATTTAATTTTTTATTTTTCAAGTAATTATTATTTTTAATTGTTTTTTTTTTTTTTTTGTCCTAATAATGTTTGTTTGTTCTTTTTCGTCTTTTTAATTAAAATTTAATATTTCTGACACCCACCCTAGAATTTCATCTGTTTTTTTTTCTTTTCTTATTCAAAATATAATTTTTTTTATTTATAGAATCTTACATCTTTTTTTTTCCTTCTTAAACTAATGTAAATACTGGTTCAATTTGAATTTGTCATAGTATACAAATATATTAATAAAAAAAATACAAAAGTACATAATATATGGATGTAGAGAGTGTTTTTGCAAAGAAATTCAATTACTTGCTTAAAATATAGATTTATAGTATTCAAAATAACAAAAAAAACTATAATATTGGATTTAAAACATAATAGATAGGGAAATTTCAAAAATTCAAGCTTGTTCGAGCCGTGCCACGATGCATTGCATCGATACCAAAATTCGAAAGCATGCAAGCCAAAATTTGAAAGTAAAATTACTTGCATTTACTCGTATAAAATCTTTTCGTCACTTTCTAAATTTATATATAGGAAATTATTGCTGCCGCACTAGAAATATCTTTCACATATTTTATTAATTTGATAATTTCATTGTATATGTATGTATGTAAACCAAGCGCCGATAACTAAGACCTGATTAATATTCAAAATTAAAAGTGGTAATGGTTAAGAAAACACATTTTTTCTTCTTTTTTCAAAATATTTGCAATGCTGGCCCAAAGTTTCCTTACAAGTAGCTTGATTTTATGAAGTTTTTGACAAATCAATCTTGCGAAAAACTTGAATTTTTGAAAACATCTATAATTAAATTTTCATTTTCAACATGTACTAGTCCCGAATTACATACAGTTGGGCCTCTCTTTTTATGCAGTAGGTTGCATTTTACAGAAAATCCCAATTCACGTGGAAAAACCACTCAACATTATGTTGAAAAATACATTATTATTATTTTTTCTACGGACTTGTCACTGTTTTTGTATCTGATAATTGGATTTGCATAAACGATTACGAATTTGGTTCCCAAATCATTTTCATTGGTAAAAAAAGACATTTTTTTCTTCTGGTTTTTACTATAGAAAATACAGTAAAAATATGAAAACATGTTAATTTTCCTCTTGTGAAAAAAAATATTACACATGTAAATAATTCCGTATCATGCAGTCTTAAAATATCGAATTAAAATTAAAATATAAATCTTACAGCAACTTAAAAACAGTAAAAACACTTTCACATAAAAAGAGATCCAACTGTAGTAATTGATTTAAATTATTTTCAAATGATTTTAATTTTTAGTTTATAGTTTTTTTTTTTTTTTTTTTTTTTTTTTTCGAAATACAAATGAATGAAAAACAAGCAAACAAACCAAATACAAAAGTAAGTAGCGCTCGTTTCAAAATTCAACAGATGGTTCCACAACCTTTCACTTCACCGAACACCAGAATCGACACCCTGCAGAATACAATCTGTATAGTGATAAATATGACACTTTCTGTGAATTTATGGTTGAAAAGGATGATTTATTATCAGGGCCGGATTAGCCATATAGCAGAAGTAGCAAAAATGCTACGGGAAAATTCGTCAGACAATTCTGGGGGCTCCGCGCATAGAGAAATAGACCTTTTTTTTGCTCGTTGAAAAATTCGTCAGAGAAATTGCCCTTTTTATGAGTTATGAGTAGGGACGTCGAAATTTTGAAAAGTATCGATACTGGGTATCGGTATAGGATCTATGGTATAGATACCTCGATAGTATCGACCGATACTATAAAATCCGATACTTTACAAAGAAAAAGGGAAAATTTGATGAAAATAAGGTTTTTTTTTTTTTTTTTTTTTTTTTTTTGAGGAAGTAGTCTCGAAATTAATAACTTCGTTGTTGTCTACAACGTACTCGCTCTCGTTTCTTGGTGAACTCCTTTATTTTATATAGCTTTTGTACCACCAATTCGAAAACTTAGCACTGCTGGTATCGGGTATCGGCCCAAAAGTATAGGAGACTGAGTATCTAGTACTCAGTATCGTAGTATAGGATCAAAAGTATCGATACCTCGATAGTATCGGTGGTATCGTGACGTCCCTACTTATGAGTTAACAGCCGTAAAATAACATTTGCTACCGACCCCGCACTAGCTTAATCCAGCACTGTTGACTATTATTATTATTGAAACACATAAATGAGGTAATGTTGTGAAACCTGTTGAATTTTAAAACGAACGCTACTTACTTTTGTGTTTGTTTTTTTTTCCTACATGATTCAAAATTAATGAAAATTATCTTTCTTGTTTTTTTTTTAGTTCGTGAAAAAAAAAATCTTAAATTTAAAAAAAAACAAAATTCGTACTTTTACTTTGCAATTTTTGTGTCTTTTTTTTTTCCTAAAACAAATTTTTTTCATGATTGTAAGTGTGTATTTGTATTTTTTTCTATTTTCTATATTTTAAGAAAATCTCTACACAATTTTTTAGGCCGGTATTCTACTTTATATAATTTTTTTTTAAATTTTTTCATTATTATTTATATATTTTTATATAATGTATATTTAAATATAGGTTATATAGGCAATAGATAGGTATAGGTGGTATATATGTTGTATATCATAATATTTTTTTTATAGAATTTCTTTTTTTCTTTGTGTATATAATGTATGTATATTATTTATGTATATAATTAGTAAATATGTAAATTGGTAAATATGATATATAACTTTAATATTGGAAAGATTTTACCAAAAATATATTAGGTATATTTTATTTTTATTTTGACTTTAAACGTGTTTTTTTCTTTCTTCTAGTTTAATTTTAATTTTTCTTTGTTTTTTTCTTTATGTTTTTCAATTATATATATGTAGGAATATAAACATGTATGTATATGTAATAAATATATATTTTTGCGTTCTCTTTTATACTTATATATATATTTTTTTTGTTTTTAAATATATAATTTTATTATTAACTATTTTTTTTCTTTTTTTTCTATTTTTTTTTTTCTTCAAAGTATAACAAAATTTCAATCATCAAGAATGTAGTTAAATTATCGGTATTTTATCTTATATACATATACAGAATAATTATTTGTAAATTGTGGAATATACTTAATAATATTTTATATAGATAGTACCCAGATAACATTTTGGTACTGATACTCGAGTATCATCAATTAGTCTTCAATATTTTTTTCCCTTTTCTAATGATGATTTAGGTGGTAGTAAAAATATGGTGTTGTTAAGAAAACGAAATGATGAATGTTACTGATGTAAAATTGATACTTTTCTGATTCCTACCATCGTATTATTAAGAGGAAAATTATAGAATGTACGACTGATATAGTATACTAATCAACGGCGGAGGTTGGTATAGTTCAGGGCGTTCAGTGAACACCCTAAAATTATTATGAACGTGATCATAAAATTTTCTAACCAAATTCAAAAACAATTTTTTTTTTGGTAAAAAGAAGAGTAAATGAAAACAATACAATTTAAATTCTTTTTTAATTTTTTTGCACACATAAATCATTAGGTTCATATATAAAAATTGACCTACAGAAAATTACAAGAGAATAATATTTGGTTATTTCGTTTAGTTTCTCTTTTTTGCTTCATAGAATTTTATATGCAAGGTGTTCACATTTTAAAATGAACATTAGGAAAATCATAGTACACCATATAAAGCAATAATATTTTTCTCTTTTCAAACTTGTTTTTTCATACATCATTCAGGTTCATATTTAAAAGTGAACCATAGTAGAAAATTATGAAAAAATATTATTTTTACTTTTCATGTCTTTTCTCTTTTATCCTTCAAGTAATAATGCATTGTGTTCATATTTTGACATGAACGTTGTTGTTTTCCTTTCTATTTGTTAACTTTTTTATTTGAAGAAAATTAAATTTAATAAATTCAATTTCAATTAAATTTCAATTAAATTTCAATTAATTGAATTTGTTTATTAGAGAATATTTCATATTGTGTGTGTGTTGTGATAAAAAATTTGCTTGAGTTGAAGCTGGACAGTAAGAAATAAATAGACCGTTTTTGTCGGGGTAAAAATAAAAAAAATTTTCGAATTTTAAACGGATTTTTTAATTTTTCTTTCTATCGTTTACACAATTTTCTCCTTAGGGAAACCGACCACTTTATATCGGTTAACGCTCTGACAGCGATACCTCTTACATGGAGTGGAAACTCGTGTTTTAAATTATTTTGAATAAAAACAAAATATAACTTTAATTTCTTTTAAAAATCTGAACATCCGGGAAAAAACTATTGGCTCCGCCACTGGTACTGATGTTTCTTAGATGTTTTTAGTACATATTATAATTAGTAAGAAAATAGAAAACATAATATGTAGTTTATTTTAATGAAAATATTCCTCCTCATTGTTCAAAAATGTAATATTTCTTGCATTTTCGTTAACAAAATACAAATTGTAAACTTTTTATATGTAATTCAAATAATTCAAAAAATTACATATATGAAAAGTGTAGAATTTAAAGTTTGCAATTATTTTGTTAACGAAAATGCAAGAAATATTAATTTTTTGATTAAACTCTTCAGTACAGCATCCAGTACAAAATATCAATACAGTATCGATACGTCATATTTGATACAAGGAATCACATGTCAATTTCCCCTTTTTCAAATTTAACGAGAATCAGAATGCTCAAAATGTGGACATGGTCCATATAAAAACATCAGTTTTGGTAACTAAAGGGTATCAGATACTTCAATATACTTGAGTATCAGTCCAACATCAGTTCTTCATCAGTTCTGTGCTATCTGGGATAGATACTATTATAGATAGTTTATTATTTTCCACTTTATTGTTTTTGTTTTTTTTTTTCAATAAATGTATAAATATATGTAGTAGAAAAAGAAGTATAAAGTAAGTTTACATAATTGTTTTTTTTTCTTTTTTTTTAGTAGGTATGTATATAAATAGGCAATTTTTTTTTTATGTAACGATTTTTTTTTCTTCAGCTTATAAAGATTGTAGAAATTGTTTTACAGTTTAATTTAATTGCGTATAACAACAAATGTATTCAATTATGTACTTATTATTTTTTTCTTTCATTTTAATAAATATAATAGTTTTCTTAAATATTACATAAAGATTATAGAAAATTGACATTCAGTTCTTTTTTGTTTGGTTTTTTTTTTCAATATTTTTCCTTTTTGAAAAGAAAAAAAAAATCCAAATACAGTTGTGTGCAAAAGTTTAAGACCACCACACCACTGAAAAATAAATTACTAATCAATTTAGCAATCATTTTCATTATTATCGAAGTATTAATTGATTTCATTTCTGGTTTAAAACAAATATTTATTATTTTACTTATAAGAAAAAAACATAACATATATGTGTCTATCAGATACAAAAGGGGCCTTTGTCATGTTAAGTCATTTTGAGTTAATAAGCAAAATTGTTTCTGAAAGAAACTATCAATAAATGTAATGAAGAAAGTGAACCAAAATGTTTATTATTACTAATAGAACCATGATTCAACAAAAAAGTAAACAAAATAATAATTTTGATTGATTTATCGAATAAATTAAAATGGAAATGATCCCTTTTGTAACTAACCTAGTACTATTGTACTGGAAAAGAGTACAATTTCGCATCAAAAAGTAGGTACTCTTTTCGAGTAAAATATTTTAGCAGTAAGAGACTACATTTAACTGAAAATTTGAGGAAAAGGTATCGTTTTGCAAACGAGCTCATATTTTGGTGATCAAAATACAGAGGAAAAAGTATTTTTTTTTTCTTTCA
The DNA here is from genome assembly GCA_932526495.1 of Bombylius major. Taxonomy (NCBI): domain Eukaryota; kingdom Metazoa; phylum Arthropoda; class Insecta; order Diptera; family Bombyliidae; genus Bombylius; species Bombylius major. Next base: position 13,045,839 of record OW052047.1, read on the forward strand.
AAAGTTAGGTAAATAAGTAGATTTTTAAAAGACCTTTCAAATGACGTATATAACTCTTTTTTTTTTTCAAAATATGACAAAGGGCCCTTTTGCAACTGATAGACACATATATATGTCAATTATTTCGGTAATACTTAATAAAAAAAAATATTAATTTAAAGTTTATGTATAGTAACTTACATTTATGGTGGTGGTCTCCAAATTTTGCACACAACTGTATAACAATTAGTTTGTATATACGAAAGGAGAAATTTTAAAGACAGAATTTAATACTTTTTATTTATTCTAAAGAAGTTTGATCTTATTTTCAACCAAATTGTACGAGCATGTTCGAATTCAGTTTATTTTTTATTAATTTATTATTTTTTTTTTTTGCAAATACACCGTTTTTATTTGTTACTTTATTCCTCTAAAACGTAACACTAGAAATTTTCGAAGGTTCATAAAATAAGTATTTATACTTCATTCGACGATTTTATCTTTTTTCGGTTTCGCGATTCATGGACTTATCAACATTCTCGTATACCGAAAACTTTCATTATTTCTTTTTAACATAATTTTCAAGAACATTTACTAAACTCGCATAGAAAAAAAATCCAATAACTGATATCAACTAACCCTTTTTTTTTTTTTGGTTCGAACTTTAATATTCTTTGTTCTTTTTTTTAAAATTTACTAATTAAATTTCTCATAGTCAAATTCAGTTTACAATTTTTGATCGTGCGCATTATAATTAGTAATTTTATTTTTTTAATTATTTTTGTCAAGCATTATTTGAAAGACAAGTATAAATAGTTGAATTGCAGAATTGGAAGCACTTATCTAAAAAAAAATCATCTGAAAAATCTCTCTTTAAATATAGTTCTTATTTTTTTTTGAATGATTCTTTTTTTTCTTTTTTTTTGGTTTTTAATTTCCGTTTTTTATCATTTTTTTAAATTTTTCTTCCTTTTTTCTTTTTCTTTTCTTTTGTTACTTTTCAATTAAAGTACATGCAAATTTTCACAGCTTTTTGATTTTGTTATATCGCTTAAACAAATCTTCTGTAAAATTTCTTTAGCTAAATGTAATGAGATTTGTGTACGGGAATTTTTCATTTTTGATGATGTTTGTGCTGCTTTTTTATCACGACGCTCTTTTAAACGAATCTGTGAATGAAAATTTGAAAAAAAAAAGTTTTTAAAAATATTTTTATATAAAATAATTAAAGTATAGTTAAAACTTTAAAATATCAACTTATGCTCTCGCATTCAACAATTCAAATCCCTTTTTTTGTTCGTTTTTTGTTAAATCCTTATTCAAACTCTTTTTTGAGTAATTCTTCATTTTTCATTTCAAAATAACATAACTAAACGCTCCTTAATTAATTACAATTCATCTTAAAATTCCTTTTTTGTCGATTTGATTTCATTTCATTTTCTAATTCATTTCAAAAAACTTTTCCAAAAAACTACTGTTTTTTTCTAGTTTTTTGTTTTATATGTAAAACTTTTCCAGGTTAATTAAGAAATTTTCCTATTTGTATATTCTCAATTATTATCATTGAACTGAATGTTTGTAAAATGGTACTTAATAAATCTTTTCATAAAATTAAAAAAATATATGTACATTCATATGTACTTATATCCAGGGCCGGCCCAACCTAATTTTTCGCCCTGTTCGAAGAACAAAATTTCGCCCTTATTCTGTTTAAATTTTTAATGAATATTAAAATGTTCAAGCCGTTTCCACACCACCCTTGTGTAGACTTTCAACTCACATTTCATATTTTGAAAATAAATCAATTTATATACATAATAATACATACTTTCATATAATTCGAATTATATACGGAACTATTTATATACATACATACAGCCTTGAAAATAAAAAAAGTTATTGCAAACTGTTCAAAATAAAATCTTGCTCCTATAGTATTATTCGATCTTCATTAGAGATGAAAAAACCCATGAAAAAAACAATTTCGTTGGATTCTTTCATATTTTTCCGGATTTTTTCATAAAAATCCTGTAGTCCTGGAAAGGAATTTTTGTAGTTTGTAATTTGGCACAAGATGTGTGAAACACCCTGTACACCCAAATTTCATTAAATATCATAAATTTACCTACTTACTTCAAAAAATTGAAAAAAACCGTTTAAATGAATGTATGTACATATATCTTTTTCCTATGATTATGAAAAAAACAAATGTTTTTTTCCTGTTTTTTTCCGCTTTTTTGGAAAAAAACCGATAAAAAGCAACGGGTGAATGTATTTTTCATTTGTGAAAAAAGCATTTAAAAAGCAGCTTTTTATGAAAAAAACGGAAAAAAACAATTTTGAAAAAATCGGATTTTTGCTTTTTTCATCTCTAATCTTCATAAAAACAAACAACAACAAAAATGCTATACACACAGTATTAGGTTCAATTTCAAATCTTGCACAGTCTCTGCTTTATCATTCTATATGTTTCGTATGGGCGCTACAAAAACAACAATATATAGCAAACTGTTCAAAATAAAATCTTGAACCTATAACCAAAATAATTCAAATTCAAAATAATATGAATTTAGAAGAGACGGACAAAATTTTGAGGGGATAAGACAGCACAAAAAAGGAAATGTGTGTAGCATTTTTGTTGTTGTTTGTTTTTATGAAGATCGAATAATACTATACTATAGGTTCAAGATTTTATTTTGAACAGTTTGCTATATATTGTTGTTTTTGTAGCGCCCATACGAAACATATAGAATGATAAAGCAGAGACTGTGCAAGATTTGAAATTGAACCTAACACTGTGTGTATAGCATTTTTGTTGTTGTTTGTTTTTATGAAGATCGAATAATACTATAGGAGCAAGATTTTATTTTGAACAGTTTGCTATATATTGTTGTTTTTGTGGCATTCATACGAGACTTATGTTCATAGTAGATGATTCTGTGGTCACAAGCACTAACCGCTTAAGTCTGAAGATGCTTATGTCGACTTAAGTGGTTTGCAAATTTGACCACAGAATTGGTTCACACAAAAATAAAAATCTATGTATATAAAATTTTAATATTATGTAAATATTTATATTGTTCTAATGGCGCCCCTCTAATTGTGTCGCCCTGTTCAGCTGCTCTGTCTGCTCATATGTAAAGGCCGGCCCTGCTTATATCACAAGTTCATATACGTACTTAATATATGATATATGTATGTACATGGTACATACATACATTTCTCTTTTATACATACATTTAAATTTATTTTTCATATCTGTTCAAGCAAAACATCTTTAATTTCATAAAACTTTTTCAACAATTAATTTTGAATTTCTAGAATCTTATATTATTGTTCTATTATTAATATACAGACATACATACATACTACATATACTTGTACATATAGGTATTAATTAATTTACCTGTTTTAAAATTCCGACTAAAAGTTCATCAACATTGTGTTGGATACCACTTGAAGTTTCAATGAATTTTGCATCTCTTGAAGCAGCTAGAGATTTTCCCTCTAATTGAATCATGTGTCAGCCAGCAAGCAGTAAGAAAAAAATAGAAAAAAAACAAAAAAAAAAAAACATTAATTTATTATTTAACAATTTTTTTAAATATTAATTTTTATCTAATTTTTAGGTGTTGTAATATGTACTACGTACACACGGACAAGGTCCGGTCCAACTTGGTTGTATAATGTGTAGTAGACTAGTTGGCAGACAAATTTTCAAGTTTATCGAACGATTGGATTAAATTAGCAAGCCAAGTTACAAACCTGGTTGGCGAACAAGGTTGTACAACCAACCAAATTGGATCGTGTGTAGGTTATAGCCTACAAAGTTGGTCACATTCGCAAAACGCTTAAATCTACATAAGCATCTATCAGACTTAAGCGGTTTGTGCTTGTGACCACAGAATTGTTGAATTTGAAAAAAATTTTAAATTAATTTTACCTGACATCGTAATTACTCTTGATCTAGCCAAATCAGCTTTATTACCAACTAATATTACAGCTTTTTCTTTAGTTACATTTTCACTCCATAAATAATTAATAGTTTCTTCAGCAACACGAAATGAATTACGATCAACAACAGAATATATTACAACACATGCATGAGGTTCATATGTTGTCAATGAATTTTCAACCTATTGAAAATAGAAAAGAAGATGAAAAAAAATAAAAAGACAAATTCAATTTACACAAGAGAATTTAAAAAATTGAAAAAAAAGGATATTCTTTTAATAATGTGAAAAATACGCGATAAAAGTAGGCAAAGTGTTGTTATTTTTGACTCGTGTTTATAAATATGAACTTTTACATTTTTATTGATTTGACACCAAAAAAATAAAAATATTTTTAAATAAACTTCAAAACAAGATTGTTTTTTCCTTTTAAACTTTCAAATTTTTTTTTTTACTTTTTTTCGGTATCTACGGGACGGGACACATTTTATAAATTTTTTGTTTTGTGTTTTAGAAAGTTTTTATAACTTGTATTTTTCTTTTTAAACCTTTTAAAAAAAAAAACAAAAGAAAAAAAAAACACAACCCACATAATAGAAGAAATCCTTGTTGATACGACATATTTCCAGGATATTTATATTGTATGGTATATTAGTGTGTATTTAAACTTTCTAGTAGGTATATACTTATTTAAACTTCAACAAGCCTACATTACTTTTGAAAAAAAAGGGATTAAAATTTTAAAAATTATTTTAAAGAACATTTCAAAGAAAAATATATATAATGTATATGTATGCAAGTACAGTGTCGACGCAAGTTACCGGAAATTCGGGCAATTAAAAATCATGTTTTCAATGTAATACTATAGATAGATCTATTAATTCTTTTTTTATGTGAGCTGAAAGATTTGCCAGGTCAAAATAAACTTAAGTTAGCACGTCAAGATTTGGAAAATAAATTAAGTTAAGCTACCACGAAAATATTCACATTAATGGATGTGATCGTTTGACTGAACTAGATAGGGCCAAAGAATTATTTGTTAGAGATGTAAAGCTTTCAATAGGAGCTGCTGGGTTCATGAACAGTATAATTAGGTTATGTAAATAGTAAATAAAGTCATGTCTATATTTTTTTTGTTTTTTCTTTATGAAAATTTTTATAATTTTACTTAAAAAGGGCGTCGAAATTTAGCTTATGCTGTTATGACACGGTATTAATTTCATGATTAATTTCGTTATTAAAAAGAGATAACAAGTATGTTTTACGGAAAAAGCAACTAGAAAGAAAGAGAGATATGACTAACACTTATTTCAGTATTAATACTGTAAATGTCAAAAAAAAAATTCTCCAAATTCTCCAAATTCCAATACCCTTCCATTAATCATGAAATTAATCATGAAATTTGAACATTAATATTATTTTTGTGTTGCCATCGTGTTTAGACATTTTTCATAGTTGATATTATATTTAAACGAGTGTGACGTGTCTAATTATTTATTTCTATTTTTTTTCAGTCAGTGCAAACAAAATGAATAGAAAAAAAATAATAATCACTAATATTCATTTACTAAATTATATAATTGTCATTTACTTTAAACAGAGATACCGGCAACACAACTTTAAGAAAATGTCAGCTGATTTTGATAGTGTGTCTCTGTTTCTCAAATATGTTGTCTCTTTCTTTAAGTACTTAAAATTTCCAATAGTATTAATACCGTGTCATAAAAGCATTAGCCAGGGAGCAAGCATTGGGCCAGCCCTGTGTACATACATACCTATATACATACCTACATACTTATATATTTAAAAAAAAATTTAAAAATTTAGAAATTTCCAGAATATACTGTTTTTTTCAAATATCAATTTCACACGATAAAAATGTGAAACAAAAAAATCTTTCACAATCATAAATTTAAATTTTCATTATTATTTTAATTTGAATAAAAGAAGGAAGTGTTTCCTTCATATATGTAATTTGTCCTTTTCCGTTATATTTTATTTTTTGTTAGTAAAAAAAAAAAAGAATAAAGGAAAAAAAAAACCTAGGGAAAAATAATGCTGACGTTGTAAAAGAAAAAAAAAAAAACGAGATTCAATATTTTCTCCATAAATAAATTACTGTCATCACATAACATGTATGTATGTATATATAGGTCTTGTACATTAATAATAAAATAAAAATTCAATTTATCTCCTCATTTCCGCAATGTATGGGTTTTTTCTGATTGCTATTAAGAATGTGACATAATAATAAACGTGTGAGATGAATTTCAAAGAAAATGAACATATAAATTGAATATGTGCTATAGGTTCATATATGTACATATATGTATGTATGTACTATGTACATATTATAAACTTTAAAAATACCACAATCAATGTTAACTATTCCATAAAGAAATAAAACATGAAATAAGTACTATTCTATTTTCGAATGAAATTTCAAAAACTGCTATTATTTCGAATATCACCTAAAAAATATTCACTTTCTATTCATTAATTCAAAATTAAAATGAAAGATAATTAAAAAAGACATCTGTGCACATGGATGATGGAATATTGCAATATGGAAAAGAAACTTTACAAATCATGTGACATTTCCCTAAATTACGGCTTTTAATTATATAACATTTTCATGAGGTTAATATTTTTTACTCAGCACTGTTATTTTTTCAAACGTAAGTGTAATGAAATTTAATTTTCTAAATTATTTATATATCAGCAAAAAAAAAAAAACAGTGTACTTACACTCATTTCCACACTTGGATGATCAATAAATACAAGTTCTGATTCTTCATCATCAAGTAATACACTCACAGTCTTTTCTCCAAATTCATCATCTATCACTCAAATTAAAAGAGAAAAAAATTTAAGAGTATTATATTAAAACAATATATTTTTTGATGCAACAACAACAAAATAAAAACATTTTCCAACATTGAAAATAGCAAAAAAATATAAATTGACATTGCTAAACACAAAATTTCACTAACAAAAAAAAAAAATTAAATAAAACTGTTTTAAAATGTGCTTATTATGGGATCCGGAAAATTCATCGCCAGCAATTCTTCGCCAGCAATTCACCGCCAGCAATTCTTCGCCAGCAATTCATCGCCTCAACAATTCATCGCCACAGCAATTCACCGCCAGCAATTCTTTGCCAGCAACTCGGCGGTGAATTGCTGTAGCGATGAATTGCTGGCGGTGAATTGCTGGCGAAGAATTGCTGGCGATGAATTTTCCTAGACCCGTTTATTATATGTGTGATGTCCTGTATGAAAATATGTATATTGTAAATTACAACTAAATCAAAATACAGTGTGTTAGGTAAGAGCGTCCGCTTCCTTATTTTTAAAGTACATATAAATAAAAGCCATTATAATTATACTGTTTTTTTTTTACAGTAAAATAATCTTCATTTACAACTTCGCACTATATTCAGTAACATCACCATTATTTTCTAATATGGATCTACATCTTTTTGGCATACTTTTAAGACTAAATTGTTTACATATTCCTTCAGTCAAAGTGTCCATATTTTTTTTAAATTTCTATTTTTAACTTTCGAATTGATGATAGATATATTTTTTTGTCTAAATTTAGTCTTCATAAACGCCCAAACATTTTCAATCGGGTTTGCATCTGGAATTTGGGAAGGGAAGGCCATTCCAGCATATTAATGCCTTGGGCTACCTTCCGCATTGGATACTTATTTTCCTGTAGAATAAAATCGCGATTTCCAGTATCAAATCAAGAATCTGGTCCACTTATAAAGCCCAAATAACGATCTAATTTATACTTCCAAATATACTATATAGGTAACAGTATAATAGTTATTTTGCAGTCGCAATTGTAACCGTCTGCAGATATTCAGTAGAATATCTACTGAATATATCCTGTCCGTACTTTAAATTCCAAGGAATTATCTGAAGAAAATCCAAGAGAAGCTTTCCAAAGAAATAACAAAACCGTTTTCCTAGGAACGTCTTAAGAAAATATCATGATTGTCCCCGTGCTACAGAAAACAGAAGTATTCTTCTGATTTTCTTAAGAATATGTCCATACAATTTCTAAGAAAAAAATCTGAAAATATTCTTCGGGTTTTCTTAAGAAAATACCCATACAATTTCTGAGGAAAAAATCCTCATATATTCGGAGGACTTTCAGTGGAAAGGATTTCGAGCATTATTTGGCTAAATTTAAAAGAAATGCAAATTTTAATTAAAAAAAAAAAAAACATAATTTATATTTTATAAGATATATTTCACATATTTATAGGATATCCTTTTGGAATTATGAAGAAAAAACTCTTAAGAAATAGTGCGGAAAAATTTTCTTGTTTTACAAAGTCTGCCCAAAATAAGGACATTTATCGAATAAAATTTTTCAAAATCACCGACAAACTTTGGACATTGGATTTTTGGTTATTAAGGAATGATCTAAATAAAGGTTGTTGATAGAATACTATTGAGCGGACGCTCTTACCTAACACACTGTATATATTGAAAACATATACGTATACATATATGTATATGATATGAGATTATTGATTTTTCTTTTTTTTTTTATAAATTTTAATAAGAAAAACTCATAAAAAATAAGAATACATATAATAATAATGGTGTATATGACTATGTAGAGACATCTTGTCTATCTAAAAACTATGAAAAGGATGAATGAATAGAATGTTTCATTGTTATGTTCTTTATTTTTTAGAAGAACAAAAAAAATAAGAAAGAAAATAACAATAAATTAAAAAATAAATTTTGTATGTATGAGACTTCAAGAGAAATTAATATGCTTTTATATTAAATGATTTTCTTTAAATAAATTGTTGTAAATGTACTGTGAATATGTATCAGAATTAGGCTAACACTAATTCTGTTCTGTAGTTATTAAATTGGATATTAGGCTAACTTCTAATTCCAACTTAAGTCTTTGCTACTAGAATGAGGTTTACACAGATTCTAGTAACTCAAAGTAATTCTGTAATTTGAATAAAACACGAATAGTTCAGAGTCAAATTAAGAACTGATTTATTCATAAAATTGGTTTCCTTTTATATTATTTTAAAATCAATAATTGTTGACAAATCAATAAGTAAAAAATATTACATTGCTTAATGCATTACACCATAATTAAAATGTTACTACTCTAATAAAAAAAGAGCTGACCTCACGTGTTTTCTAGTTATATTGAACTTTATACAGTACAATGCACTAAACAATGTTTACAAAAATTGCAAGCTGTACATTAATTTAATGTACTACATATTTATGTATTAAAATTTATAAGAATGATAATCTGGTATATGTAATTATGATAATTATGATAAATTTTATCTATTTCTAAACATCTTGCCCCCCGTTGAAGTTTGATACTTCAAAATTATAATCTTTGTGTTTTAGCGTAGACTTGGGTACTTCTGTTCTAATTTTTAGAACTTTTGAGTTACCTTGTAGATGTCTGATTACGAGATATATGAGTATGCCTGATATTACAGCTATAGCTATGTATCCTACAGCAAATTGATGTATATCATGTGGTTGTATTTCTTTTAATTTAGTCTGATGAGTTTTTATACTTGAGATATCATTTTCAATTTTGCTGAGTTCGCTTTTATGTTTTACATAGTTGAATGGTGTTAAGATGGTTATATTATTGTTTTTTAAATCAGGAACATTCAGCGTAAGATTGACTGCAGGTTGAAAAGATTTACTAGACAAATTCGTTTGTACTGTATTAACTGTATTAATTATTAAATCACTATCTTTGAGTATACAACCATTTGATAAAGATATAATTCCGTTTCCATATAGTGTTTTTTGTGTTAAGGTGCTTTCGCAAATTATCATAACGTGGTAGTTTTTGTCTAATGCGAACAACCAGTGATTTGGAGTGGATAATTGAATCCAGGTTTTAGTTGGTGGTGATATCTGTAGTGTACATGATGATGGGAGTGATTTTTGAAGAAACAGTTCTACTTCGCATCGATGGATCTGCGTTGTGGTATAATATATTGGTCTATGTTGTTCACACAGGTAATAACTTTTCGATAATTGTTTACATTGTGAATGTTCATTATTTGTTAATAAATAAAATTGGTCTTTGTAGAAATTCGTCATTACAATATCCATGGTGGTTGTAATTGATACAAATGAATTATTAATTAGTGCTGGAAACGGAATAATTTTATATGTGTCAAATTCGGTGCTAATCAAAGGTATTTTTATGTTGAAGATTACATAATTTTTCTTAATAATGTACTGAACGGTCATCAATTTATATATTAATGATGTGTTTATCTCGCCATTAGTGAGTGGTAATTGATGTCCTGGCGGTAGATTTTGTTTGATCATTGTTACCTGGTTCTTTAGTTGGTTAGTTGTGATGATAAAAGGATTTATTTGTCCATGATGTGTGTCTGTGATGACATCTAATAACGCATTTTGCATTAAGTGGCATTCGCTAATAAGTGAGGTTATAAGAATTGATAACGTGTTAAACGTCTGAATGGCTTTCTGTTGTTTCATTTCATTGTTCATATTTCGCATTTTTTCATAAATAGTTTCAAGATTTTGCTCTACCTTTTTTATTTGTTTTATTCTTTCGTCTTCACCCTTTTTTATTATATTTACAGTAGTTTCTAGTACCGTTGTTTGATTTTTTATTAATTCTAGCAGGTGATCTTCATTGTTTTTGACGTTATCTATCGTAGTAGTCATCTTCTCAGCATATTCCTCATCAAGAATACCAAAAAGTTTGTTAGTTATTGTTCCTATGATGTTGAATGGAGATCTTTTATTTCGTAAACTTGTTGAACTGGAGTTGTTGTGATATTGTAATAGCGCATTTCTGTTTTTTATCTCGTCTAGTTGATGCTGATTTTGTCGAACTATATCCGTGTAGTATTCATTGTGATTTATCATTGAGTTCAAACGTTTTAGTTGTGATAGTATGTGTTCAATTATTTGTACGGTCGCGAAATAGCCTTCCAGATCGTAATATGCCAAGATATTCCAATTGCTTGTAGTCATACCTGATTTTCCTAGTGTCTCAAAATAAATTCCTGCTTTATTATCTAGATTCTGGATTTCTACCGGTGTTTGTTTTATAGGTAAGCTGTGTGTTGTCAGAGGTAGTATTGAAGCTGTTAGTAGTAGCACTTTTGCTGCATTAAGAGGATTGATTGAGCCCTTTCTTTTCCTGTGTCGTTTAGAGTTTTCATCGTCTGGTGGATCTTGGGTTTTGTTATCATTTGCTTCTGATGTGACTTCTTCTTCCTCTAAATCTACAGGTAGCGGAGCTAGTAGGTGGATTGCTCGCCGATAGGTTCCGGTGGATGTTTTTATGTCTGCAACACGGACTTTACCATCTGGACCTGGTATTGCTTCAATGACCTTGCCTAATGGCCATTTCATTGGAGGTAAATTGTCTTCTTTTATCGTAACAATAGTTCCTTCTTTAATATTGGGGTATTCGTTCGTCCACTTTGCTCGTTTTTGTAGTTCTGACAAATATTCTTGATGCCATCGTCGCCAAAATTCGTTTTTCATGTATGTTACTAGCTGCCACCTTGATAATAATGACATTTTGGTTTCAGCAGGGTGGCTATCTATTGTGGATGTCATTGGCTCACCTATCAGGAAGTGGGATGGTGTGAGTGCTGCCAGATCGCTAGGGTCTGATGAGAGTGGTATTAACGGTCTCGAGTTCAGTATTGCCTCAATTTCGGCTGTTATCGTACATAGTTCTTCGTATGTAAGAGCTGCACTAGCGGTTGTTCGATATAATAAATGTTTCGTTGACTTAACGGCAGCTTCCCAAAGTCCACCGAAGTGAGGTGATCTTGGTGGCATGAAGTGGAACTGAATCTTATTAGTTAAACACATATTGGAGATTCTATTTTTGGCATAGTTATTTTTAAACATTTGCTCTAATTCTTCTAGTTTATTTTTTGCGCCTACAAAGTTCCTCCCATTGTCACAGTAAATGTTTTCGCATTTTCCACGTCTTGCAATAAATCTTTTCAATGCACCTAAAAATCCATCTGTGCTTAAATCTGACACTACTTCAATATGAATTGCTTTAGTTGCGAAGCAACAAAAGACTGCTAGGTATGTTTTTTGAGGTCTTTTGCCTCGTATTTTGAAGTGCGTATAGATTGGTCCGCAGAAGTCCACGCCACAGTTCACAAATGGACGTGCTCTTTGTATTCGTTTTGGTGGAAGATTTCCCATTTGTTGCGAGCATAATCGTGGCCTAGCTTTAGCACATGTGACACAGTTATTTACTGTGGCTCTAGCTAAATTCCTTCCTTGCAAGATCCAGTATTTCTGTCTAGTTATTGCTAGCAATGCTTGTGGTCCTGCGTGAAGATGCGTATTATGTAGATAGTTCATTAGTAATTTTGTTATAGTACTATCTGATGGCACAAGAATTGGATGTTTGTTGTCATAATTGATCTTTGCAGCTTCAAGCCTGCCACCGACTCTCAAAATTTCAAATTCGTCCAAAAATGGTGCTAGTGTAGTTAATTTACTGGATCTTGGTAGAGGTTTATTTTGTTTTAAGCACTGAATTTCTTCCTTGAATGCTCTTTTTTGGATTTCCTTCATAATCGCCAGGTGTGAACATTCCATTTCTTGTACTGTGAGAAATTTATTGATTTTAAATGTCCTTTTGCTTTTAAATATTTGAACCGCACGAAGTACATATGCCAATATGCGTTGTAGTTTTCCAAATGAGTTTTTATGGTTAATACGGTCCAAAATGTGATCTGTTGCACCTTCTATAGCTGCAGTTAATACAAATTTTTTTTGTCTTATTTCTTCGGGCACCTCCATATACCGTACTGGTTCGTTTGGCCATTTGGATTTTGGCGTACTTAGAAATTCAGGTCCTTCAAACCAAATTTTAGAGTTTCTCAACTGTTGTGGAAACAAACCTCTTGATATAATATCTGCTGGATTCAATTTGGTATTAACATATTTCCACTTTATCTCTTGTGTGAGTTCCTGAATGTTAGCTACTCTGTTCGCTACGAAAGTTTTAAATGTTGAACAATCTCCTTGCAGCCATGAAATTACTATTTGGGAGTCGGTCCAGTATATGATGTCGTCAAATTTAATACCAATACTTTCTTTCACATAGTTGACTAGTTGCGCAGTGAGTAATGCTGCACATAGCTCTAGTCGTGGAAGTGTTGTCGATTTTACTGGTGCAATTTTTGATTTGGAGCATAATAATCGCACAGTAATTTTTCCATTTCTGTCTATTGATCTTATATATAATACTGTACCGTAGGCCTTTTCACTCGCATCCGAAAACGCATGCAGCTCAGTATTAATTGCAGTTTCCTCGTTGTACATGAATCTTTTAATTTGGATGTCGTTTAGATTTTGTAATTCTTTTCTAAATTGGAGCCATATTGTATTTAATTCTAGTGGAAGTTCATCATCCCAATCTAGCTTTTTCTTCCATAATTGCTGCAGAAAGATCTTGCTTGTCACCACCACTGGATTGACTAATCCTAATGGGTCAAATATATGTGCCATGTCGGCTAAAACGGTTCGTTTTGTTACTCTCCCGTATTCTTTTAGCGCGACTGTTACTTGGAAGGTGTCTGTAATTGGATGCCAAATTAAGCCTAATGTCTTAATTTTTTCATCCTCCACATCATTGAAATTTAATTGTATTTCCAAATCTTTGTTTGGAATATTTTTTACTAATTTTGGATGGTTGGCACACCATTTGTGTAGATGAAAGCCTCCAGATGTCATCAATGCGTTTAATTGATGTTGAATTTGCATTGCCGTTTCAAGATCGTTGCTACCAGTTATCACATCGTCAACATAAAAATCTTTTATGACTCCTGATCCTAATGGATATCGATGTTTCTCTTCCTCGGCTAGTTTGTGCAGACATTTTATGGCCAGGTATGGTGCTGCTTTGGTACCATATGTAACGGTACAAAGCTGATAATATTTAATTGGTTGAGATGGATGTTCTCTCCATAGTATGAGTTGCATGTTGCGGTCTTCTTCTGCTACTAATATTTGTCGATACATTTTATTAATGTCTGCTGTAAAAACGTATCGTTTAGTGCGAAACCGTAAAATGATTGCAAGAATGTCTTCTTGTATTTTTGGACCTTTCAGCATCAAGTCATTTAATGATAGATTGTTTGAAGTTTTTGAAGAAGCATCGAACACCACTCTCAGCTTGGTTGTACTACTCGATGGTTTTAGCACATAATGATGGGGTAAAAAGCAGTGTTGGGTGGTGATGTCCTTAGCACTTATCTCACGCATATGTCCTAAATCTAAATATTCTTTTAAAAATGCAACGTATTGTGCCTTCAATGCTGGATCTTGTTCTAAACGTTTTTCTATGCCTAATAGTCTTTTGAAGGCTATTTGTTTTGATTCGCCTAAAATGGTCATATCTCCAAGAATAGGTATGTTTACAATAAAGCGACCTTCTTCATTTCTTGTTGTTGTGCATTCAAAATACTCTTCACATTTTTTGTCAATTGTTGACATTATTGATGTTTTAGGACATTCTTCTAGATTCCAAAATTTCTGTAATTGATTCTCCAATTCTAGATTACTGATGCCACAAAAGGGTTCTCGATAATTCAGGTTTGATACCTTTCCAAAGACAATCCATCCTAGTGCCGTATTTTGAAGGATCGGAAGATTTTCGTTCAGCTTAATTTGTCCGTTTCGTATTATTTCGCCGTATAGTTCTGCTCCAAGTAGAATGTCAATTTTTTGTGGCTTATTGAAGTCTGGATCTGCTAATTTTACATCTTTCGGGATTTTCCAGTTGTTGATGTCAATGTATTGTTGAGGCTGTTGTTTAGTTATTTCCTTTATAACATAAACATCTAGTTCTGCTGAATAGTCATTGAATTTTGATTTTAATGTGATTGTCAATTTGTCGTTGACTTGTACTTTTGAATTACCGATGCCTGAAATATCTAATTTGACACACGAGTTAATTTGTCTTAGTTTTTTCCTCAATCTTTCAGTAATAAAGTTCAATTGTGAACCTGAGTCAAGCAAGATTCTGCATGTTATGGGATTTCCGTCGCTATCTCTAACTTCAGCTAATGCAGTACCTAGAAAGACATATGTGTCGTTACCGTCTTTTGCTTGTGCTGCTAGATTGGTAGCTGTTTGGTGCTGGTTATCGTTTGACCCTTTATCATTTTTATTTTGAGCAAAATGTAGTAGCGTATTATGTTTCTTTCCACATTTGGTACAACCTCTTGAAGGACAATTGTGCCAAGTATGCCCCTTTTTCAAGCAATTTAGGCATATATTTAGCTCCTTTGATTTGTTAAGTCGTTCTTGTATAGACATATTTTTGAATTTGTCACAATAATAAATTGCGTGTGAATTGTTGCAGATAATACATTGAATTTTATTGTTTTTAGTGGTGACTAACACTGAGGGTTTCGAAATTTTTTGTGTACCTTTTGTGTTACTAGAGTTATGTCCTAGAGCTTCGAGAGCTTGAAATCTTGTTTCTATGAATTTTAAGAATTTGTCCACCGGGGTCACCAAAAAAATGTTGTAAATGTACTGTGAATATGTATCAGAATTAGGCTAACACTAATTCTGTTCTGTAGTTATTAAATTGGATATTAGGCTAACTTCTAATTCCAACTTAAGTCTTTGCTACTAGAATGAGGTTTACACAGATTCTAGTAACTCAAAGTAATTCTGTAATTTGAATAAAACACGAATAGTTCAGAGTCAAATTAAGAACCGTTTGTAACTCACGTGGAGCTGATAAGGTTTGTTCAAATAGAGAATGTGTGTTATTGTCGATTTTCTTCATCAATATGTGCATTATTATTGGATCCCAATGGTCTTTGACAGCTAATCCCATATTTTCTAAACTTAATAAGCACTCTTTTGTTGTGTCATGTAGTAATTTCAATGCCGTTGCCGATTCAGTTACTATCTTCGGTTGTGCCATAAGTTTATCAAGTAATGCAGTGACAAGAAGTCTTTTATTTTCGTATCGTTCATTCAAACTGTTCCACGCAATCTCATAGTTATTATCAGTTAGGGTCAAATGTCTTATTAGTTTTTCGGCCTCTCCAACAAGATTCATCTTTAGATACCACATTTTTTGTGAGTTTGCTAAATTTTGGTTATGAACCATTTGCGTAAATAGGTCATGAAACTGTTTCCATTTCAGATAGTCGCCATTAAATTTCGGTAATTCAATTTTTGGTAATCTCATGAAGCTTTGAGTAACAGTTTCATTATTATGGGTTGATGTTGGTTGATTGTTTATTGTGCTCTTGTTTTCAATAAATTGTTTCAATTTTATTATACTGTCTTGTACTTGTGATTCTAATTCGAAGTAGTCTTCAATATTGTATTCCGTATTGGTTTCATCTATAATTTCCCAAATTGCATTATTTGTCTCTTCTATTTGCTTCCAGTAATTTTTAATTGTCTCAAGTTTAACGTCACAGTATTGTTTAGTTTGATCTCTATCCAGTTGTATATTTGACAATGCATTTTTTAGAATCATCATTATATATTTTTGTTTTTTAATTATACGGTTTAATTTTTCTAGATTTGGATTTTCAACGTCAATCTTATTCGTATCTTGTTGTATTGGGTTTGCATGCGAGGCTGTTGATATTGATGCTGTCGAAGCTTTTTGATCTTTAATCATAATTGTATTGTTCGTTTGTTGCACATGTTTAATTAATTCAACAATTTCTGCGCGTACACGATCGTAGCCTTCTTTCACTTTTCCATAATAATCCGTTGTAAAATATAAATGTCCTGTTTGGTCACCATATTTTGTTCTGATATCATCATCATTAGATTCAAAATTTTGCCATAAATTGTCAATGATAATTAATGTTTCTTTTAGATTAGTAATTGTTTTTTTATCTGGGGATTGTTTTTTATAATCGTTCAAAATTTTTTCTAGCTCCTTGCCTGTTTTGTGTTGAGCTATATTCAAAGCTTCCATTGTGACGATTTTCAACAACAAAAGGTAGAAAAAATTGTGCTACTGTGATAAGACTGTATAAAGAATTGTATCAACCGAATGGAACGTTAAAATTGTATTAGGAACGAGATGTATCAATTGTATAAATTTTGCACAAACTTGTAAGTACAGTATTGCTAACAAAATACCTTCACTAACCGAAGTTAATTACGTGTATTTTGTCAATCAAGTCTAACTTTGTCAATCACGTTTAATTTTGTCAATCACGTCTAATTTTGTCAATCACGTCGGGGTCACCAAAAAAATGTTGTAAATGTACTGTGAATATGTATCAGAATTAGGCTAACACTAATTCTGTTCTGTAGTTATTAAATTGGATATTAGGCTAACTTCTAATTCCAACTTAAGTCTTTGCTACTAGAATGAGGTTTACACAGATTCTAGTAACTCAAAGTAATTCTGTAATTTGAATAAAACACGAATAGTTCAGAGTCAAATTAAGAACTGATTTATTCATAAAATTGGTTTCCTTTTATATTATTTTAAAATCAATAATTGTTGACAAATCAATAAGTAAAAAATATTACATTGCTTAATGCATTACACCATAATTAAAATGTTACTACTCTAATAAAAAAAAGAGCTGACCTCACGTGTTTTCTAGTTATATTGAACTTTATACAGTACAATGCACTAAACAATGTTTACAAAAATTGCAAGCTGTACATTAATTTAATGTACTACATATTTATGTATTAAAATTTATAAGAATGATAATCTGGTATATGTAATTATGATAATTATGATAAATTTTATCTATTTCTAAACATAAATTAAAAGTACATATATTTTGTTGTAAAATTACATTTATATACATATAATACATATATTTTATATAACATACATACCTAAGCTAGCATCATAGGTGTGCATATATTCAGATGTCATGAATTGTGATACTAATGCTGTTTTACCAACACCAGCTTCACCAAGCATTACAATTCTATATCTATAGAGAATAAAGAAAATTATAAGAAATAAAATATATATACCTATATAAACAAAAGATAAATAATTTGAATATGAAGAATTTTATCATTATAAAACACAGCAAGGATATTATTATTATGCATGTGTACGTATAATATTAAGAAAATTGTGGGAAATGGTTAAAATATCTTAAACAAATAATAACAACAACAAATAATAATAATAATAAAATAATAAAGAAGAAAAAGGTGATTAAAAATTAAGTTGAAGGTTTACCATTTTACAATGTGGTATATTGTATATAAATTTTCTTCATTTATTTCACATTTTGTACCACCTATAATAATATATCACTGTCTTTTGTTGTCCTTTTTCATGTTTAATTTTTTGTTGTTTTTTTTTTCTTTTCTTTTTATTTAAATATTGTATGTATTGTACAATGTGTACAATATACATAAATGACATACCAAGAATATTTTTCTGTCTGTTTTTGTTGCTTTTGTGTTAAAAATTTTTTTTTTCCATTTATTGTTATTTATATGAAAAATAATTCACCTTAGATTTCAATTCTGTATACTCATATTGTATTGTGTGTTATTTACTGCTATTTGCTTTACTTTCATTATATATTGTGTGAAAAATGTATACATATATATTTTTTTTTGTTTTACATTGTTTTTTTTTTATATTGCATTTGAGTGGGTGTTTTAAATAAATTTATATAAAGGATAAAAAAATACATGTACCTACAAATATTTATACATATATAGACTTACCTTGGAGGTGGTGGTGGTTCACTATCATCACTTGGTGATGGTGGCATTGAATCAACATTTGCGTAACCTCCTCCACAACAGGATCCTTCAAATGGTGATCGTTCACTTGCTCTAAATTAACGATAAATTCAAATAAAAAAGTAAAAATAAATACATAAAAGACGAAAGAAGAAAAAGAAAAAAAAACATGAAAAATTTTTCAATTAGTTGAAACATGATTTTTCCATGGTGATAATTATATTGGAAAAAAAGATTTTTCTTTTTTGTTGTGTTTCCAATAGAAAATTATATCTAAATTCAATTTAAAAAAAAAAAATAAATAAAATATGAACACGTGTAATTTATTTTAATTCAGAAATTTTTCAAAGTCCTCATGTTTAGGTTTTTTTCTTCTTCTTTTGTATAAAACACATTTTTTTTTGATCAGTTATTTACCTGCTTGTTGTTGAATTAACACTCGTATTACTTCTTGAACGACGTGATATTATTGAATCACCACAATTTACAACTGTTCCTTTACTAATTGAAAAATGTCTCAATCTATAAAGATCATCACTAACACGTGGATTATATGGTCGATCTGGTAAGGAGCAAACTCTTGGACGTATATGATCTGGTACTGTAAGAAAAAAAATATACATATACGTACAATGTACATACATTATTAAAAAATAAAATAAACATTCAACAGGTTAATTTTGTATAGTACATTCACATCATCATCATCATCATCATTATAATTACTATACAATTTATATGCAAATTAAAAACAAAAACAAATTCAACAAGAACGTGTTATACATATACATATATGTATATGTAATTGTATTAAAGTTAACTCACACCCTATATACTTATATACGAACATATGTATATTCTAATCCTGATACCTATATAAATATTTTATCTAATAAGATTAAAAAGATTAAGTAAATATGTGTATACCCATCATCAACATCATCATCATCATCATACCCTTTCTATCTATCTACTTATCCTTTTTTTTCATATTTAAACAAAACTGAATTAGATGACATTTTTAATATGGTAAATTATACAAACATGATATTAATCCCACTAGAAAAGTAAAAATAAAAACAAAATATTAATATGATAGATTAATTTTCTTAAAAAATGATGATGAAACGTAAACGTAAATATTATATGTGTACCTAAATATCTATATACATTATACATATACATATACAAAAAATGTAATATAAAATTTATACAGACATTAAATGATGCTACACATTATGTATGTATTATAATATTCAGAGATATGATGTGATGATGCAGGGTGCTCGATGTAACTTTTAAGAATCATATAAAACTTCCAACCTTCAAAAGAGATGTTTTTTTTTGCTTTGTTAAGCTTCATGAATTTAAAAGCTTCATGTCGTGATTAGTACAATATTTACGCCAACCCACTTTCACCCTATTTTTATTATGAGTTCTTATTTTTAATGGTCAATTCTCTGTAAAATGAAACCAAAATTTTCACTTCCTTCAGGAAAAGTTATGAAAAGTGTAGCTAAATATAAAAAAAATTCTTTGTTTTTATAGACAGCTGACCTGTTATTATTACAAATACAATATTCATTTAAATTTTTTTTAAATTATACTACAATGTCTTCTGCGTTACCTGTAATGTCCTCCATAAATTTTTTATTGCTTATTGTGATAGATCAGTTTTATGGGTTTTTTATTGAATACTTTTTTAAAGTACATACAATGTATTACAACAAAACTATAAAAGTAACAATTCTTAAATACTTAACAATTCACAGAATTCTTAAACGAAATATTAAGAATGTATTAACACTCCGATCTATGGGAGCACGTTTTCGTCAAAAATCAGATTTTAAATTGAAATATATCTGGACCTTGTCTTTCAGATGGGAGGTAGTAAAATTTAACATATATCGGAGTGTTAATAAGATTGCGCACAAGTCTTCTGCGTTACCGCCATTTTTTCAGATAAATTTTAAACCTAAGATCAACAAAATAGGAATGTGTTGTATATAGTTTTAAAAGTGAGGGTAAGTTGTAATGAATGTAGAACTATCAAGTCTCTATACTTCAATTATTCAACAATTTTTTAATAGAATTCCTCACAAAAAAATGTCTTCTGCGTCACCAGAGAATTAACCTAATATTCCAGCTTAAAGTCATCCTGTCTAGAATGACTATAACCAAAGACAATATATATTCCAGAATACTTGGTCCCATGCTATAACTATATACATACATATGTATGTATGTAATAAAATGTATCTACATGATTCTTTATCATCACATGAATACAATGTTGTTTTTTCTTTTTCAAATCATAATAAAGATGTTATAAATTAATATTAGATATTTTTATGATAATATGTTTAAAAGATACTCCAAACATCTCGTATATAAAACCTTAAAATATTAATTTCTTTATGTTAGTTTTTTTAATTTTTTTTTTTTTTTTTTGTGTAATAACATAAAATTTTGTGGTTCCATTCATAAAATTTCTTTATAAAAATTATTTTTAGAGATATCTAGTTATTGTGTGTGTGTACCTTGTTTGTTCTTACATAAAGTCACAAGGTTAATTACGCGCTAATGAATCAACATTTATATAAAACTGTAAAAGGTATATCTAGTATCTACATACATATATTTATATTTATATTCTTTAAAAATCTGTCTTCATATAAATATTCATAGTTTCATATATTATGATATTATATAGCACAAAACATAGAAAATTATTCTTATTAAAATTTCATTTTTGAAATCAATTATATATTTTCTTTACACACATTAATTTTCAATTATAAATGAAAATCGCTTTTAAACATCTTATATTCTCGTAATTTAGATTTTAATTGTATAATTTTCATTTTAGGGAGTATAAGTTTTTTGTGTATATTATGTGTGTGTGGGTGGGTGTGTGTGTTGCAAATTAGATTGAAATTATTTTTGAAATATTACATAGAAATTTAATGCTCTTATTTTTCCAAAAAAAAAAAATTATAAAAAACACAAACTGTTTTTTCTGTTTTTTTTTCTTCAATTTAAAATCGTTTTAGAGAATTTTTGAAGGTTGAGACTTTTTTTTCCAATTTTTTCTATTAGAAAAACTCCAGTTTCAATAAAAACTATCCTTTTTTTTTAATTATTTGTAAAGAACTAAAAAAAAATTCTCTCTTTTCTGATTCTGAAAAATTCATCTTCAGGCAACTTTATATAAAAGTCTTTATTTGTGTACAATAGTTGAATTTTATGGTGATGGTGATTATTTATAATGAATCCTTCGAAATATAAAAAAATAAAATCTCCATCAGCTTTATTGTCTTTTATTTTTCAGTGAAAATATTTTTATGCTATTAAAGAAAAGGATTTGTTATTGAAAAAGAAAAACACTCACGCACAAAAAAAAAAAAAAAAAAATAAAATTGGAAAAAAATATCGCATTAATGGGACAAAAAGTGAATTAAAAACACGTGTTGATATTCATTTTTATAAAGTTATCCTATACATAAGTTTTTATATATACATATAGTACAAATATTGGTAGTTTTATTCCTTATATATCTTTATAAATCTTTTCTATTCCAAAAAGCTTATTATTTAATATTATATAGATATTGGATACATACATATACATATGTATAAGATAAATTATTTAAATACCTATTTTAAATTTAAATTACATACATTAAATTTTATTCGAATTTTTTTTTTATAGATGTAGGTACACACTACACACATATTTACAAACATACACATACATTACATACATTCATAGATAATATGTACATATGTATATGCGTATATGTGAAAAGATCACATTATAATAATATAACGTTCAAATAATATGAGTTTTGGGAATAATACATTTTATTTACATTTTAATATATCCTTTCATGCAAAAAAAAAAAAAAAACACGTGTGATAAAAATTTAACTCGAATTATATTCGTACAGTTATTTTACATTATAAGTCATTTCAAAAAAGCTTTGATCCAATTTACATGGAAAAACATAACATTCGAAATTAAATGTTAAAATTTTCAATAAATTTTATTTAATATGAAAAAAAAAACATTTATGTTTTTTAAGATGTACAGAAATATTGTTAAAATTTTCGAAAACTAATAAATCCTGTAAAAAATATCGGTATGTAATCCAGGGCCGTATTTAGGATCTGTAGACCCCTAAGCTAGACCTGTGGTGCGGGCCCTACCGGGGTTGTATTTCTAACAAGCCAAAATTAAAAAAAAAACACCTACTCGTATTCCTAGTTTGTGCAAAAAAAAAAAAACTCACTCATTTTTTGTGGTGCAGGCTCATAGGCCGCAGCCTATGTAGCCTAGCCTATGCTTAAATACGGCACTGTAACCCTTTTAGAAAGACTACAAAACGTTTTTATTTTTCTAATTTACCAAACTAAAATATTATATTTTAGATATTGAAACAAAGATATTCTGTATTTAGTTTATTTTTCAAATTGATATAAAATGGTGTTCAATGTTTTTATTACTTTTTGGAAACAAAAATATTAGTAAAATATACAGACAAAGTATATATGTAATATATACAAAATATGCATTTTAACATATTCAAGAACCATCTACAATATACTCAAGCCCAGAACTGACTTTTTCCACCAACACAATTAAACAAATAAAAGTATGTGGTGTACCATTATGATTTTATCTTGATTAAATGGAATACATGTATGTTTGAAGTATGTACTTTGAAAGTACTTTTTCCTAGAAAACTATTGAAAATAGGACTAAAAGAATTTTAGATTCGTAATCAGGACATTAATGTTTACTTATAAACCAAATTTGATTACGTTGTGCAAGTAGGTATTCTGCAATCGCTAAAAAGTTTACCAGGGGCTACTGTTTTTCTACAAAGCTAATATTGTTTATTATTTTTCAAATAATACCAAATAAAGAATTTGATTATTCTCATGAATGAGTTCGCAGCAAAACAAAAAAGTTTATGTGCAACATCCATCCCACTCTAGGTGGTTAAACCGGTTATTTAACGCTAGTTGTAACAATTTTGTTCCAATTTGGTCGAATAGAATCATCTAAAATAATTTTAGCTTCACGGTATTGTAATATACTCGCACTCTCGTTACAACTGGTCGTGCCACCTTCAGATGTAATTTGAGCGGTTGTGAAAACAGGTTTTTAAACTGGATTGTGACGGTTGTAACTATGTACTACCTAATGTGGTTCTGCTGTAGGGTGTAAAAGGTGTGCAAATTATTGTGTAAAAAGGTAGTGTAGAAATACTATAGTCGGTCATTCGAGTATTATAATTATACTACTAGCACTTTACTAATTTGACAGTGATGAACAAAACTGTAAACAATACCACGGACACTTCTACAACTAATCCATATAGAACACCAGTTCTATGGGGCTTAAGTATGATATATTTCGATGGTTTTGCATATACACCATTATCCAAATATTATATATATAAAAAAAAATAAATAAATAAACAACTTAAAAAATTCTATTATATATGAATAAAATCTTGTAATGTAAACAATCTTTACCGCACATAATTATATTTATTTATTATTATTTATTATTAATTTTTTTTTTTGTTACTTTTGCCTACGTTTTTATTTTCCTCAATTACCGCACGTACATATGTACGATTATAACAAACAAAACGGAAATTTTTTTTTGTTTTTTACACAAGCGTTCCTGATTATAATAATCATATATAATGCAATTATGAATACTCAAATAATTTTTTTTCTCTTTTAGAAGATTACGAAGGCGGAAAAAAAATTAATAATACAAAATTTTGTTTTTTTTTTATCATACTATTATTTGTTTAGTGGAAAAATTTCACAGAGCGTAAAATACGAAAATTCATCAATTTTACTTTGATTTTATTCATTATTTAAGTTAAAAAAAGGTAAATAAACAATAAAATGAAAATTAAATTCACTGTGTCCTGTTTGATTTTTATTACGGTTTTTTTTATGCCTCTAGAAGAAAAAATACACCCATCAGAAAGATTTCTTCATTTATTTTTTGTTTCAATTACCCACACAACATCAATTTACTTCGTAAAAAATATTAAAATTAATATAACAATCAAAGTGAAAGGAATATAATCAGAAGACAGACACCCTCATCTTTTTTATTTATTTACCAAAAGGAAATTTGGTTTTATTTCATCAAAAAAAAAATATATATAATAAAATGCTTTAAGTCTTGCATACAGATTAAAATGAATGATGGTAAATAAATAAGGTAAATAATATTATAATTTTTTTTTAATTTGATTTATTTACATTTTTCCACAGAAAATATAAACTTTACGGTAAGAAACAAAAAAAAAAAAATGTTTTCCACAAACGTGTGTCTAAGATTTGTTTTAATTCGTGCTAATGATGTACATAAATACTAACATTAAAGAAGTCTCCAAAAAATAATATATTTTTTAATACACCCACATACATACTTCAACAACAGTCAACAACAAAAAAACTCCCTTTGATTATTTATTTATTACACACACCTAAATCATTCTATATAGATAGTTATTATTTATCTTGAAGAATTCTATTATTATCTACCTCGACGTTATTGAAATGAAATAAAAAACAAATCCTCTATCAATTGATATATTTAAAAAAAAAAAATTCCCAAAATACACGTACTTTTATTCAAATTTCCTTTATCCTTTCTTTATTTTTATTACACACATACTTATTTTATAGAAAATTTAACATGACATAAATGATACGACAACAATAACACATCATGTATAATTGACGTAAAATACCGATTTATTCGTGTGTATGATCAACTGCGATTTTTATATGTATTTTATTGTAAATATAGGTTTTGACTCGCGTATAAAATTTATAATAGAAAAAAAACGAAAAAAGATAAATAAAAATACTGAATCCTTTTCATCATTTTACCACTATTAACAATTTTTCTTTTAAACATGTACCAAGAATAGATACATACAACAAAAAATTATATTTCATCTTGAAAGCTTCTTATAGGAATTTTATTTTTTATTTTTTTTGATTTTTCAACAAATAAATTTTGTTTTTTGTTTTGTTTTTTTGTTTGTTAAACAAATGTACAACATACCTGTTGTAACTTGTAATACGTTTTCTATATACATTTTAATTTCTTTTTTTATTTTTATTCATTTTTTTCTCATTAGTTGCTTTTTAATATTTACATAATGAATTTTCGTCATAAATCTGTAAAAAAAAAATGTGCAAAATTGATAGAAAATTGAAGAGAAAAAAGAAAGATGTTTTTTTTTTTTAATATAGGTAGGTACATATTTTCATTTTTGGTTCCTTAACCCTTTGGGCTTGGCGGACAGAGACGTGTATAGATGTCATGTGAGTTTTCTTTCGTTTAGACACGACGTGTATTCATGTCTAAATTTTGAAATTTAAAACTACCAAAACGGGATATAGTAAAGTTTTTGGTTTTTTCTTTATTTAAAAAATAAATACACTTGGTTTTCTTGACTCACAAATTTTATTTTATAAATTTACAACGCGTTTCGATTTTTACATCATCTTGAGGTTTTCAGGGATATCACGTGTTCGTTTCAATAATATATGGGCATTCTAAACAAGTAGTTGTGTCCCCTTAGAACATTTTAAACAAAATTTCTGTCCCTTTAGAAGTATTTTGTAATTAGTTTTGTCTCTGCAAGAATCCTACTTTATGAAACGTTCATAAAAATTCTATGTCCGCCAAAGGGTTAAATATTGTACGGCAAGTGTAAAAAACGAGAAAGTTCTTTAAAATAAAAAACAAAACCAAAAAAAAATATTCTTGTTTGTGAAATAATAGGTATGTACTTTTAAAAATTTTCTAATGACTCCAGGCCATTTATGCATTATTTCATTTAATTTTAATCTCAAACTTTTTCATGTTTTTCTCTAAATTTTATTTTTCGATAAAAGTATATACGTACATACATACATGAGCCGTTTACTTTGAAAGTGAGGTATGTCCACTTTTGGTGAAAAAATGAAATAAAGTGATTTTTAGAAGAAGATCAATATGCACTTTCAACCATTTATAATATTGAAGTTATTATGTAATATTATTCCGTAGAATTTTTCAGGAGAAACTCTTTTATGAAACCTGCTTCAGCTTACTTAGATATAAAACCTTGAATATCTTGAATAGAAACCAAATGTCGACTTACCCCACTTTCAAAATAAACGACTCACATGTAGATACATACAATATTGGTTTTTATATCACCTTGTGCAGAATTCTATATAGAATTTCGAACGAAAGATATATATGTACATACGAGTATATTATCTCCTATTTTAAAAATACAAATATATGTACATACTACATACATATGGATAAATAAGCATTAGGTAGTTACAAAATATGAAATTTTATTTATAACTATATGAAACATATCTTTAATAATAATTCTAAGATACATATGGATATGTACATAATATAATGTATCTTTATCTGTAATAAATTTTTGCCTCCTTTTCTTTTTATATAAAAATTTTAACTAAATTTATTTGAATTTATTTCTTACACAAGTATGTCTATAAAATTTTCTTTCAAAATCGACTTTTCTTTATATTTAATAATAAAAAATAAAAAAAATGGGTAAAATGATAATTCAATTTTAAATCTTATTATCCGTATTCTTATATACTTTTATATAAAAATGATTTTTCATTATTTCTAATATATGTATGTATTATATACATGTACAACTACCTATGTATACAGGTATATGTACATGTATATACATATATTAAATATTATCTGTTGGATTTAATTCTATATTTTCCTTCATCAATATTATATAAAAGTTAGTTAGAATCAGTCATTTTATGCTAACAGACAATATCATATCACTGTCAGTTCAGTTAACTTCAAGTTTATCAATTTTTCTTTTTTTTTAGCATCCCAGTTGGAAAAGTCAGAAGGCCTTCCTTAGGAAGGCATGTAGAAGTTTTGAAAATATAAAGTAAATTGTAATAAAATTCCTGGGAAGTTATAAATGATGGTATTAGAAGTTTTAAAAAATTTTTATAACCCATTTTTTTTTTCGTTTTTGCTTCTCTAAGAGCTGTTTGGAAGGTTTTTTTTTACCTCCTATAGAAGGACATGCCCATGTAAAAAAGATATTATATGGGATACGGAAAGGAAGGCTTCCAACCGTTTTTAAACTTCCAAAAAAGGCTTCTTAATGTATGAAGAAGGGATCTTTTTCCAACTGGGATTTTGTTGTGCTAATACAAATATAATATATACACACACATATACATACATCCATATATGGTTTTTTAAGTTAAAATATTCATAAAAAATAAAGGAAAAGAAAAAGGAGGATTTATGCCCGAAGGTGTACGTCGTACATACATATATAGACATAAAATATATATGTAGTAATAAGTGAATAAGATAAGAAGTTTTTCATCTTAAATATTTTTTTTTCCTTTTTACTTTCTTTTTTTTTTAATACAGAAAGTAAGACTTTGTGTACCATACAAAATAAATAGGCTTATATGTACATAATATAACAGAACACGTGTTTATACCTAATAATGAAAAATTTTCTTTCATATAAATCATATTTATATATCCTTTTTTTTTTTTTTGTTCTCTTTCGTATTATTTTATTATCGTTAGAAAATACTTTAATTAGTTTTTTTTTTTCTAGTATTAGCTTGGAAAAAGTTACTGTTATAATTAAGATAAATCACTAAGGTGATATTATAAATTGATTGATATTGATTCTTAGAATATTCAGAAAAGTATGAAAGTATCTTATACGATATAAACAAGTCTATGTTTGTAGATTCGAACACAGGATATTTTTAGTAAAAAAAAAAACAAATTTACTAAAGAAAAAAACAATATAATGAAAATTTCGTGGAAAATTGTCTATTTTGGTGTTTCAAGAGTTAATACAAACATACATAATACGAAATGTCCTTTTGTTTTTTGTTTTTCAAACCACCAACTTTATTACAACTTTATTTTCTATTTAAAGCTCAGTATTGTGTTCATCGCGGAAAATTTTTTCATGTTTTGCTATTTATTTCTACACGAAAAAATTTTGTGTAAAATGACGTATAATATTTGGAGAAACGTAAATTAAATTTAAATTTGAAGTTAGTTTGTCATTTGTTTTTTTCGATTTTCACGTAGATACAGTACAGCCAAATAAGATTGGCGAAGGGGAAGTGTGCGCAGTAGGATCTGCGTATCCTTTCCACTTAAATTTCACTGTGATGTAAGCATCACATTTTACAAAAATCCTTTTTGAAAAGAGAAATTCTCATTTTGTTACTTTAGTAGGAATTTATTATGTACATATATTTTCATTTTCTTATTTCATAATAATTTCCTATTTTAAAAGGATACTTATCATCACTGATCATTCATATTGTTTTTGTTATTCTATATTTTCTTCACTTTCCTTTAAATTTTTTTTCAGTAGTATGGCATTCGTCATACAAACAACATCGGATGGTAGGATGTTGTAATTTTTTCAGCTAAAAAGAGGATATGCGTTGTGTGTGCATTTTTGTTTTAGTTCTCGATTTTAAGTAAATAAATAAAAAGAAACAAATTTTTATATTTTTCACGATTTATTTAATAAATGAAATATTATTTTTATTCTTAACACTTTGTTACAACCTTTTGATATCGATATAAAAATGTGACTGACTTATTCTAAAACTTTACTTCTACATCTAACCTCTGTAAAATTAGTTTTATCTTAAAATATATTTAATAGATGAGTCATTTGTTTATTAGGGTTTATTTGGGATCGATAATAAAGTAATCGGTTCCTTTTTGATCTATTTTGGTCTTGAATCTTTCCAAGAAGTAATTATCATTAAAATGTTAGGATTGATCATAAAGTAATCAGTCCTTTTTTAAATCTATTTATTATTAGATCTTTCCAAGAAGTAATTGTTAAATTAAGAATTATTAAAAACAAATGAGTCATCGTATTAAAAAAAATAAAATTATAATATGATTTTATTCTTAATAGGTGATGGTAACATAACACCTCCCCCCTTAAGTTCGATGCTCTCCTGAGTGTCGATTGTTTTATTTATAATTTTTATATTTCTTGATTTAAGTTTATAAATTAAAATTATCAAAAAAATTAATGCAATAATTATTATGCTACTGTATGAAATAATACATATGTTTTACTTTATTTTCTTGTTTTATGTATTTTAGTTCTTTTATGTTTTCAATTTGTTTTAAATGGATTTCATCCAAGCTTATTGTTAGGTTTACAATATTTGGTTTATGGTATATTGGTAATAATATATTTTATTCAAATATTTGTTTTTCATTGTTAAAAACTGTCTCATTTATTTTCACAATACAATTGTTAAAATTTATCAAATTATTGTTCCTTATAAAATATTCAAATTTATTATTATTATTTGTTAATTTTGTTTTGTATAAATTTTTTGTTAATATTAATCCGTCTTCTATTTCTATAATTTCTGATTTTTTATTAAATTTGAATTTACAATTATCATAAGAATTCTTAAATAAATTTTGAATGCAATTGTTGCTTTTGATTAATTCTTTAACATACGTTTTTTCTTTGTTGAAATTATAAACAGTGTTATTAAATAAAATGAATTTAAAGTTTTCTATATCTATTTCATGTTTGTTTGAATTTGGTATTGGCAGAATTTGTATTTTGAGATATTCTGTATTTGTAAATCTTGGTATCATTAGTATAAAACCTAATTTATTATTGAATGTAATTAAGCTACTTTTTATATATTCTAATTTCTCTGTTGTGATGTTGAATGTTCTAATCTCTTTAGAGGACAAAATAATTCTACCCAATATATTTAGTTTGGAAAATACTATGTTGTCTTGAAGTTTTTCTATTTCGTCATTTAGTAGCATTATATTTGAATTAATTTGTAATGAGTATAAGTTTTTTGCTAATAGTTTTTGGTCGTTAGTTATATTTTGTGTAAATTCTTTGATAAGTTTTTGATTTGTATTTATTTTGTCAGCTAATATATTCAAATGTGTTTGTAATTGTGAATTAAAAGATATTTGATTGTTACTTGTTGATTTATCAGTTTATCATTTTCTTCTTTTTGATTGATCCATTTAACATTTAAATTTTGTAATTCATTATCTTTTGAATTTAATTCAATTTGAATATCGTTTAAATGTTTTTTCAATTGTTCAATTTCATTTTGAAGGCACTTATTCATTTCGGTTAGATTAAAATTCTCTTTATCATTTGAATTATAACGATCATGTAATGAACGATATTCATGTTCCATTAATTCTTTACGATTATGTAATGATGAATTTTCATCTAATACTTGTATCATTTTTTCATTTAATTTTTTATTCATATCTTGTAAATTATCATAATCTGATTTTAATTTATTATAATTAATTTCATTATCTTTAATTAATTTATTTAATGAACTTTTATCTTTTTTCATATTTATTTCATTTTGTTTTATTTGTATTTCATAATTTTTTATTTGTTCTTCTAATTTATTTTTAATTTCATTCAAATTTTTATTTTCATTTTCAATTTTATTTAATTTATTTTTAATATCATTTAATTCAATTTCATTTTTTTTTATTAGAATTTCATATTTATTATTTTCATTATTTTCATTTTTAGTCATTTTTTCAATTTTATCTTCTAATTTATGATTTTCTTTTTGTAATTGATCATGTGATTTTTTAACTAAATTCATTTCATCTTCCATTCTTGTTATCTCTTGTAAAATATTATTTATTTGTAATTTTAATTCAGAATTTTCTTTTTCTAATTCTTTTGTAAATTTTTCTGATTTTTGTAATTGGCAGTGATTTTCCGAGGCTGTTATAGGAAAATTTGCTTCTATGTTATCCACTTCCATAGGTAAGGGTTGTATTTGATTATAGTTATTGTAGTTGTTATGGTTCTGATTGTAATTGTTTTGATTATTATAAGGTCTACTTTGTCGAGAAAAATTTCCACTAGCTCTAGTATTAGGTTGATAATTTGTATTAGGATTTTGTTGGTTTGTTCTTGTAGTAAAATTACTATGATTGTTGGTATTCCTCAATTGGTTTGAATTATAAGAATTATTTGGAAAATGGGGATTATGAAAATTTTTATTATTATTTGAATTATAATTATTAATATATGAATTATCATAACCATATTGTCTATGATTGTTTGAATGAAAACTACTTGTATTTCTAATTGTTGGTCTGTTGTCCTGTTTTCTATAACTGTTTTCATTTCTAATTTGATAACTTTCTTCCAATGCAATATATGCTTCTCTCAAGGATTTGATATTTTTATTAACTATTATTGAACTAGCACTAGGGGGTATGGATTCACAGAATAACTTTAATATAAATTCTTCGTTTAATGTAGGCTTATAATATAAAGGCTTGTCTTGTGAAAGGTTATATTTTAAATTCATTTTATTTAATATTACACTTAAAAATTCAAATTTTTGAGAAATTTGTAAATTTTTACTCATTCTATTTGCTTCAATTATGAGATCGTTAAAAGATTCTCTAATTCCGAAAGAACTAACTAAAATTTTTTTTATTTCACTCCAAGAGTTAGCATCTTCATATCTTAAAACTACATTTTGTGCTACACCTATTAATTTTGATTTGATTTCATTAAAAATAAATGCACTAGCATTTTTTGTATATGTGGACATAAATGTTTCTATATAATCTACTTTATTGATGAATGAAAATAGATGTCCTGGTCCTTCTTC
This sequence comes from Bombylius major, assembly GCA_932526495.1. NCBI lineage: Eukaryota > Metazoa > Arthropoda > Insecta > Diptera > Bombyliidae > Bombylius > Bombylius major. Next base: position 13,078,324 of record OW052047.1, read on the forward strand.
TCCGTTGAAATAGGGTAAGTTACGGACTAGCTTGAATGGATCTAATTCTAATTGAGTCATTTTTACCTTGTTTGTTGTACTTAGTGCTTGTGGTGAAAATTGTGGTTGAATTCGTTGGTCTTCTTTTAGAGATGATTCTATGGGTTGAATTACGTTGTCTAAAATAGATGACCCTTGTATTGATGTTATAGTTGAAGATGTTTCGTCTTCTGAACTTGTTTCGTTTTCTTTTTTATTCTTTTTTTTATATGGATTGAATCTTGTATTCATACCCAAATCGAGTTAAATTAGTATTTTTGTTTTTCTTTTTTTTCTGAATAAATTCATAAATATGAAACGTGTTAAAAAAATAAAAAAATTCACTATCAATAATTTAAATCACTGTTAGCAATATTAATCACTTTTTAATATACATATACTATATATAGATATATATAGATATATATTTTTATAACTAATATTTTTATTGATTTAAACCACTCAAATCACTATTAACATAAGCCACTATTATTTTTATATAATTAATTTAAATGACTGCTAATTTAAATTTCGATTTTCGTTCAAAATATTTTATGTGATTATAGATTTTTTTTTTTTTTTTTTTTTTAAAACACTCTCAGAATCCTACCGACTGCGCCATTTTTGTTTTAGTTCTCGATTTTAAGTAAATAAATAAAAAGAAACAAATTTTTATATTTTTCACGATTTATTTAATATGAAATATTATTTTTATTCTTAACACTTTGTTACAACCTTTTGATATCGATATAAAAATGTGACTGACTTATTCTAAAACTTTACTTCTACATCTAACCTCTGTAAAATTAGTTTTATCTTAAAATATATTTAATAGATGAGTCATTTGTTTATTAGGGTTTATTTGGGATCGATAATAAAGTAATCGGTTCCTTTTTGATCTATTTTGGTCTTGAATCTTTCCAAGAAGTAATTATCATTAAAATGTTAGGATTGATCATAAAGTAATCAGTCCTTTTTTAAATCTATTTATTATTAGATCTTTCCAAGAAGTAATTGTTAAATTAAGAATTATTAAAAACAAATGAGTCATCGTATTAAAAAAAATAAAATTATAATATGATTTTATTCTTAATAGGTGATGGTAACATAACAGTGCGATAGATGATCGCTAGTCATTATACTTACTGAGTGGAAGATTTAATCTTTATTTTCTTTTACTGTTTTCTTCAAAAAAGGGGAAATGAAAGGATATTTTTAATATTTTTAAAATTTCTCCTACCTGCGCGACTTTTCGCCAATCTTATTTGGCTGTACTGTACCTTTGGATTTTTTTGTATTTTTTTTTTTTACAACTGTCAAATTTACCACACGGAATAAATGTCTGTACATTTCTTTTGTTTCATGGCGACGGAAAATTAGTGGAGACTGATCGTCAACGCCATCTCTTGAACATTATTTAAAAATGTTAGCAAAGACAATTTTAACTTATTTTCCGTCACGAACTCAGTACTGCAAAACAAAAAGTGAACGGAATATTTTCTTAACGGAATTCCGCCACCTTTTTTTTACATGTATTTTATATGAGAAACGAAATTTCGCTTCGAACTCAATACTTAGCTTAAGAACACAATACGGAGCTTTAAACGTGAACTTTTTTATATTTTATCGAAATCAAAAAAGTATAATACTTGGTATAAAAATTCAAAAAGGAAATAAAATAATCAAATATACAAAATAAACATTGTTCAATAAATTTACTTTTAAATTATAGGATTTTTCTACCTACATAAAGTTTTCCTTAATTTTATACAAAACAAACAATAACAGAAAAGAAAAGAAAATAAATAGATAAAAAAACAAACAAAAAAAAACTGATGATTTAACAATGCTGCGAATATCCTTTTTTTTTATTTTATTATAATTTTTTTAATCAATATTTTTCTATCAAAAAAATCAATAATAGTAGCGTATAGATTTTATTTTGTGTGTGTGATCAAAAACACAAAAAAGGTCGACAACCCTTTTTTAGTATTGTAATAAAAATTATGATATATTAAAAATTTAAAAAAAAAATAAAGTAGTGGTCTTTCGTTCTACATACAAGGATACAAGGTCATTTAAAAATAATAATCGAACGAACAAAAGGTTAAACATTATACAGTGCCAGTGTGAAACTTTAAATTGTTTTATTGACTTTATGAAGAATTAAATATTATGAAAGAAAATTAATAAAAACAACTTTTATTCGGAAAGCTTTTTTTTTATTAAATTTCTTTTTTATTATTTTATTCTATTCTCTCCTTCCAGTTTCCAGACAACAAAACTTTAACAACTCAATAAAATCAACGGACATACCAATTTATTTTAATTAAGTAAGTTGTTATATTATTAGTTAGAATTGTTTGGTCTAGTTATACTTTTATTGAATATACCGATCACTTGAACTTTTTCTAAAAATTTAATTTTCTTTTATTTTGTTATTCTTTCGTTCAAGTTTCGTTTGTTTTTTTCTGTTTTTTATAATTTTTTTTTTTTTAGAAAACTTTAAAAAGAAACAAGATTTTCTTTTATTGTTAACTGTAAAGTTTTACTTTTTCTTTTTTTTTTGTTTGTTACTTTTTTTTTCTTGTCTTTTCCACCCACGTCATGCTTTTTCAGTTAGAAATTTAAAAAACCATTTTTTTTTTCAAAAACAAACAAAAATTCAAGTGGAATTTTGTTTTTTTTTTCGTAAAACCAAAAGTTTTTCTTGAATGTCAAAAAAAGAAATTCCATTAGCCAGAATTGTTAAATATGATGTGATGTGGATTTTTAAAATAAAAAATGAAGGAAAAACATAGAATTATAGAAGTTTAGTAATTATGATTCGTTTCAGACCATTGAATTTCTAATATTAAAAATATTTTCTATTGAAAAAAGAAAAAAAATCAAAAGGAAAAAAAAATAAAAGATTCACCCTTCATACACCCTTTGAGTAACAAAACTTGAAAAGTTCTTTAACCATGATACTTAATTACTCTCTAATGTATTAAATTATTAATATCATATTCGTAAATCAAACTTTTTAATTAAATAGAAAATAAATAAGCTATATACGAGAGGTGATCCAAAAGTAATGATAATGAAAATAAAACACCGTGATTATAGTTGAAAAAATAATTTATTTTTCTAGATAATATAGTCTTCTAACAAGTCCAATACATTTATTCCATCTTTTTTCTAAACCCAGAATTCCCTTAGAAAAAAAAATCTTTGTCTTGACCTTCCCAAAAACGCCTCAACAACGGCCTTCGCTATAGTCTTCAAATTTCTTGCTTCGGAGGTGTTTCTTGAGCCGAAAAAGGTGGTAGAAGTCACTGGGAAGTGGGAGCTAGATCTGGTGAATATAAAGAAGGTGTTCGAGCAATTCGATTCCCATTTTCATTTTTTTCAAACAGAAGTACTTGATGAAAGCTCTAATTTCGTTTTTCTCCATTTTAATGTTATCTCTTCGACGGTTTGTATTCAAATGAATGTACTTCCCGGAAATCGTGGTCTATTTATGTGATTTTTTTATACTGATCTAGTGGATATATAAGCAAGCAAAAAAAAATTTTATGCGGACAGAAAATAACCGATTATCATTACTTTTGGATCACCCCTCGTAGAAAAATATGTACATACATACATTATATGCAGTCGAATTTCTTTGTTTGAACTAAGTATAGTATATTGCTATTTGTTTCCCTAGTTTCCTTATTACATCTTTTTTTTTTTTAAATAAAGTTTTTCTAAGTTTATATTTATTTAAAAAGAATTATGACTAAATTAAATATTTGACCCTTACAAGATACTTTTGTATATGTACATATATATTCCCTTATCATTACTTTATCATCAATATTTATATAGAAGATACATAGGTATATGTATAATTAATTCATATTTAGTTGAGTTGTTATTTGATCTTTATTTCTTTTTTTTTTTCCTTTTTCTGCTTCACATTTAGTTCCTTTTTTTTATTGCGAAATGAAAAGGAAATTTGTACATATTAATAAAAAAATTTACAAGTATTTTTCATATCTATTTTGAAAGTTTTCACATAATTTTTGATATTTGTTTTCTTTTTTAAAGTATTCTCAATACCCATATTTTCACATTTATAAAATCAAGAAAAATATTTGTATTAAAAAAAAGTAGGTATCCTTTGAAGAATTCTTTTAATTTGAAAAATAAAATTCAAAAAAAAGGAGCAGAAAAAAAATGGTTTTAGTCCATAAATTCAACATAAATAACAAACTCTTCTCATAATGTTGAGATAATGGATAAAAACATTAAATTTAACGATCCATAGCCATTTTCAAATTATGTATGTACATACTCGTAAGTATATATTCGTACTCGTATGTATGTATGTACATAAGTACGTATTTTTATAATATTTTATAGGCGTTCTCATGTATATAATTTTTTTTTTTTTTAAAAACAGGAACTTTCATTCATTCATTTTGATAGTAAAATATAAAAAAAAAAATAATAATTTCCCTAACTAATGGGGTACTGTAAATAATTTACTAAAGTGTTTTTCATTAACTTTTGTAATTTATGAGAAAGGGTGCGAGATTCAAGTAAGAAAAAACAAAATTTTGATTTTTTTTAACGATACTTTTGTTTCTCTTTTTTCCCCAATTAGAATAAAATTATGAGAAAATTATTGTGCTAATTTTTACCCAAACACGTACATAATTTTTCGTAAATATTGAATTATATCTTTATGTTAATCAATTTTTTTCAAGAATACATTTACCTATTATCCTTTTTAAAATATCTTCAACATTTTTTAACACAATGTCATAAATTCGCTTTTTTTTTACATAAAAAGTCATTCAACTTTTTAATTAATTTTTCAGGTAGCTATTTCTGTACTAAATTTTCTTTTACTGGTATAAGTTTTTTCATTTTTCTATATACTCGTATAAGATGATTAATATTTTCATATTTTTATACTGACATATACACCTGCTATCCAAAAAACAAAACAAAAATCCTTAAACTATAACTTTTTTAGATGTAAAAATATAAAATAATAATGTTCGGTTGTCATAATATTTCTTATGTTTTTTTTCCTCTTTGTTCTTGTATTTTTTTTTTAAATGTTTTTTTATGTTTTACAGATATTTAAAACATTTTAAATCTTCCACCGTTACTATGAAAGAAATATAATTTGACGCGGTTAATGCACTTTATAAACATGAAAAAAAGGTAAATCCATTATAAGAAGAATGAGTTATTTTAAATTTTGACATTTTCATGTTAAAATTTGAATTTCATTCAAGTATTAAAAAAAATTTTCATTTTAAGGATAATGTTGTTCTTAATTTTTAAAAAACCAACAAATTTCACTTACTTGGAAGTTCTAGAAAATTTGAAGTTCTTCGCTGTCGACTACGACTTGATGCTTGAAATGCTAACGGTCCAATATCTTCATTTGAAAAATTTGATGTATTTGAGCAAATACTTTTAACAGAATCACGAGAACTACGTCGGCTAGCCAAGTATGCAAGTCCACCTTTAGAACTACCACGACGTCGACTATTTTTTGTTACAATTGGAGCAGCTCCATCATCAACTTTAGTCAAATCACTTGTAGATTTACGATATTTTAATGAAACTACACTGTCAGAGCATGTTCGATCAAGTGTTGAATGGGAACCATGAAGAACCTGTATTCAATATAAAATATGTATGTTAAATATGTTTCAGCTTTTATCAAAAGAATATGTAATTACCTGATATGCTGGATTTGAAGTTATATTAATTGCATGTCTTCTCTTTCCAAGATCTTTTTTTCCAGACGATCCTTTATCACTGCCACCTCCTTTTGTTTGACATATTGGTGATACTTGTCCACTATTACTTGTAATCAATACAGGACTACCAATTCCACTACGGTTACATCCAACAATACCAGCAGCAGTCCCAGCACCAATACCACCAATTGGAGATGGTTGTGTTTCAATAATTTGTCCTTCTTCGGTACTTGAACTTATAAATGTTGTTGTTGTTGTTAAAGTTGTTGCATTCGTTTCACATGAATCCCCAGATAATTGTGTAGATTCAGTCATACATGAATCACGTTTAACATAAAGATTACAACGATTACCGGATGGAAATTCATCTAAAAGATGAGATGTCTGTTGAACAAGATGATGTTGTTGTGAGGAATGATGACGATGATATCGATTATTATTTCCACTATTATTACTATTTCCAAGAACACCACAATGATTCAATGACATTCCAATTTTATTAGATGATGATGATGATGGTATTGTTGATATTGATGATAAAATTCCAGCAAAATTTTTTGGAAATTTTTTTGATTCACGTCTTTGATGTAAAAGTGAATTTGGTAATGCTGATGATGGTGAAGGAGGAATTGGACATTGCTGTGATTGTTGTAAAGGCTGTTGTTGTTGTTGTTGTTGCTGCTGCTGTTGTGATGATAACAATGATGTTGATGATGATTTTGGAGGAGTTTGACAACGTGATGATAAAGGATGTGTTCGAACATAACGACTACTCGGTTCTTCTTGATCAATACTTTCAATGTCAGCATCATCACCAGGATTTGTATCAAGTGAAGTTGGATCGAAATATTCAAATTTTCGTCCTAAATTTAAAAAAAGTAAAAATTAAATTAAAATACAATAATTATGTACCTACATTAAATAATTTTTGCAAATTTTTCTTAAATAAAATTATACATACATATATATTTTTTTTTACACAACTAACACTTCTCATTTTTCAATTTTTAATTATTTTATAATTATATTTTCTTGATAAAACAGAGGAAGGGAATGAAAAAAAAAATATTTATATTATTGTACAGTTAAATTAATTTGAAATGAAAATGCAACTTCATTTCGTAGCAACTAATGTTATTTTAATTTACCATTTTTTTTTCTTTTTTTTTTTTTGCTTTCTATAATATTTATTTATTTATTTTTTTTTCTGCTTTTATTTTATTTTTTCTGATTACTCATGGTTTTTATGCATCAATTATAAAGTTCTACTTGTATATAAAATTTTATTTTATATATTTTTATAGAGTATAATGTAAATATGTATGTTAACCAACATTAACATCATCAACAAGAGCTAGAGAACATATAATTTACGTAAATGTTGAAGTAGTGAATAAAACAAAAAAGGATACAGTTAAAGCAAATGAATTAATATACAATATATACAAAAAAAAAGGAATTTTATAGAATAGAAATGAAATATACATAAATTTATACATATAGCGTATGTATGTACAGTCGCGATCAAAAGTATTCGTACCCCTAGGTATCAGAAGGTTTTTTTAAAATAAGTCCAAATATAATAGAGACATTTTTATGAAATTTACTACGATTGATAAGTTCTAGGTAAAAAATACTAGCGTATTAGCATATAATTAATTAATTAAGTAATTAATTTTTCTATTAAAAAATAATATTAAAAAAAAAATAATTAAATCTTAAATAACAAATAATGAGACCCAAAGAAACGACTTTAGAAATTAGAAAGTTAATTGTTGATTTGAAAAATGAAAGTAAAACATTATAAAACATCAGTATAGTTCTAAAAAGACCAAAACCAAAGCAACCATTCTTGACAAATCCTTGCATATTTACTTCGGATCCTCATCATGTTGCAATGTCCACGGTCTTTCAAGTTGAATTTTACGGACACTTGATAAAATATTTTCTAAAGGATCTTCAAATAACCATGAGTAGTCATTGTGGAATCAATGAAAGCCAGATTACTCAGCCGACATACACCCCCACATAATTATCGAACCCTCATTACCCTTAATCGCAGTCTGAATATTTTTTCCAATAGAGCTTCATTCTTCTTTCTCAATATAATTGTTGACCTTTAAAGCAGTAGTTGAAACAAATTTTGGTTTTATCTGTAAATAAAACATTTTTCAATAATTCTAGTGGTTTATTTTTGTGTTCTTTAGCAAATTGGAGTTGTTTTTGTTTGTTTATTTTCGAAATTAAAGGTTTAATTCTCGATACTCTTGAATACAATCCACTTTCTTTCAAATATAAAAAAAACTTTCTGATACCTAGGGGTACGAATACTTTTGATCGCGACTGTATGTATATATGGATGGATGGATTGTATATGTATAGAAAAAGCAAAAACAGGAGGCTGCAAAATGAAAATTGTTGCTTTTGATTTAACAAACCACGACGACTGAATTTAAAATATATTATATACTATATAGGTAGTCATTTTTATATGCATTTTATAAAAGCTAGATTGTAATAAATAAATGTTTTATATCATGATATACATACACATATATCTATAAAAAAAATGTATGTTACTAGGAAAGAGTAGAATTTACAGGGATCGTATACGGAATGGGTGATAGAGTTATCATATCATCATAGAAAAAAAAAATGTATGGTGGAGGTTAATGGTTTTAAAAAAAACACTGAACAATATGCCTGTCCTGTGCTTCTGTTGGTACTCTACATATATGATATACTCTATTTCTATTATCCTTTATTACATTTACAGCATCTCATAAAAATATCTGTACAATATATGCACTATAGACGCACTATGTGGTCTGACTGTTAATGGAAAAATTTAATTATACACTTATATAATTGGCGTGCACTTTATTGTTATATAATATCGATATAGATATTCATTTTTATTTGCACTTTCTCTCTATATTGATATAAATTTTTATATTATTTCTCAATTTTACAACATACCTTTACTTTCATAACTTGGACTAATTGCATCAAATACAAATTTTCTTGGTGATTTTGGACTACGTCGTGGTGATTGTTGCTGATATTGATCATAATAATATGATGCACCACCACTAGAACTTGATGGTTTTGAATTTCTTGATGAACCGGTCGGTGGTGTTTGATAATATGAACCAGTTGTTGAATCAATATCAAGATCAACAATTGGATTATCAATAATTACATCATCATTATCATCATCATCATTATCATCATTATCATCATCATTATTATCATCATTTGCATATGTTGTTGTTATTTTTGGACTTCTTGGTGGATTATCTAGATATTTTGGACTACGTTGATCAGTATTTGAACCAGAACTATGAAATGATGAACGTGATGATGATGATTTTGGTGAATTTCGTTTCGCATCACAATATGGTGGAGTTTGATTAATAATTGGTTTATTGAATTTTCTGTAAATAAACAAAAAAAAAAAATCAAATCAAAATGAAGAAAAAGATAACAAGAAAATGAATAAATTATTTATTTATTTATTTTTTTTATATATATTTGTGTAATGTAAACACATTTCTATATACACAAACTTTTTCAAATATTTATGTAGGTATGTACTTTTTTGTGTATAATTTGAAATTTTTATTATGCTTCTTTCGAATAATCATTTTCATTACCCTCGTCATCATTATTATTACCAACATCACAGCAGCTATGAAAGAGATTTAACATACTGTATTGAATTCCCCAGGAAAACGAAAAAATTTGAAAAAAAAATTAAAGATGTATAAATAAATAAAAATGAAAATAAAACAACAATATGTAATATATTCTAAAAATTTTGTCTACACCCCGTGCAACCAAGCTATATAGCTAGCTATAAAGAACTATAAAGATTTGCGTGAAGGTCTTTATAGAAAAAACCAAGGTTTTGATTAAGATCGACATCGATTTTAATCACGAAATTCGACGTCAGCTATAAAAGATTTCGATAAAGATCTTTGTCGGAATTTATTGACCATAAAAAACATTTTTTTTTCCTTTTTTTTTTTTTAATTTTTTTTCTTGCTTTTTTTTATATTTATTTTTATTATATAAAAACAATTCAATTTGAAAAATTTACTCTTAAGATTCGAACCTTCCTTCCTTCCTTTACCTTCGTGTGTAAAGTCATCCTCTTTGCATTGCACCATTCATCACTGTACCGACTATAGAGCTTATTGTAAATATAAATTGTTCGTTTAAAGACCGATAACAATTCTTGACGATTCTTTATAGATTGTTGTCCGTCTTTGAAATACTTTGAAAATCGATAACGATCAATATAGATTTTGTCGTTGGCTTTCGTTATCGTCGATATCTGCGATATCTGCGTAAATCGATATAGATATTTAAAGATTTTTTCGTCATTAATCGAGAGCAATGTTTATCTTTATTCCCCGTTATTGTACTTATTTCCCTTTAATCTTCGTTAAGGATCGATATAGATCTATATCATAATATTTTTATAATTCTCTTCTCTCTCTGCAATGTAATTCTCTTGAGAGCAGGATTTAGATATCGATAAAGAACGTGAAGCTTCTTTGTATATGTCTTTGAATAACGTTAAATATCGTGCAATATCTATAAACATCTATATAGTTGGACAAAGTTACTTCACGACTGGTTGTACGGGACACGTATATACACAAACATTCAAAGAATTGCTTTAATCTCTGAAATAAACAATTTTCTTTTTTTTCGAGGGTAATCTGAATGTTAACAAAGTTTGAGCAAGAAAAAATAATCTTTTCTCGTTTTTCATATTTTTGGAAGGAAAAAAAATTTTTTCATATAAAAGAGGCGTTGTTGTATTGACGTAGAACGTATAAAGTGTTTTTTTTTTTTCTTTTCTCAATGATATTTCTTAGATATAAAGCCAAAAAATATATTTCAATATTTTTTTTTTACTTCCAGAAAAAGAACATTAAATAATAAGTAATCTTTGAAAAAAAATTTGAAAGCGATGAAAAAATCATATTACATAACAAGAAGTCCTATTTATTTTTTATTAATTGCATTTTATATCCTCTTTCATATTCATGAGAATTATTTCAACAACAACAACAAAACTCAAGTGTCATATTGTTCTCAGTTAAAGTATATTTTAATAAAAAATAAATTGTTAACTTCATGATTTAAAAATTCCAGAAAAACAAAAAATGGGAAAAACCAAAATATTCAACATCAATTACTATGGAAACTACACAAAAATATCTATGATTTTAATCTTCTATATAATAAGGATTTTATTATTATCTATTTACACAATAAACTAACTACTTTACGTAATTCTAACTTATCTATATTTTATTTTAAATAAAAAAGTGTAGGTACAACGATGTTTGTATTATTGTACATATTATGTGAATACATAATCTCTTCACATATATGAGAAATCATTAATGTAATTATGTATGTATCTTCTATTAATATTGTATAATCTACAATGTACAATACACTCTTTCAGAAACATTTAAGTTTACGAATAATTTGAAGTGAAATGCAAAAATAAGAGGGGTCGCAGTAGAAGGAAAAAAACGGTAATTTTTCGAAAAATGACGATTTTGTGCATTTTACCCTATAACTTTTACCCTAGTTAACGAATTTTTTTTCGCTTTAAACTTTGTTTAGCAGAGAACCCTTCTTTCGAATATCTTGGCCGAATTTCAACTTCCTACACCTACGGAAACATACCTTTTCAAAGGGACGAAAAGGTCTACAAAAATGTCCTTAACATAGGTGAAAGGAGTTTTGTTCTTTGGTGCTTTGGAGCTCGCTTCTTATTGCAGGTATCTTTTCCGTTCAAAATAAAAATTTGTAGGAAATGATAAGAAGAACGCTCTGCAGAAATTACAAGGTTTTCGGATTACGAGGTCCAGAGATATTCAAATTTGAAATTTGATTTTTGACGAAAACGTGCTAACATAGATCGGATTACGAACTTATATTTTCAGTACATTTTCTTAGGTAAAAAGAACTCTTTTGCGGGCACGGGTAAATAATTTTCTAGAGTTTTTAAATTTCAGAGGTTTTTTCCACATCGTCAAGTATAAAAAAATTTAGGGGGTGAGAGGTTTATTTAGAAAAAAAAATTTTTTGCTGTACATAATAAGGGACAGTCTAATGTACATTTATGATTTTATCTATTTATCTATATTTTTTCTGTTATTTCAACAGAGATAAGAAATATTTACCATTTGACATACATATATGGAAAGGTAAAAGTACTTGAAAACTAGATAATTCATTTTAGTAAAACAAAACTTAACAAAAAATATTGAATAAAAATTCATACCCAAAAATAAAATATGTAACTTAAAAATCTTTTAAAGTTTTAAAGGTATTTTAACTCCTGGCTTAGAAGAAAAACAAAAAATACAAACAAATAAAAATAAAATAAAAACTAGATTAAGGAAAATATAAAAATTCATAGCTTATTAAAAAAAAAAATTTTTTTTCCTAATTTCAAAGAAACAAAAATATCCTTCTAACCATTATTTCCAGGATATACTTTAAATTAAGCAAAGGAAGTCTATTGAATTGCAAAAGAAACAACACCGCTATTTAATTAAAAAAGAAACAATAAATATATATGTATATGTAGGTAATTTATAAAATGTTATGAAAGTACATATAAAAAAACATACTTCTATCATATTTAGAAAATTCAAAATTTAAGATATTCTACAAAGTAAAAATGTTCAAATAGCCACTGGCATATAAAACCATGATCCTATTTAGTCTAAACAAAGTACATACATACATACGTACTGGTATTGTAGTACCATATATGTGCATACATATCTTTTTTTATATATTCATTACGTTGAGAGGAAACTGTGGCTAAAATGATGAATGAAAAAAAAAATAATAATAAAGGACACAATTTGAACGAGCATATCTTTGTAATGAAAGGAAAATAATTTCCATGATACCTGTGTGCTCTGTAACGACTGTAACCACAATAATTGCGAGCTATTAAGAATTACATGAAAATTATTTTACTCTAGATGGCAATGAATCGAATACTATTGTTTTATTAAGGAAAGTGATAAGAACAAAATATGTAGGTACATACATAGGTACATATGTAAAAACCAGCGTTGCCAATTTGTGTGGAATTCCACAAAATATGGGGATTTTGTACCTTTCTGGGGAATAGTGTGGGGAATTTTTCTTTTGGGGAATTTATGTGGAATTTGATTTATTTGTTAAAATTTTAAGTTTTCAGCGCTATTTATTAATATTCATCAATCCAAGTATTGCTCAGGCATAGAAAATTAAAAGTTTTTCTTCAGTTATGAAGTGTTTTCCTGTTCTGGAAGTAGATTTGCAGGTGCTCTCCAAAGTCAATAAGAACTTAATCCAGCAATACAACTTATTTTGTACTTGTCAATTTTGTGGAAATCGAACATAATAAAAACGAAAATGCAACCCAAACCTGTACAGTACCTCCTCCAAAGTTTCGCCTCATACATACATCTTTCTGTTTTCTCAAATCATGCCAATATAATTTGAAACCATCGGGACCATCAAGATTAAACTTTTTTTCATCCGAAAAAATTACATTTTTCTATTAGTTACCAAACGTGATGTACTTTGCCGCGAACTCAAGCCGCTTTGTCTTGTGATGATTCTTTAATGCTGGTTTCATTGCACATTTCTCCCATCTAAAGCGTTCAGAGGATGAAAAAATTTGTTGTACTCGAAGATTAAAGTTCAGTGCTGATCGTATTTGTGATTATGTCATACTTTCTTTGCTTGCGAGCCCGAAAATGTCTCTCTTGTCCCTTTTCGAGATCTTTTGGTTTCCTCTTGAATGACAGTTCTGCCCATAATTTTTCTTATTTTCAAGAAAATTATTTATGCATAAAACTAGTGACTGGAACTTAAAAAAATTTTAAAATAAAACAAGACTTAGAACATCAATTTAAATAACTACACCAAAATTTAATATAATATTAAACGTTATTTGCAACTATGATACTTTTATAGTGAGTGGATCTAAGTGAATTTCGCTCACTGTATGTATAGTAAGCAAGTAAATTATTCTACATTATTCAAAATAAATAGTACTAGTTGGTCTTTATGGGTAAAAATCAGTAAAATTGGGAAATTTTTGAACTTCTCTGGGGGAATTCATTCAGAATATTTGGCAGCACTGGTAAAAACGTTGAAAGTACCAACAATTCAACATATGCACAGTGGTCCCAAACTCCAAAAAAGTGTCCAAAATTATAAAAATTAAAAACAATTGACAGTTATTTAAAAAAATGATAAATATGATTAAAAAACTAAAATTCGTCTTAAAAAAAGTCATATAAATTTAAAAAAGAAAAAAATACAGGGTGTTTCACTAAATTTGTACATATGTTTTTTTGCACTTTTTTCAAAAAATGCCCTATAACTTTTGAAAGGTACATTATGTGCCCTTGACTTTCTAGAATAAAGTTAAGAAAACTTTTTGTCCTTTTATAATTGCCATGTATTAGCTCTGTATCTTTAACGGTTCAGGAGTTATAAGTGTTCAGATGCAAAAATTTGTAAATTTTTACCCAATTTTTTGGGTTCAACCTTGTTTGGCTAGAAAAAATCCTGAATTAACTACTACTTTTTATTTCGGAAGATTAAAGCCTAATCGATTTTCTATCAATTATTTTATTATTTTTACTGAAAAGAGAATAGTTTTTGAGTTATAAAGCATTTTATGGTGATGAATGTGCGCAAAACTGGACATTTTTCAATAAATATATAGAAAAATTCACATTTTGATGGATTTTTAGGCATTTTTTACTATAATATGCCTGAAATCTCGAAATTTTATAGTGCCAGTAATTCTAAATTTAAAAAAAAAGTAGCCCAAGTTGAAAAAAATTGATTGTTCTTCTGGAAAATGATAGACATAATTAAAAAACCAAAATTCAGCTTAAAAAATGTTTATTACAAGTCATACGAACTTTAAAAAAAAACATAACATAATGCAAATATATTAATAGTGAGTCATTTAGTAAATGATTACAGCTCTTCTCCGAAAGCAAGATGAGGGCGTCCAGCTAATAAAGAGAGCAATCGACCAGATTTTCCTATAACTAGTTCCAGTTGTAGCCAGTCTTTGAATTTTTTTTTGAAGTTTTCAAAGGTTCTGTTTGAATTCTTCCATTTGGACTCTGAATGAACACAAAAAAATCGTATTTTTTTTTTAAATATCCTCCATGTACGCTTTTGGCAGTTCCTGGTTTTCTATATTTCCCAAAACATATATCAAAACCGATGAAAACTTTTTTTTTGCCTATCGCTCGGAATGCCAAAATTCAAATAGTACCGCATACTTGAAACGATTTGTTTCTGAAAAAAGAGAATATTTTTAAAACAGGCAAAAACGGGCAGCTAAAATAAAAACGGGCTTCTAGAAAACCTCAAGCCCAACCAAATATAAAAAATTCAAAGATGTCAAATGAAGGCTTTTTTTAAAAAGTCTAGTCAAAATTTTTCATATGGAAAATTACTGCTATAAAAGGCCCTTTTACAAAGATTGTAACAACAAGATATTTTCTAGAGCATATATAACTCTAAAAATACTTATTTTTAAAATACATACCTGAATTATCAATTTCCATTTTTAATCACTTTACTTTATGAAACTTTTTTTAATAAAAAAAATTTGTTAAAATCACGAGTACTCTTAACACAACACAAACCAAATAATGAATAATTACAAAACTGCAAGTTTAAGTACTTGTATGTTGAAAACAGGATATTACAGGTACAAATTATGATGGGTTTTTCTAGTTTTAGGATGTTTACCTCTAAATAGATAACATGAATCATCATTCTGAACAAATTGGAAAATTCAATTTTGGCCACTTTTTTTGAATTTGAGACCACTGTGATATGGTTCAATGTTGAATACACATATTATGTATGTAAGTATCTAAGAAAAACATTGTTTTTGATTCTCTTTTTATTGCTTTTTTTATTGTTATAATCACTAATCAGTGATAAGGGAATTTCAGGATAATACATTTTATAGACTGTTTTTTTTTATTTTCTTCTCGCTTAATTTTTTTTTTTTAATTTAAGGCATAAAATCAACAGAAATTTTCTATAAGAGAGACACGAAATAAAAATAATAATAATTGTTTCTCTCATATAAATGTAGAAAAATTACTTTTATATAATTCCCAACATAACAAAAGTCTCTTAACATAAAAATAAAATTAAAAATATGCTTTTTTTCAAATAGAAACAAACATTCATACATACATACACACTAACTAAAATTATTGACAAAAAAAAAAAAAAAAATTCTGTTTATAATCAAGTAAGCAAACATTATGCCTGATGGAAAAGTGTGGAAAACTTAATCGGTTTTAGATGTTCTCATATCGTGTTCCTGATTCTTTTCGATAAAGTAAGAGAAAATCGAATTGTGAAAAATGAAAAAAAAAAAAAGAAAATCATAAAACTTACTTAATTTCATGTTTATACAGGGTGTTTCCGTTATCCAGGTCCAAAAGGATACCATGGATAGGGCTCTTCGATACAAACAAAAAATCGTATTGGAGGGGGGGGGGAATCCCAACAGTTTGGCCGCTAGAGGGCGTTGAAGTTTTTTCGCACTTCTTCCACTAAACACCCCATAACTTTTTGCAGGGGCACTCTAGGGTCACCTTGTATTAAGAAAATATGTAGAGGACCCTTTGCCCTTTTCAACGATACCTTACTTGTTCCTCTTTTCTTAACTGTTAAAAAGTTAGAGTCGTTTAAAATCAAAATTTTGTAAATTTTTACCCATTTTTTGTGTTTAACCCTGCTTTACTCAAAAAAGGCTTAAATTAACCCTCATTTTTTATTTCAGAAAAAAAAGGCTCAATTGATTCTGCATCGATTTGCTATCTTCAATTTTTGCAAAAAACTCATAGTTTTCGAGATATTTGCATTTGAAAATTAGCACTTCTAGCTCCTATTTTTAATTTACACTGCAATAAAAACACGTGTCCAATAATCCAATGAATTTCTGACTTATTTTTTCAGTTTTTAAAAGGTCTTCCTAAATATCTCGAAAACTATGAGTTTTTTGCAAAAATTGAAGATAGCAAATCGATGCAGAATCAATTGAGCCTTTTTTTTCTGAAATAAAAAATGAGGGTTATGGGGTGTTTAGTGGAAGAAGTGCGAAAAAACTTCAACGCCCTCTAGCGGCCAAACCGTTGGGATTTCCCCCCCCCCTCCAATACGATTTTTTGTTTATCTCGATGAGCCCTATCCATGGTATCCTTTTGGACCTGGATAACGGAAACACCCTGTATAGTAACAAAAACTATTTAATCCTATCCTATGAGCAATTCCATGAGTCACTGATTCACATTTCGGAAGGCTTTTCCGTAAAAATTTTATCATTTGGCAAAAATGTTTTTTGTAACTTTTTAATCCATATTTTTATTCTAATCGAATTTATTTTGTAAGAGATTTCAATATCGACAATGTTTAGGTAGTAACTAAGAGCGGTAAGCGACATGAAATTCGGTAGCTCAGTATTCGGTATAGAGCACTTTTCTGGAAAGGTAAAGGTTTGTGGTTCGACTCCCGGCCGCATCAAATGTCGTTTTTTTTTTGTTCTTAGCTACTACAATTTTGACTTTAATTATTAATTTTTTAGTTCACACAGTGTAAAAAAATTGTGTCACTGATTAATTTAAATCCAACCTGAAATATGCTGAAAATTAGCCAGAAAATATGAAACCAAAGCGAGTTTGTACTCATTGTTGAAGTAAAAGAATCAAGTAATATGCCTATGAAAAATTTCTTTGCTTAACTTTTACCACGAAATTAATTAATTCATAAGTAAAAATTGAAAAAAGAGAGATAAAATAATAAAATATCAAAATAAGTATGTTAAAAACCAGTGCTCAAGTTGACATTTTCATGGAATCGCTCATGTACATACATACATACATGTGTATATATATAGGTATATCGCTATACTGCATATTATATACATATGTATAAGAAATAACATACATAATAGTCACATTTTTCGTATTCAATTATAAGCACTCATAATAGCCATTATAATAGAAGAAACAAATATTAAGAACATTGATGAAATTGAAATGCTATAAGAATATTATTTAAGGTATAGGTTATCGATTTTCTAAGAAGAAAACCATGCGTAATATTTAAGTAATAATTAAGGTATTATCTTAAATATATACATATACATATGTACATACATATGTACATAAATACATATATTCCTATATAAGTACATGATAAATATACAAAAATATGAATTTTTTAAGTGATGATTATGTTCTTTTATTTGCCCTAAATTGGATGATTCAACAAGGAGTTCTTGTAATGAATGATTTGTTAAAAAAAGGTCCTTTGTTTCTCAAAAAAAAAAAAAAAAAATTAATAATCAATATTTTTTTCCGGTTTATATAATCTGGATTGTTTTAGATTTTGTGTAACAAAGTACAATCCCATAATAAAATTGAATCAATGTAAATCCACAGAAAGAGATTTGATTTTTTTTTTGCCAAAAATAGAAAGGTTGTGTATACATACGTACGTACATACAATTTCAATCAACAAATACACTAAATAAACGAATTTTAATTTCGGTGACAATTTTTTCGCTATATTTTTATTTGTTTATGATAGAATTGATACTGTTATTTCAATACCAAAAGTGTATTAGAAAAAAAAAAGGAAAAAAAATTTAAATGAATAAATAATTTGTTAAGTTTAACATATTTTCTTATCATTTTGTTATTTAAAAAATGTTTTTCAAGGTTTTTTCCTGTTTTTATAGAATACTAATTTAGATTAAATTTGCCTTTTGAAAAAAAATATGTAATTCCTTTCAACTTAACAAATTATATGTATAACCCTCCTTATCATAGACCACAAAAATTTAAATTATAAAGGATTTTTTTTATTTTTTTTTATTCATATTACAATATAAAATTTTTTTTTCTATATATAGTGGTCCTTATAAAAAGGAACTTAAGGAAGTTTTTTAGTAATTCAAAACAGGCTCTTGTTAAGAGAGAGAGGGAGAGAGAGAGAAAGAGAAGAAGAAAAAGTTGTCAAAGTCATACACTTGAGTCTAGCAAAAAAAATGGATGACAGAACTTCGGCATTGAATATTATTTTTATTTTTTTACTTCAAACTTTTGGTTTTTTTTTTTTTTTGTTTATAAATTAATTTATTTTCAAACTTTAAGATGGTAAAAAAATAACGATAATAAAAAAAAATAATAAATAAAAGAACGAAACAACTTTTTCTTTTTTTTTTCTGAAATTTTTCCAATGAAATACTTATTTGCGTTTGACGTAAAAAAACAAATCTCATTAAATTTTAATTATGAAGATTATCCCATTTAATAATCGAATTTCTAAGGAAAAAAGCAAAAAAAAAAAATTATCAAGAAAAATATATTTTTTTTTCCTTTTAAAAACAAAAGTAATAAAAGTTCAATTTTTTTTTCGTATACATACCTTGGTGATTTTGGACTTTTTGGAGGTGGTTGAACTCTTGTAGGTGATCTTGGTGGATTATGATGACAAGGATTAAATAAATCAATTGGTGGACTATCACAATCATCCCATGATTCTTGTTGAATTTTTGGTGCTCTTGGACTTGATGGAGGAGGACTTCTTTGGCATGCCATATTTTTCTTCTTTTTGTTTTTTTATTTTTTTTTATCAAGAACAAACTAATAGGAGTTTACACTCAATTTTTTTACTACTATATACGTTATTTAATTAGCAACTATACTTAACATAACAATTATACTTTTAACACAATTCTTATTGACTTTCTATTTTGGCACTATTTTTCAATTTCTATATATAAGTTGATCCACAGATCAATACTTTTTTAGTTAACCATAATGAATTGATTCCCAATAATTTCTGATATTTTTAATTGTCTTTTTTTTGTTTTTTATGTTTTTTAAAATTGGTAAAATTATTAAAAATAATATTAAAGTACAATGCATGAACCAATATCAAGTAAGAGACGTTACGATACTACATATTATCGAGGAACTCGACTATTTGGTAACGAAAACAAAGGTTCATTGTTGAGGAAATAAAATAAAAAAGAATTATATGATAGTGGTGAAAGAAGTGGTGGGTTGAGTAATACTTATATAGATAGAACATAAAAACGTGATAGTAAATTCTTGATTCTGATTATGAATATTTTGATTACTAAGAAAGTTTTAAGCCGAAAAAAGATTCAATTCTTGTATAAGAAATCAAAAATTCCACATATGAATCGCTAACTGCAGAAAGGAGATAAGTCACATTTTGATAAATGTTCAGGAAGTTGTTTTTTCAAAAACAACGTTTTTTTCCAAATCCTCTACTGTATATATACAGTGAGCGAAATTAATACTTATAAAGGCACCCGAAAGTTGAACATTGTTCTTTCAAATTCTAGATATTTTTAAGTTCCGTTATTTAACTTTTGCCATTATTTTATAGAATAGAGTATTGTGGAAGTGCTGTAAATTTTATTTTATGGATTTACTCAAGTTAGTAGAGTCGGTTGAGATTTAAAAAAAAAAGGTCATGTGTTCAACAAATGTTTATACATCATTGTCCAACACTCATTTGCAAAAAAACTCAAAAAAATAGTGCTAAAAGCTGTTCATAAGGTAAATAAGCTGAAAATTTTTAAACAACATATATGAGCTGGACGCAAGAATGGCAGAGAATCGTTAATCGTCCAAATTAGTGAGTGAATATCATGCCAGTAATACTGCCAACCACCTGCGCGGTCCAAATTAACTTTTTTGTTATTACTAATTTGCACGAATAACGATTCTCTGCCATTTCAACTTTTACGCATCTAAAGTACAAACACGTAAAAATGTCATTTTGCTAGAAAACTGGCCATATCCCTTTTCTGCAGTTCTGCGATTCTTATTTTGTATTTAGGACAACCTAACAGAGTAATAAAACTAGCTTACAAAATGCAAAAAAAAACAAATGCACTCAGTAGAAAATTTTCCATCGAAACAATGTAAAAGAGCACTTTCGAGAAATCCAATTTATTTAATATTTAAATTTCAGAAAAAGAATCCTTTTTCTCAGTTACAACACAAAATCTATTGATCAGATTTTAAAAAACATTGGAAAAATAATAACTGATTATTAAAAACAAAAATGTAAATGAAAATAACTTTTATTCTCAACTGAAGACTTTGTTTTATTAATTTCTGATTTTTCCGTAATTATTTTCTATTGAAAATTTTCTACTCAATATTTAATTATTTTTTTCAATTTCCAATGTCATAAAATTTAAAGTGTTTATTCGATAATTTTAAATTTTAATACTAATTAAAAATAATTACCTTAATTTAGAATAAATTTTAATTTATTAAGCAGTCAATTAAAAAATATGGGGAAAAAAATAGGAAAATTCTTGAGAAAATTGTGAAATATGAAAAATAAAAATAAACATTACTCTCAAAAAATAATAATTAAATATCTACATATTTAAATTTAACCCTTAAACGACCGGAAGGGTCCGTCGGACCCATTTGAATTTTCGAACTTATATAAAAGTGAAGTAGGTTATACAATTCGATTTGTTATTGCTTTATTATAAACTTATGCATAATAAGAATAATAATTGATAATAAAAATCCAAAAAAAAATTTCCAATCTTGAAATATTTACACTTTTTTTTTTTAACGTAAAAGACCACAGTGGGTCCATCGGACCCATGTATAATAATATATGGAATATTAGAAAAATTGATTACAAATTCCTTACTTTTTGAATTGAATTTTCAAAAATTACTTGAAAATATTTAAATTTATTAGTTTACTTTATGTGTTGGGTATAATTCAAATTTAGTATGGAAGATATACAATTTTGTATAAACGATGAATTTTCAAAAATTTACCTAAAACCAGGTATATTCAGTGTATATATTGAGTATTAGATAGAATTCAATAATTGTAGATAAAATATCCCAATTCATATATATTGCATTTTCAAAAATTTACCTGAGAACGGGTAAATTCGTATATACTTTGACTGTTAGGTAGAATTCAAAAATTGTGGATAAGGTGTTTCTTTGGCAAATCCAAATTTCGTATATATGACTTTTGGATATATTTTTTTTCGGAAAAAATATGTGTTCAAAACATTTCTTCTGTTTGCTTTTTTCATTTTATATTTTATTTCGTTTTTTGAGTTTGAATAGAAAATGTGTTGAATTTGAATTGCTACATTTTATAGAGTGAATATTTTAAATTTTTGTCGAAACTTTATACTGAAAAAGATGAAATACAGGCATTCTTTGGACTTTTTCAAAAGGAATGCAAGCAGCACAGCAAAAGCAAATGATTCAAGTTTTGCTGGAAGATGTTGATGGAGCACCCAATATAGATACAGAACCCAATAGAGATGCTGAACCTCCACTAAAGAAAAGAAGGTGCAAAAATTATAAGAAAATCGAAACAAATCTGTGAAAAATGTAGAATACCTATATGCAGAGCATTCAAAAAAATTATTATTTTTAAAAAATGTTTAGAATAATTCAATAAATGAATTTTAACCAAAATTTATAGAAAAAAATTTTTTTTCTCTTATTATTCCTATGATTTTTGATGTATGGGTCTGTCGGACCCCACTGGTCTTTTACGTTACTTTTTTGTGTGGTCTTTTGAGGGTTAAAAGTGTTTGAAATTCATTGAAATGTTCCTTTCAAAATTATGTACATAGTAATTGTAAAAGTATCTACGTATTTTTGTATTGAATAACGAATATTTTTTTTATATTGATTGATTGTTGTCTTTCTTATTGACAGATTTTTTTTGTTGTCGTTGTTTCAAATATTAATGTTGAAATTTATTGAAAAATATTGTTGTAAATTTTTCATGAATCCTATGAGATTTTTATACGCACAAACTGATAAGATACACATTAGACTGTCCCTTATTTTTCAACTTTCAGATTCTCAGGGTCTCACCCTCTAAATTTTTTGTACTTGACGATGTGAAAAAAACCTCAAAATTTAAAGGCTCCAGAAAATCATTTACTCGTGCCGCAAAAGGATTCTTTTCACCTAAGAAAAATGTACTAAAAAAATAAGTTCGTATATGTTAGCACGTTTTCGTCAAAAATCAGATTTCAAAATTGAATATCTCTGGACCTCGTAATCCGAAGGGTAATTTCTGCAGGGTGTTCTTCTTGTCATTCCCTAGAAATTTTTTTTTGAACAAAAAAGATCCCTGCAACAGGGAGCGAGCTACAAGGCACCAAAGAAAAAAACTCCTTCCATATATATATGTATGTTAAGGAAATTTTTGTAGACCTTTTCGTCCCTTTAAAAAAGTATGTTCACGTAGGAGTAGGTAAGTTGAAATTTAGCCAGGATATTTCTTAAAGGGTTTTCTTCTTAACCAAGTTTAGAGGGAAAAAAATGTGTTAGCTAGGGTAAAAGTTTTAGAGTAAAATGCACAAAATCGTCATTTAACGATTTTTCCCTTTTACTGCGATCGCTCTTTTTTTTTTATTTATTTTGCTGTACATAATAAGGGATAGTCTATTACACATACATAAGTAATAAGTATATACAAATATATGTCATCATATCCTTGGAAAATTAATGAGAAAATAAAAAAAAATATATGAAAGAAAAATTACAAGACACAGCGAGACATTAAATTGAAACTTTTCGGCTCAAAATATAATAAAAAAATTTTTACACAACAAAAATCCTTTTTTTTGTTCATCGTAGGAAATTTATTTGTTTTTAGTTTCGATTTTTTATCAAATAAAATTTTCACAAGTTCTTTTTTTATTAAACTTTTATATTAATATTGATTTTGTTTTTTTGTTTTTGTCAAATTTATAAATCATCTTTTTTTGCATTTTTATTATTCTCTATCAATATTTTATATCATCATAATTGAAATTATGTATATACGAATTTTATTTACAAAGAAAGAATGTGGGAAATTGTAACATTTCTCATTTTTATATTAAGAAGACATCTTAATTTTATTTTATTATTATAATGGCTAGTCGCTATTAAAAGTCTGTATATAGCGAAAAACATTTACCTGATGTTATATTGAGTAGGTATATTTGTTAAATTTTCAAATTGATTACCTTTTACTGCGTTTATTTTGTCTTGTATATAAATTTAATAAAATCCTTAGTGGAATGTTGTTCAAGGTAAAATATAATAAAAAAAATTGGTTCATACTTTTCAATAATTTATATGTATAAAAATACACAAAAATACATATAATGTAGGCTTCAAGAAATAATATTAAATATTCATTTATAAGATATATATAGGATACAATTTTTAGGACTACATATACCATGTTATATCATACTTAATGTGAATAAACGAATATTAATGTTTAGCTTACACTTGAAATATGAGAAACATTTATCAAGTCAACATCATCAAGAAAATAGAAGAAAAAGAAGAAAAAACAAGATATTCAGGACTTATGAGTATGAGATATTACTTATAGGATTTAAGCATGAAATCATTTAAGGAGCATATTTCCTTTCTTCTTTTTTTTTGTATTTTATTTTAGTTTTGTTACTTTCATTTAAGTATGAAATAAATTAAAAAGAATATTGACAATTAAATAAATTAATTTTCAATATAAAGCACAAATTTTATAAGTCGCTTTTTATAAATGTGTGGGTGTTATTTTTTGGGCATACGTAAAAATGTTACAACATAATTTATAGAAAGGTTTGTTTTGTTATCTTTTTTGAATATAAATATAATTTTTAAAGATTAAAATTAACCTTAATTCCGTATAATACAGTTTTTAAAAAAAAGAAAAGAAAAATAATGTCCTTTTAGTATTTACATTAGCTGCGTTCCATTGGGATTTCAGGCGTAGATGAATGTACTCCCATCTACATACGCCCAACTACTCAACTACTGTAGTAGAAATAGAATACAGTGAAAACAACTCCTCAAAGGATAATTTGTTATAATGAAGGGGTTCATGTCACTTTTCAGTTCGTCGTAATTTTTCAGTTTTGAAGTTTTTTGACATTTACCACCATTTTGAATTTCTTCATAGTTGTTTTTTATTAGCTGTCATTTTGTATAAAAAATTTTGCCTACTTCAATTTATATATAACTGTCAAATATACATAAATTACGAAACAACGAAGGAAGAAGTTAGAAACTGCGACGCAATTTACCTTTGAAGTTTTTCAAAACTTTCGTTCTTTGCAGATATAATGAACTATTGGACAACTGAAAAACTGCGAAGATACACAAACGACTAACTGAAACGTGAAATGAATCCCCTAAAAATTTAAAATATTTTTCTATTAGGTTCTTTGAAAAATTTTAGGACATACAAAGCACTTTGTAACTTTCAATGTAACAAACTGAATTGTATACCACTGAATTTAAAAATCAATCTAGTTTTCTCTTTCAGTTTAAGTGACAATTCAAATGAAATCAGTGATAAAATTTGGGATATTAAAATAACAAAACTTGAGTAAGTTAAAAATTAAGATATACCTAATCTATTATGTACAATATATTATTAAAAAAAATACATACATACATATATATGTATATAGTTAATTCTAGAAGTTTCAAAAAAAAAAAAAAAAAAAATGAGAGCAAAATGGCGTAAGAAACGTATGAGAAGATTAAAAAGAAAAAGAAGAAAGTTGCGTGCAAGATCCAAATGAATATCCAAATAAATTGAATAATTAACTTTCGAAAATTTATGAAATTTTTGTAAATTTTATTTTACTTGTTTTAAATATTATCTCCTGTTATCAGGAATGTATTGTATTACAATTTAATTTCATTTAAAAAATTCAAAAAAAAAAAAAAAGACAATAGATAATCTAAATGTAAAAATTACAAAATTCCTTCATTTTTTAAAAATATCAGCTATCGAATTTTTCAAATTGATTTTCCTAAATTTTTAATTTTCCACAAAATAAATTTTTTATATTCTATATTGAATTTTCTTGTTTTATTATTATTTTTTTTTTATTTCTTTACAATATCGCCTTGTATTTTACATACCATTACCACATAAAAAAGATAAGATAAATTTCAAATTCAATTTTCTGACACCTAAGGTTGTATTTTTGATGTTGAAAAATTTATATTTTCCTTTTATTCTTCTTCTTTTACATACATTCATAGATAGGTACATATATTTTGATTTTGATAGACATTGTAAATTTTTTTCTATTATTGAATAAAAGAAATAAAAAAGAAAAAATTGATGTATAGTATTATTTTCATATTTATTATCGTCGTTATAGTCTTCGCATGAATATCTAAAAGAAATTATTAAAAACAAAAAAAATGATAAAGTGAAACAAGATGTCAAATTTGTTTTATTTCTATTTCTATTTTTTTTTTTTTGTTTACAAATTAATTAATCAAAACATAGAGTGGAATATCCTTTTTTTCTGTTCTTATTTAGCATATCGTTGGCGTATAATATGTAGAAGGAAGAAATATGTAGAAGGGGGTATCATATCAGATTATGTGTAAATTATAGATATGTACATATTTTTGAATATGTACTAATTAAATAGCAAGCAAATTGCAAATTTTATTGCAAAATATCTTTGTTTTATTTGAAGGATCACTTTTACTATTTATTTAATTCTTGTGATGACTTCATTATTATTAAAATCTGGTATAGCAAAAAAAAAAAAAAAAAGAGCAAAATGATTGATTGTTCATTATAATATTAAACTTGATTGGGTATAACGTATCACGTCACGTATGAATTGTATGATATCTACTCGTATGTATTTTTCTCTATACGTCCTTTCATATTTGTGTTCTTTGCATTTTTCTCTATTAATTTCTTTTTTTTTTTTATTCTTTATTATCATGAATGTTAATTTTCTAAAAAAAAATAAAAAAAAGAATAAAGAAAAGAAAACAACTGAAGCAAAAAAATATGTTTATTTAATTTTAATGAATTCCATTATTTCAATAAATTATTCTTAAGTGAAATTTAATAAGAAGAAAAAAAAACAAACAAAAAGTTTGAGGCAGAGAAAAAAAACAAATATGTATACAAAAAAAAAAAAAAAATAAAAAAATAAAATCCAACGAATAAGAAAATAGAAATATTTTCATAAGTTTACTTCTCTCAATTTTTGTATGATATGAAAAAATCCATCTCTTTTCTTTTTTATTTCAATTAAATTAAAAAATTTGTTTACGTTCAAAAATAATAATATTTTCTTTTTGGCATTTTTCATTTTATTTTTTTATTATAAGTACTTTGAATACAGGGCGTTTTTGTTCATCAGTTGTAAGTTTTCATACATATGTACTCGTATTTCTTAGATCATATGTTAAGCAACAAAATTAATGTGTTTGCTTAAATTAATACTGTCCGCTCAACTACCACCTGAGCAAGATAGAATTCAAAGAGAATGACAAATACAGGTTCTGCAAAGAGGCCAAAAAGAGACCTCAAAACACATTCTGTGTGAATACTAGGCATTGCATTGGTCTCAAAAAGAGTGCGTCACATTCAACAATTTTCCCTCAAGACTGAGGAAATCTGGTGTGCACCTTCGAATAGAATCTTAGAATTTATAAAAAGCCTAAATCTATCTAAGAAGCACGGGCTGAACATAAGATCTGTAAAAGTCGAAGAAGTGTAACAATAGCCCTATTTTAATCTAATCTAATCTAAATTAATATTCTAAACACTTTAACCCTTTAATTTTGTTGAAAAACAAACATCAATACATAAAAATATATTTTATGTTTGACTGATTTAAAAATAAATCATGTACGTATATAATATCGTATAACTATATCTAAAAATTCATACCTTACGACCAGTTATTTATTTATTTTTTTTTTTCTTCAATACAAAATGAATCACCCTCTATTTATTGTAATACTTAAATTAATTCATAATTTATTAACAAGGTATCTCTCAATTTTGTTTTTTTCCATTCCTTTTTCATATTTTTCGTATTTGTTGTCATTATACAACGAAAGACGAAATAAATAAATAAAAAACAACAAAGAAAAAATAAATAAAAATATATTTTCTGACAGTTAAAGTAATTTTAATAATCATTTTTTTTTTTACAAATTTTATTCAGATTTATTTTTTCTTTAACAAGGGGTCCAAAAAACCAGTGTGAAATATGTACATAAATAATAATAGATTAAGGTTCATTTTGAATGTAATATGACTTATGAGTGGCAACGTAAAGGTCATATGTAGGGTTAGGATTATGTACAATCTTGTACCTTTATTAGACCCGGATTACAGATCAGTGGTGCTGGAGGAATAAGCAGCAGAACTAACAAAAGGTTATAAGGCCTCGTTTTATACAATTGTCAGCAAGCTTATTGCGTTTATTATTAACAAGACATGCAATTCAACAGATATGTATGATATAGTTAATATTTTCATTTAAATTTATATATTCTGATAGATCTTACTAAATAAAATATTGTTTAGATTTTTTATATAGGCAACGCTGACTCAGTAAATATGGCTGATAGCTGATAGGTTTTGTAGTACATACATTATTTATTGTATTTGTGTATTTTTTATTTTCACGAAATACAATATGTATTACTTCTAGAGGAGGCGAAAACAACAGAACACTAACTTTAGAATATAAGGATGTGTATACGTGGGATTCTAATAAAAATATCTGTTTTCAACCTCAGACAAAATCCTCAGATTCTACTAGAGACGGGGTACTAAGTATAGTGGACTGTTTTGTCTGTTCTCAACCCTAGACAAAATCCTCAAATTCTACTAGAGACGGGGTACTAAGTATAGTGGACTCTTTTGTCTGTTCTAAACCATAGACAAAATCCTCAGATTCTACTAGAGACGGGGTACTAAGTATAGTGGACTCTTTTGTCTGTTCTAAACCATAGACAAAATCCTCAGATTCTACTAGAGATGGGGTACTAAGTATAGTGGACTCTTTTGTCTGTTCTAAACCATAGACAAAATCCTCAGATTCTACTAGAGACGGGGTACTAAGTATAGTGGACTCTTTTGTCTGTTCTAAACCATAGACAAAATCCTCAGATTCTACTAGAGACGGGGTACTAAGTATAGTGGACTGTTTTGTCTGTTCTCAACCCTAGACAAAATCCTCAGATTCTACTAGAGACGGGGTACTAAGTATAGTGGACTCTTTTGTCTGTTCTAAACCATAGACAAAATCCTCAAATTCTACTAGAGACGGGGTACTAAGTATAGTGGACTCTTTTGTCTGTTCTCAACCCTAGACAAAATCCTCAGATTCTACTAGAGACGGGGTACTAAGTATATATAGTGGACTCTTTTGTCTGAGTGCACGTGGAATTCTTCATTCCCCCACTCACAAACGTAACCTACATATACTCTAACTCATAAATTTGCTTTATTCTTGTTTTGCCAAAATATATATAGAAAAGAAAACTATATCGTATATAAATACATATGTAATTTTCAATAAGAATAAAAACAAAGAAAGTTTTCAAAGTTTTTTCCTAAGTTTTCTATTGAAAAAAAAAAAGAAAAAAAATTTGAAAAGGTCGACATTTGAAATTTGAAAAGGGTAAGTATATATTCCATTATCATTTAAAAAATGTAAAACATGATATTCAAATGAAATAAAAAAAAATAAAAAAAAAGAGAAAAACATCAGAAAATGAAAATTTTAAATAATAAAAATTGATTAAGATGAAATAATGATGATTTAATGTGAAAGGGTTATATTGAATATATAAGCTACTGGTTTTTCTTGTATACCTACTATAAAAAAAATTATCTTTTTTCCAAACATTTCTAAATTACATTGGAACTTAAAGTTCAATTCAATAATCGTGGTGAAAAATTCGATGTAATTAGCTTATTTGAGGAATTTTCCTATATACATTTTCATTACACGGTATTTGTATTAACAAATAAATAGATAAAATACCTTATCTATCTATTTCAATTCTTGTATAACTATGTAGCCTGAACTTATACTAGCATAGTTTGTAAATAATCAATTCTCTGTAAAATGAAATCAAAATTTTCACTTTCTTCAGGAAAAGTGTTGAAAAAAATTCTTTGTTTTTATAAACAGTAGCTGACCTGATATCGGCCTTGATTTTAATTATATTATTACAAATACAATATACGTTTAATTTTTTTTAAAAATTACTCTACAGTGTCTCCTGCGTTACCTGGAATGTCCTCCATAAATTTTTATTGCTTATTGTGATAGATCAGTTCTATGGGTTTCCTATTGAATACTTTTTTAAGGACATACATATGTGTTACAACAAAACTATAAAAGTAATAATTCTTAAATACTTAACAATTCACAGAATTCTTAAAGGAAATATTAAGAATGTATTAATAAGATTGCGTACGAGTCTTCTGCGTCACCTCCCTTTTTTCAGATTAATTTAAAACATAAGGTCAACAAAATAGGAATGTGCTATATAGTTTTAAAGGCAAAGGTAAGTTGTAATGAATGTAGAACTATCAAGTCTCTATACTTCTATTATTCAACAATTTTTAAATAAAATTCCTCACAAAAAATGTCTTCTGCGTTACCAGAGAATTGACCAAATAAATAAATTAAGCTTAAAATAACAAGTTTAGGTATAGAATTACAAAATTAGTACAATATAGGGAAACATTATTAAATAGGTACTTCTAGAAAATATTCTGATATTTATCAATTAGAATATTAGTATTACCTTATATGAACCTATAATTTTTATTCTTTGAATTTTTTACTTATGTCTTTGTAAACATTTTATTTTTATCAGCAAAAAAAAAAAATAGGAATAACAGAAAAAAGTGTAAAAATAAACCCAAGTTTCTATTTTTTCACATTATGGCTTCTTGTTTTCTGAATTGATGTATTTTTGTTATGATTATTCATTAAATATAAAAAAAATAACATATGTATATGTAAAAGAATATTTTTAAAATATGTATGAGTTAATTTATTTTTTCACATATGACTTCATCTGATGCATTTTATTGGGAAAATATTTTGTAAATAGCGCTAAACAGAAAATTTCTATATAGATTCATTGTGGAAAAATCTGTAAATTTATGCATTATATTTGCAATTACATATGTATACATATGTATAGTATAACTTTTTTCTTCGAATTCTTATTTTCTAGATTATATTAAAAATAATTTTTTGGTAAATTATAAATTTTTTCGTTATTGACTTTCTGTTATACATATAAATGTATATATTTTTTTTCTAGATACATAAAGCTCATTGGTATGAATATATAATCATTATTATTAATATTATAATAGATAAAATTTAATTATCGATCACATAAAATTCATAATGATAAAGTATTAATATGGTTCATAAATTTATTGGTATGTATGTAAGTATGTATTTTATTATTATCATATCCGTACAAACCTTTGTATATATATAATATATTGCGGTTATTATATTTAAACATTATCCATTAAATTTATTAATGACTTACTATATATCTACTATAATATAATGTGGTAAACTAAATAAATGCAATTAAATTTAATGAAATTAAAGATATGATAATAATGAGAAACTATTAAATTGTTTTACCATACTAAATACATAAGTACACACTACACACACTTATCAATTTAAATGAATTTTCTATAGAATAGATATGTCATATTGAAAATCTAGTTACATATAATCAATCTATCATCAAAGTAGTATTATTATTATTATATATATGTATATTGTAATAACTAGACAACAAACTTATATGGTCAGTATCCAATCTTAAAAGGAATTTCATAAGTAAATAAGTACATATCGCCCATTCCACGCGAGCTGTTACATCAAACCTAACAATTATTTTTCAGTTTTTTTTTTAAATAAATAGGGTAAATAGGTTCACCAGGTACTATATTTCACTACTGTACGTTTGTTTTGTTACTAAAGCTTGTTTTAAAAAAAAAAATCAGGTCCATAAACATAACACACACATAACACCGACCTTAAGTAGGTTTTCGGGGGCTATTTTTGAGCTGAAATAACTAGTTACCAAATGCATTTTATGACAAATAGTACAGTGTTGTTTTAGCTTCACAATGTGCATTATCAAAAAGAAAAAACAATAAACAATTTAAAAAAAAATAATTTCAGTGTTTAATTTTATCATTTTCTTTTTTTTTTATAAAATTCATTTAGTACTTTTCAATGGTCCCGTCCGTCATACGATTCGACAAACATAATTTGTTATATCTTAGCTTGGGCGAGTTGGAGAAATAATAAATTTCTGTGGTAGTTTGCTAAGACTACTACATAAAAATTTACCATGAAACAGGAGGTGTGAAGTTATATATGAACTTAAAAGAAAAATAATGTTGAATATACGAGTATGACTGTAAAAACAAGTGTCATTTCATGTCCCGTCCGTCATAGTCACTTATAGCCTTATAAAATCAAAACAAGAATTCTTGGAAAACATCTTCTTTTTCAGTTTGGTAGGTTTTTGGGTGGATCATTATTATTTACATTTAACTGAAATACATTTGAACTATATGAATGTAGAAAAGAAAAAAGATTCAAAAAAATTTTCTTCAATGTCCCATCCGTCATGCATGGAATGGGCGATATACGAGTATATAATATGTATGTATGTAATATAAAAAAAAAAAGCAATACCAGACTTTTATGGCACAACTTATTAGGATTTTCGTAAATATTTAATGATCCTTTATCAAATTATTATTTGTATTTTTTTTTCATATACAAAACCTATGTTATGTATGTTATTTCACTTTATTATTATTATTTTTTTCGTTTTTTCGTCATAAAATTATCATTTTCATGGCCATCATCATTATCATCATCAAATAGTGATTTGGAATTGATTAATAGAAAGAAGAGAAAAAAAAGTGAAAAGTATGGATGAAATATATATGTATATAAAAAAAGGAAAAAGAACTGTATTCGGGTAATAAGCAATTATTTCAAAATGTTAAATGAACGATAAGAAAAAGAAAAAGAAGAAAAGGAAAAAAAGGCAAAAAATAAATGCGTGATTTCTATTAATTAAGTGAAAAATCATCATGATGATGGACACAACAAATTTATACTTTTCGGGAAAATTTATAATGAAAGAGAAAAGGATAATCTTTGTTGTACTACGAGTTTTTTTTTCTTTTGTTTTGTTTTTTAAGATTTTTATCAAGGATCAATTAGTAAATTAGTGAAAGTACAAAAAACAGAAAAAAAACAAAAAAAATAAAAGTGAAATAATGTAAGAACCCTACCAGCACAAATCTTATTATACAAAAAATGTCATCACTTTTTTTTTTGTTCTTCTCTTTTCTTAACTGATTTTTATTTCTCTTCAAATTTATTTATTTTTTTCTTTTTGTTGTCTGTTTATTTTTTCATGACAAATAATTTTCTTTTTTTCTGACACTTTAATTACATCACTTTGAAAAATGTTGTTTATTTTTATTTTTTATTTTTTTATGAAATACACTTTAAAAAAAAATTCTTTTATATTTTCAACAAAGCATCATCAGAAAAGAATCTATTAGAAAAAAAAATTAAAAACTCTAAATCCACTTATTTGTGTAAAATAAAATTTCATTACGATGTATGAATGCAACAAGTGAAATTAAATTTTTATATCTTTCGTACAAATAGCATATTTTACACACCAAAACCATTCAAAAAACAGCAGGAGGACACAAGGTAAAGAACATACAAAAAAATGTATATTAATCAACCAAAAAACGAAAATAAAAAAAAGTCATTATAACATCACAAAAATTAACATTTATAACGAAATACATTTTTTTTTTTCAATTTCTTTTTTACTTTGAAAATTAAAAAAAAAAGGATTAGAAAAATATTACTCTTTTAATGGAATTTTTTCCTTTTTTTACACACACACTTGAAAATTATAAAACAAATTTTCAACCTTTTGAAAATTTTTTATTTAATTATTTAATAATTTATTAATTTTTTTTCAATTTAATAATATAAAAACCGTTTAGCATGAAAAATAGAATTTTTTATTTACAATATATATTAAATTTTGCAAATGCGAATTTTCCGTATTGAACACGTAATATAAACTGATGAGCTCTATCAAGTTCAACTGGTATATTTCATATACTATTTTCATTTTTTAGAATTCCAGACGTACAGAAAATATTCTTCTTAAGCGAAGCAGCATTAATGAATCCGAAAAAAAATATTATACGAAAATATACGGAACAAAATATACGAATCTCTAAACCAAAAATCATGCTCGCAAGAGAAAATAATATAGATTTTCATTTATGAAAATATGTACATATATACAACTGTATAAATACATACATATGTACCTACATTATATACTATATGTATAATATGTACAATTTTTTAAGCATAAACAGCCAACAGACCAGACCACCTGTCGCTTCAATAAAAGCATTTATTTGTTATTGTTTTTTTTTTTTTTATAACAAACCCGGTATGAAAGTTCTTATGGGAAAACTTTCCATAGGAAAATCATTTTTTAAGGGGAAAAATTATGTATAGGTATATGTATACATTTTCAGGAAAATTAGTTCGAAAAAAAAAATCTGAAACCATAGCAATAATTAAAGTATTGAAAATAAATTTCAAATATGTATGATAAGTTAAAAAGTCAAGATTTAAAGAATTTTCTTTCTAAATTTTTAACATTTTTCACTAAAAAAAAAATATTTCATACACATACACATATAGTTGAGCTTAAATATTGTTTTATGGAGCGTTTACAATAGAACGTGGAAAATTTTACCTGTTTAAAATTCAGCGTATAGAGTGAAGTTTAGTAAGTTCGATTTTCGGATGTTTTCGAACTCATAAAGCACATTTGAAAATTCAAATTCCAACTTACATATCTTTAAATTCTTTGTTTGAAATATTTCGTAACAAATCTTCACTGTGTAAACACTTTTTAATGAATAAAAATAATTTATCATTTTCTGTTTTTGTTAAATTTTCATGGAAATTTTAAATTCATATTTAAATAAATTTCGAAAAAAACTACTTTTTATCGTTACATTTTTTATATGAAACTTCTTAAAAAAACTAACGTTTCACTTGGAACGAAAGTTTTTTTTAACTAGTGTGAACCAATTTTTCGAACATCCAAATTGAAAATTAGAAGTAGAGCCTAATCTGACGAATAGAAGAAAGAAATGCAGCAAAATCTACGTATTGTAAACATAGCATTATTTTCTTCAATTCATTTATCTTTTAACATTATCCGAAAAGCTTTATTTATGTTCATTTCCCCATTTTAACTTTTGTTACATACAAGAAAAAAAGGGGGGGAAATAACATCAAATATAATATTATTCTGTGTGAGAATAAACTTTTTACAATTCAATATACAATTAGAATAATATTGTATGAACCAGAGAACTTTAGTATATCTACAATATTCTTATTAAAACATCAGGGACTAGATATCCTTGTGATGGATGTAGATACTATCTCAGGATATCGTGTATATGATTTCGTTAGTTAAGAAAAAAAAAAAACATAATGTAACAAAAATTTTCAAGGTGAAATAATGTGTCTAATAAACTATTTATTTATTTTTTTTATCTTGAATTTTATTTACCTAAGCTTAATACTCCATATGTGTATTGCATGTTCTGGATATAGGATATAAACATTTACATATGTAGTTTTACGTCTAAGGTAAGATATGAAATACTATGTAGCTGTTATAAATTTCATACATTTATGTATTTTGATCAATTTTCTTAGAGTTATGAATGTTGATCTCCTATATTCTTATTATATGATATACATACGAGTACAATGTACACGAAAGTGACGAAAGGATGACAATAATAAGAAAAATATGAAATATAAAAAACAAAAAGGGGATAAAAAAAACAAACTTTTGATTGAAAAATCCTTAAATGGGTTTTTCCGGATATACTGTCATAAACATAAGTAAAAACAAATTCCAAAAATATGAAGAAAGTAGACTATAAGTAGAAAATGTGGAAAAAATAATAAAAATAAAAATGAAAAAAAAAATAAAAATAAATAAATAAAATAAAAGTAAAGTAAAGAACGAAAATAAGAAAATGAAAAGTTAGTAGAAAAAGTGATTCAGCAAAAATATACATATGTATGTACATACGTACAAAAATATGTATATTTAAATATTCAAAAGAATATTTTAACCTAAGTACTATACTATGAAATTTTCTTCTATATATTATTGAAATAAAAAATGCAGAATCATTGAAGAATAAATTCATAAAATTTATGTTTTTTTGTACAAAATTCTGAAAGTCATGCACAGTATATAAAAGGACAAAAATAATAATAAAATTCAACTCTTTAATTTTATTTTATATGTATGTATATGAACAAAGATATATGAACAAAGACACGCACAAATTTTCTTTTATCAACAAATTAAAAAAACGAGAAAAAAAAAAGGAAACACACATATGAATATAAAAAAAAAACGGAATAATAAATGCAAAAAGAATAATCAAATTTTTTTTTTATCAATCTGATCCTTGAATCTTTAAGTTAAATATTTTTTCTTTGTTTTTCTTTTTTTTTTTGTTATCCTTGCTTTTGAAATTAAACACCATAATCATCCACTTTACAGGATTTTTTTTATGTATAAATTCAGAAAATTCTTGAATCATTTTTAAATTCGCATTTTAAGTTCAACTGATGTATATGTATGTGTATTTGAAGTTTTACAATACAATGCGGTAATCCTTTACATACATACTTTTTTTTTATATTTTATTTTATACCTAATTCCTTTTACATATTTTATAGCTTTAACTCATATATCTACCTTTGTTGTGAACTTTTTTTTTTTTTTGTTTAATGCGCGTTTTGAAGATGATTTTAACCTAGTGATCCCTCTATATTATGGCTTTTCTACTTATTTATACAGATTTTTTTTTTTATCCTTTACCAGATGGTTTATTTTCTCATTTCTTTTCAATCTTTTTTTCTTTATTTTTTTTTACTTTCATATTTCACAATATCAATTTTTTTTTCTACCTTGTAGACATAAACTATTTGTTATACTTCATACTTTTTATATCCTTTTTCAATACACATAATCCGATTTATAAAAAAAAAAAAAGAAAGAAAAAAGTTTTTCAATTCATTTTCACATCAAATTATATATTTAGTCTTTTTCCATATTATACACTGTATACATACATACATACATAAGTATGTATGTATTTGAATATACAAGAAAAAAGTAAAAATCTTAGTTACGTATAGTATATAACATAAACCAAGGACTATATACATATATAACAGACAAAAAGCTCCAGTATATTGAAATGACAATATTCTTTTCTTTTCTTTTTCAAATGGCCTCCAATTTTAAAGCTATTTCTTATTCTCATGATTTTTTTCTTGATTACTTGCTTATTTTGAAATCTACTCTCATTTCAAATTGTATCCTTTTTTATAATCTTTCTGCATAGGTACTGATTTTTGTTGAAATTATAATGAATATTTCAATCCATGAGAAGTAATTTTTTGTTTTTAAAACGAAGAATGAGATCAAAGTATGAAATTTTTCACAAAAATAGACTAGGCCATGTAATCAAAGGAAAAACTCAAAAATCTCAAAAAACCCCAAATGTTCAATGAATCGGTGTTTTCGAATACGCATTGATGCGCCTGTGATACACAATTCAGTTCAAAACTTTTAAACGCTGAATTGTGTATTACAGCAGCATCAACGCGTTTTCGAAAACAATAAGCAATAAGCGATGAGCAATAAGCGAAACTATTTTTGTGAGAAATAGAAAATTTTCACCGTTCATCATCATGCTATAGAGTGTATCTCTTGTTATAGCTCATCTCTGGTTTATAACATTTTTACTTTGTCCGTTGTGGTTCTTACAAGAATTAAAAGTGAGAAAAAAAATATAAGTATAAAATAAAAAGCAAGAAAATCAAATTAAAAAATAAAAGGTTTAGGCAAATGAACCCATGAGCTTTTGTTTGTTGCTTAGAAAACTTCTCTTTTAGTAATATGTACATATTTTACACACATCTACCAAAAACGTATAATTCCACTGAAGATTGTTTAGGAGTTAAATTTTAAATAGAATTGTGATTTTCTTTTTTTGTAAAAAAAAATAAAAGCATTCTTATTATAATAAAAATATAGAAAGTAAAATCAAAGAAATAAAAATGTGATATTTTTTATGTTTTTCATCTGAAAACATTCAATTATTTCTTCAATGGAAATCTATTTTAAAAATAAAATTGAAGGAAAGAAAGAAAAAATAAATATAATAGCTGAAATCTGAGTTTTCAAATTATTTACGAGTATTTTTTTGATGTTCTGTGGAATAACTTATATTAAATATTAAAAGCACGGATAATAATGAAACCATAGTAATAAAAATTTTAATTTCGTATTGAATACAAAATGATGAAGATTTAAATTTTATTTCTAAGTAAATTGATTCAAAGTATAATGATGAAAATCTGTGTAAATTATTTTAAATAATTTTTTTTTATCACCAAATAAAACCTTAAAATAGGATTTAAATGAAAAATGGTTGGATATTAAAAAAAAAAAACAAAAAAAAAAGGTTCCAAGTTCATTGTCCAAAAATTACTCTAAGCAAAAACATATCTGATGTTCTGTTTTGCTTTTAAAGAAAGAGAAATTAAAATTATTTCACACAAAAACCGAAATAAAAATACAAAAATGTAGATTAACGTGCATTTTGTACACGTAGAAATTTAAATATAAAATCGATGTCCTTTATTATGTATTTTGTGTATATATATCAACGAAAAGCAGTTTTCAGCTAAATTCACAAGTTATTTAGAGATATACTAAGTTTAAATATACCACATAATTTTTTTTTAGTTTTTGGTTTTTATAAGAAACCTTTTTATTTCTAGAATAATATACCAATACATATTATATAATTACGTTACGGTGTTATTACAATCGTTACCTTTTCAAATTTAATGTTAAGTATAGTAGGTGAGTCTTCATTCATCATTCATCCTTTTAATTTCTTTTTACACCTTTACTTTGGCAAACATTTCACATTTATACATATATACAAATTACAAATGAAAATACGTTCATAATTAGCTTTGAATGCTATCCTTGAAGTAAAATGCTTGCGTGTTTTAACTTTTCTAGAAAACATTAATAAAGAAGAAAAAACTAGAACGAATACAATTTTAGCAAAAACAATAACGTTTCAAATTCGTATGAAGAGCTCTCAAATTATTGTGATTCAACGAACTGATTTATGTTTCTTAATTGTGACACACATTATACATACATATACATATCGACATTATATGCGTAGAAAAGAAATTTAACTCTAATGTACAATAAATCAAAAAAAAAAAAAAAGTATAATAATTAAATGCTAAATCAGTGTGAATTTCTTTGAAAATTTCAAAGTAAATGGAGGAAAATATATTTTTGTATACATATCTGAAAAAATTTTAAGGAAAAAAATCGAAATTTCAACACATACATATCTATATGTATATTAAACCAAATGAGAAGTTAGGTATAAGTATAAAATAGTACATTAGTACACCTACTTACTTACATAAATATGTATATGGATGTAAGTAAGTATTTAAAACAACATTTAATTCTTACAAGTTAGGCAATAAAATTTTTAAAAGAAAAGTAAAAATTCCCGGCTTTTTTTTCGATTGTCGAGTTCTGTTTGATATGACATGATTAGATATGACTATCGTTTTGCGAGTCTCAATTCAAAACTGGACTGGACATTTCGACAATCGATTCTATCAATCATGATTATGGACGTCACGATACTATCGAGGTATCGATACCATAGATCCGATACCGATACACAGTATCGATACTTTTCAAAAATTTTACGTTTCTAATCACGATTCACGATCCAGCAGAAGTTATATCAAGTAGATTTCTTCTTATTTTTGCAGATTTCTTCTTATTTTTGTAGATTTTTTAGTTTGTTCCGAAATAAATAGACTTTTTCCAACATAAAATTTATTTTCAGCTGAGGAGTACGCTTTACCAGAAAACAAATTCTATTACGGCAACATTTTTTCACAACAAATATGGAAGTCCAGTCCAGAATTGGGAAAAACTTCAGACTACTCAAATCAAACACCACACACAAGACACAACCACTGACTATACTATCATAGCGTAAAGATCTAATAAAGCGAGTTCACTCTCGCATAACGGTACTGCAAAAAACAATCAGCAATAGAATTGCTTAAAAAGCAATTAAATCATTTCCCCAAAAAATGACGTCACAAATTTCCATGTGTCCAAAAGAGATATTTCTACGAACCACCTTTCTA
Organism: Bombylius major; assembly: GCA_932526495.1. NCBI lineage: Eukaryota > Metazoa > Arthropoda > Insecta > Diptera > Bombyliidae > Bombylius > Bombylius major. The sequence goes on from OW052047.1 coordinate 13,118,487, forward strand.
ATCTAAAATTAAATATGACAGCAAAAGATAAAAAGTGTGTTTAAAACTGCACACAATTTTATTCGATTTCCCCTACATGATATTTTATTATTGTATAGGTTTTTGATATGCACGGAGTTTTCTTATCAAATTTTGTATGGAAAATTGAAAAGTGATTTTACTAGATTTCTCTATACTATGATACTATACTGAGTTCTGTCATAGCATAGAGAAGACTTCTTAAACTTCTTTGTACTATATGGTTCTGTTCTGAATTCTAATCTGTGTATAACTGGAGTTACATACATATTATTTTATACATATGTACATTGTACATACATACATATGTATATACTTCTATTAGAAAAGTTAACTGTTATGTTATAGGTTATAGCATAGCTTAACCCAAAAGAGTTGAAGTTTCGTATTGCATTACGTTGGCATGCACAGAAGAAAAGACACTATAAGGGTATTTACTCTTTGGTGCAAACTTACTTTTTTTACACTTTTACTACGAATATTTGCAACGAAGAATGAGCGCACCTTGAACCTGAATTAAAATAATGGCTGTCAACACCAACACTAATGACATTTCAAAGCTAACATGCACTACGTATACATGATCGGATCCAAAGTCTAAAGGATTTGAAGATCGAATTATTATTATTTATTTTTTTTATGTATTTAACTAATTTAATTTAGTTCTAAATAACACAAACGCTTATAAATATTATAAATTTCGATAAATAACATAACCTTAAACGATTTTAACTCGTTCCAGGAGAGAATGATAGGATCGGTTGGATCCAATATGGACTCAACCTTCATTTACATGTATTTTTAGGGGATTCAGACCGGATTAAATTCAGATTCAACCCTGCATGCATACGTAGTAATGACTGACATTTCACTTTGCAATTTGCAACGTCTGTTTGCAATCGGTTTGCAGTAGGTCTTAGGTATTGCAAATGTGCAAGACTGTAGCAAAATTAGTTTTTTAGTAATTGTTGTTGTATCGTTGCAAATTCGTGCTACGATACACCGAATGCTACGATGCAATACCTATTTGCACCAAAGAGTGAAAAGCCTTTTTATGTATATAGACAGACATAACTTGGTTAACCAACTCATCCATTTAACCAACTCATTAAACAAAATAAGTGACAGACATAATGTCAGCTGGTTTATTTCGACATTTGTTTATTTAGATTTTTTTCTGTTAGTAGCTGTATGACACGGTATTAATTTCATGATTAATTTCGTTATTAAAAAGAGATAACAAATATGTATGTTTTACGGAAAAAGCAACTAGAAAAAAAGAGAGATATGAACTAACAATAATTTCAGTATTATTACTGAAAATGTCAAAAAATAACTCTCCCAATTCTCCAAATTTCAATATCCTTCCATTAATCATAAAATTAATCATGAAATTTGAACATTAATATTATTTTTGTGTTGCCAACTTGTTTAGACATTTTTGACAATAATATCAAAATATGTATTATGTTTGAACGAGTGTGACGTGTCTAATTATTTATTTCTAATTTTTTTCACTGAGTACAAACAAAATGAATAGAAAATAAATAATAATCACGAATATTCATTTACTAAATTATATAATTATCATTTACTTTAAACAGAGATACCGGCAACACAACTTTAAGAAAATGTCAGCTGATTTGGAAAGTACTTAGTTAACTCATAAACCAACCAAGCACATTTTGCTTGGTTAATGATGGTTTTTAACCATTTCATTTATATGGTAATAGCAAAGAGTAGATACTAATAAAGAGGAATAACTTTCGGGTAACGGTATATGAAAAAGGACGCAAACAAAAAAAGAGTACAAATATATACTATTATCACTAAAAAAAAAATTAAATTAAAAAAAAAAAAAATCTCTTCAAGCGAGAATGAAATATCCCCTTTGTTTTTTCTTATAAATGAAAAACATGCATAAGACTGAAAAAGACAAGAAAAAACTAAGCCCAACCTTTTTTGTTATCTTACAAACATTTTTTACTTGTATAGGTTTATATTCTACACGCAAGTAAACACGTGCTCATCACTTTAACATGTGTTTGTTTATTTACTAGAAAAATTGCTCATCACTAGCACGTGGCTTCTAATTTTATTAGAATTTTTAGATCGCGCCAAATTTTGTAGGTAAAAAGCAAAGTATACGGTATGATATATGTGATTATCTTATCAATATCAGTTCTGTTGTGATATATTAAAGTTAGTTTTTCTAAGTGATTTTTAAAATAAATAATATAAAGTGTATTAAATTAAAAAATTAAAATAATATTTAGTGCGTAAATGATAATATTATAAAATATTATTATTGTGATTATTTTCATAAAATAAACTATTGTACGAAAACAAATAATAAGACTATAAATAGAAAACCAAGTGCATTTATTTTTTAAAGATAAAGGAAAAAAAAACAAAAACTTTACTTAATTATAAAGAAATAAAATTTAATAAAATTAATTAAAAAGAAATAAAATTTAATAAAATTAATTTAAAAGAAATAAATAGTTTTAAAAAATACAATATTTTATTATTATTTTTTTTTAAATATGGGTCGTCACTTTATTAGGTGCATTATATGTGGAGAAAAAAAAGATGGAGATGGAAAAATGTATTTCAATGATTTTTATAAGTGAATAAAAACACTAACTAAATTTACAAATTACGAAAAAGTCTTTTATTTATATTACTCGACGCAACTCAGGTGCTTTACCCTATATATTTCTCATCACTAATACAACTTTAACGAATCTTCTTTTTCAGTTCCTCACAAAACCATCTACATATAGAAGCCGTGCTATGGATGGCTGCACTAACACAATCAAACACGATAAAAGTGTTGAAACGTCAAAACATTCAATGCTGGTAGTACAAATAGTGATGTAAAGAAAATGTGTTTTAGTTAAATATTTTTGGCTTTTTAATTAAAATATGGTTTATAAAAGTTTTGAAATATAATTAATTAACAGTGTTATAATTTTTAAAGTGCACAATAGTCAAAAAGTTAAATAAAAATGTGAAAAATATTGTGCCTTCTTACCTACTTTTAAGAGAAAAAATTAAAGTATGGTGAGGTTATATGTATTATTTATATGTAATAAAGTGAATAAATTGATTTGATTTAATAAAATTTAATTTATAATAATTCTGATACATATGTATATGTATATGTATATTAATATGAATAATTAAAGTTTAAAGAATAATAATATAAACTTTTTTCTTCTATACCTATATATTGACATGTGACTAATGACTACATTACCTATGGTGAGGTTACATTATAAAAGTGAATAAATTGAAATGAAATGTAAACACAAATATATGAAAAAAATAAATAAAGTGAACGAAATACAGAACAAATTCATTTAATTTAATAAAATTTTATTTATAAGTTTGTATTAATTGTTAAATTATTGAATCAAATCAATTTATTCACTTTATTACAAATAATATAACCTCACCATAGACATGTACTATGTAGTCATACTTTAATTTTTTCTCTTACAAGTAGGTAAGAAGGCACAATATTTTTCACCTTTTTATTTTATTTTTTGACTATTGTGCACTTTAAAAATTATAACACTGTTAATTTATTATATTTTAAAACTTTTATAAACCATATTTTATTAATAAAACCAAAAATATTCAACTAAAACACTATTTCTTTACACTAATATTCCACCACTCTTATTAAGAAACCCATAAGAAACTAAAATGTCAAAACAAAACATGGCACTTCTAACTAATACATACAAAACTCCAGTAGGAGGCTTTTATTGTAGTAGGTTTTGGTTCCTATCATGATTTTTCTTGCTATCTATTTTTAACTCAGATACATGTGTATTAGTGCAGAAATTGCGCATTTATTTGAGATCTTATCAGTTCTTGTTCCTAGTTAAAACACTACCTTACACTATGGTAATAGTATAGACAGACATAATTAACTTGGTTAACCAACTCATACATTTAACCAACTCAATAACCAAAATAAGTGACACACATAATGTCAGCTGGTTTATTTTGACATTTGTTTATTTAGATTTTTTTTTTTGTTAAGAGTTTGTACTTTTTTTTTTTTAATTTTCTGAATTTTGTTAATTATTTTGTGTTTGTGAAATTCAAGTCTCAAATATTTTTGATGAAGACGTTCTTTTATTCCTTTCTATAAACATAAATTTTAATTCAATTCGAAAAAAAAACAACAACAAGAAAAAACAAATACTACGTATACATGACGGATTGAATCTTAATTTAATCCGGTCTGAATCCCATTAAAAAACATGTAAATGGAGATCGAGTCCATATGGGATCCAATCGATCCGATCCAGCCTTTTCACCTGGATCAAGTCGAAATATAACCGTACAGACACGGATTGAAGGATTGAAAGATCAAAATTGTTTTAGGCTATGTTATTTATCGAAGTGTGTAAAAACTTTTATTTGTTTCATTTAAATAAAATTGAAAACATAAATAAATTTTTGGCAAAAAGAAATTTTTGGGGACATGAAGAAACTCTAAACTTGCCCTAATATTTAAGTTTACATTCAAATATCGGGAAAAGTAAAAAATTCAAGGTTATAATTTCTATATACCACGTTTGAATCTAAACTGAACTCTATCTTTCGATCCAGATTACTGAAATACGCAGATCGAAATTCGATCTTTCAATCGCTGGATCTTTGGATCTCATCATGTATACGTGGTAAAAACTTGAAGTAAAACATATGATAGCAAATGACAAGTAACTGGAATGTTTGACGTTTGTTCATTGGAAAGTACTTAGTTAACTCAAAAACCAACAAATTTTGCTTGGTTTATGATGGTTTTTAACCATTTCATTTATATGGCAAACCAATCGATTCGAGTTGGTTACGTACTTAACCAAGGAGCAGCTTGGTTAACCGTGATATCTGTCAGTACTATAAATTACTCGATTCGAGTTGGTTACGTACTTAACTTTCTTAAGAGCGGGTTTACACGGTCACTTTTTTCAATGGCATTGACGCCCATTCCGTTTTGTTAAATAGCAAAGAAGTAACAAGTATGTGGTGGGAAGTCACTCACGGGATAATCGAACTTTTTCTTCGAGCACGCCTGTTCCCTTTTATGCTATATTCGTAATTTTGAATTTTTTTTTATATTATCGCATCTCCTTTTCATTTTATATTTGTAGTGAGACAGCTCATATCTATCTTTATATATGGAGATGAAACATACACAACATATATTGTCGTTTCATCTTACCTAACAAGAAATCGGTATAGAAGAGAATGAAGAGAACTTGAGCTATGGTAAAAAAGTGACTGTGTAAACGTACGTACGACTTTTTCGTAATTTAACAAAGCGGAATGGGCGACAATGCCATTGAAAAAAGTGACCGTATAAACACGCTCTAACGACTATAACTTTCAGTACTTTCATGAATGCGTCGACGCCCGACAGCGTTGACGGCTGAAATTACTCAATCGTTTTCAAGCGACTGCGATGTTTTATGTACAGTGTTGTACATTTTTTTTCCTGACTGACTCTGATTACAATTCCAGCGCATTCGAGTCGTCGACGTGTGTTGACGACGCATTCATGAAAGTACTTTTTAATTACATTAGCTACATTTCAACCTTAAACGATTTGCAAAGAAAAAAAGGAGATCATTTAAAGTGAATAAACCGTTATTTACTAGCGTATTTTCTTATCTAAACACTCGATGTGATGTGGCATGATTCACAAACACAAATCCTTTAAAGAAAGAATTAAATATCAAATAAGATGAAAAACATTTCTTAGATTTTTTCTTTAGGTACTCATTTTCGTAATATATTACTATTCATTATGTATTTATGTTGTACTTAATATTAAAATTATTTTTTTTCGTATTAAAAAAAAATCAATATAGAATGATGAAATAATTATTATAGTAGTAAAAATTGACAAATATGTACATAGAAAAAGGCTTATCAAGTTATCATCCAATAATGTACATATCACAAAATGGAGGCTGTTTAAAATATGCATTAATAAACAAATTCACTTACCTTGTTAATTTTTCCAATTTGTAGTAAGATTAATGACTTTCTTCATTATACTTTAGCTATCTACTTATAAAAACACATTTATTTTTCAACACAAGAGTTCTCAAATAAATTATAATAAACTCGTAATGGAAAAATATCACAGACAAACTAAGAACTACCTTCCTTCCTAGATAACTTCCGACTTCCGATCCGACTGAGTGATTGAATAAAATGACATTTTTGATTGACGTTTCAAGATTCGAGAATCGATACTAATTGATCATTTTTGATAATTGATTGATTCGATTAGATAATTGATCTGGCTTATAAATAATTATTTTAATCGTGTGAAATGAATCTCAAATTAGAAAAAATTATATACATATATATATGTATTATTTAGATATGTACATATGTATGTGTGTAAGTATGTATACATAATTGTTGTGTAATTAGAGATCGATTGATATTTTTTTCTTCTTCTTCTACTGACTTATGTTATATGTATATAACTTTTAATCCTTTCAATACTTTTCACTATTTTCAGTATCTTCTTCAACCCCCAAAGAATATAGTAGTTCGTATTCCACTTAAAACTAAAAAAAAATTGCCACTGCAAGTTAACTTAGTAGGCTCTGGCTTAGATCGATGTTGACAGACCCGAGGATATGTTTTTTTTTAATCGAAGTAGCATGTAAAAATAATTATGCTACTTTATTTAATTACATAAATAATATTTTTTCTAAACAGCTAAAAAGTTAATTTATAAATTTTTGATTTGAAATTAGTCTCATTTTCCATATCCTTTATCAATAATAAATCTACAAATTTAAAAATAAAACAAAAATGTATCTAATGAACATTTTATTTATTTAAATAATCATAATTGTGTGTCCAAAATTTAGATATTTAATTCACAAAAAGAATTCTATATTTATTAGTTCCAGTTTTTAATTGTTCCGAAGGTTCGTAAAAACTAGAATCCAATCCATATCCATTGAAAATGTCTCATCAAGATTAACATGGACAATAAGAAGATTACAATACACTGAATACAGTCAAGATACCTGATCATTATTGGACCCCCGATTTCATCGTGGATTGTTGCAGATATTGGAACATCGTTATCATCGTTTCTTTGTCGTCTTTGTATGCAATTTCCTTCAACTTCATAAAACATATAAAATGAGTTTAATAACTGTAAATAAAAATAATAATTTTAGAACTTAAGTCGGCCATTTTAAATTCATATTGAATTTAAGGCAAAATAAAAGCTATCACCACAAGACAATTTTTTTCTGATATTCAACTTACCAAAACTCCAAAAATAATGAAACGTAACATTATCAAATGTTTTATTACTATTTTTAAGTGTATTTTATTTTTATTTTTGTTTTTTTTTTAATTAACTAATTTTATAAATTATTTATTTATGAAAATAAATCTCTGCTGCTATTTGTTGTTCACAAAATAACCTGTCAAGTAACGTAATAAGTTCAACAATACATTATACTTCAAAATGCTGTCATTTTTTATTTTACGTTTTTTTTATTTTTGTAGAATTTTAAAAATAAAGAATTTTTTATATTTTTAAGAAGTTTTTTGTTTCAATGAATTTTAAATTATCTCTAAATATGTAATTCATAAATAATATTGTTGAAAATTGTATAATAGAGAAAATAGAAAACACCAAAATACACATTTCACACATTTATGTAAAACAACATTTTCTTCAATCTCCAATAATGTAGAGTTTGGATCGATCATTTTAAATAGATCTGGCCCTAAAGTGATTAAATTTAGAGTTATTTCTCTACTGGAACAGCTTTAGAACATGAAAGAAGAAAACGAGTAGGGAAAGAAATTAAGGAAAATAAGGCAAAGTTTCTGATTAAAAAAAAAAAGCATGATCACAAGGAATTCCGTTTCATAATTTTACTATTTATTTCTACACGGAAAGATTTTGTGTAGAATATATAGAGTATGTGGATAACGAAAAATAAAATAATAAAGTCACAATAAATTTTCCACAAATTATAAAGCAGCCTGTAATTTTCACTGTCACTGACTATCAAATTTACTACACGGATTACGGAATAAATGTCTGTACATTTTCTTTTGTTTAATAGAAAACGGAAAATTAGTGGAGACTTATCGTCAGCACCATATCTTCAACGTTTTTAGTAATGTTCGTGAAGACAATTTAAATGTATTTTCCGTATCGAACTCAGTACTCCAAAACAAAAAGTGAACAGTAAAATTTGTTGACCGAATTCAGTCACCTTTTTTTTAAACATGTATTTTAAATAAGAAACTGAATTCCGTTCCACCACAGTGATATGCTTAAAGCATCCTTGTGATCAAAGTACTATGCTTAAGATTCACAAAATGTAAATTAAATTAATTAGGTAAAAACGTATACTAACACTTTAATAAGTCTTTTTACTTATTATTTACTCTTTTTATTTCTTATCTGTCTTACAAAACTATTTTTTTATCGTATTTGTTAAACGGTAAATCTTACTTTAAAAAAATTGACAAATTTTTCCTTTTATTTTAAAACGTCTTTATTAACTCGTTTTCTTGTCTGTCTGTTCGGTACAAATTTAAAAATTAATTTTAAACCAACTTTTCGATGAGAAAGAGACTTGAAATTTTATACCATTTAAATGTACATCTCGCCTAGAAATTTTATAACGGAACTTTCGACATCAAACATTGAACACATCATCATGAGTGTTCATATTTGACTACCAAACGTTTGAGTGTTAATGAACCGGTTTTTAGAATAAAGAAGGCGAGGTGAAGTAAATTTTATCCAAAAGTTGGATAGAAATTTTGTTGAAAGCACCCGACATTTTAAGAAGTATTCAATAATTGTCAATTCAATTTTTAAAAAGAAAATCTATTATTTTTTAATGGAAAGAATTCAAATAAAATCGATTGAAAAATTTCTCATACATAAGACTAAAAAAGTAAGAAATGTAAAGAGTATTGTCCCATGTTTTTCGTTTATCGCAATCATAAATTTTCAGGATTTAACTGTACCGGGGGGGTTAAGAATCTGGGACTAGAAAAAATTATTTAATACTTTTTTAATCCGTCTTAAAAATGTGGTGTATTAAAACATTATTTTTTCTATTTAAATAATTATTTGAATTGATTTAAAAAAAAACAGAAATTTAATTTTCATATTTTCTGTCTGTTCTTTTTTTTGGATTTTATTCTTTCGCATTAAATTCAAAGAAAGGATTTTTTTTTTGTTTTTTTTGACTACCTACCATAAAATTTTAAAAACATATACATATGTAATTTTATTTATTTTTTCTTTCCATTAACCCTCCTACGTCTTTTTTGACCCAGAGATGAAAACTATACTTGTTTCATTTGTATTATATGCAATAGACGATCGTATTAAAATCAGACGACTTTTATCAATTTATATTCCTAATACCCTAGATGGGAGGCAAGTTATAGTTCCACTTTCCAAAGAACAACAATGAAAAAAATTACACTCTAAATTTTTCGGGTTTAAAGAAATAGCGTAGGAGGGTTAAACTCATGTAATACAATATAACACACACAGGTATGTTATAGAACAATAAAAAAAATCAATTTTTTTTTTTTTTTTGCACACAAATTTTCTATTTTTGATTTTATTCTACAATATATAAGTAAGTATACAGAGCTTTTTAATAATATATTGTACAATCAACAAAGGATATACGTACCTACATTGATACGTCATTTCCAGTATATACATGAGTTTCTTGAATATAATTTTTATTTAACATTTTATTGTTTCAAATTACATCCTTATAAATATTCTTTTCATATATACGTTACATACTTGTGTGTACAAAATTTTGTCATGAAATCAAAAAAGAAAATTTCTTTATAGGATATTATTTTACTTTGTTCTTTTATCAAAAGGATTATTTTCCGATATAAAATTTATGGTTTTATTTATTTTTCAATCAATTTTTATTTATTTATTTATTAATTGATAAATTTGATATTTTTGATTTTATCTACTTAAAAACTATTGAATCCTATCTATCTATATATTATGTAGTTTTCTTTTACTTATATTTAATAAAATTATTTAACATATTATACTTTTTTCAAATAATAAAAAAAAATAATAAAATAATAAAATTATATTTTAATTGTCACAAGTGTTTTTTTTCATATATTTAAAGGTTTATTTAACTTAAAAAAATATATATAAGTAGCTATCTATGTATGTATATATTTCGGAATATAAAAAAATATACTAATTATACATATATTTTCTTTTTTGTTCTTTTTTTTCTAGATTTTTTTTTTGTTGTTATATAAATAATATTCTTTTATATTATACATATATTTATTTATTCTATATTATATAAGATAACTGTATATTATGTATTTTCTATTTTAAAAGTAAAAATAATTAAAATATCAACATTTTATAACATTTAAAATTTTTAACAAATTATCATATTATTTTTTTTTTTTTCATAACAATATTATTTTATTAGAACAATTATTTATAATTTTATTTGTTTTTTCTTTTTTTTCTTTTTTTTTTTCGAAAACATTTTAAAATTGGGGTATTTTAACCCTTTTTTTAAAAAAAATTAAATTTCTATGTATTCAACTAGAAGAACTATGTGTATTATATTATTCATGTTTTTTTTTTAACCCTAGGATCGCCTGATCGACAATGTCACAACTTTAACAAATAATTAGGTAAAAAATTACGGTTTTTAGTCCACGGGATGCTGAGATACAGCTCTTTGAAAAAAAAATTTCAAAATTTCCATGTAAAAATGTATGGTATGGTACATTTGTATACTCACGGCCAAATTTGTGTTTTTGCACAACAAAGTATATTTTGTTCTACAGATTTTAAGCTAGGACCTTGAAAATTGGTGTATAGGGAGAACCCTCCAATGGAGGAATTGGTTAAAGTTTCAAGTTCCTAGCTCAAAGGGATCATATTTTATTAATGGTCAAAGTATACGTTTGTATTCGATCAGGCAATCCTAGGGTTAAATAAGAAAAATAAAACAATATTCAACAATCGTTTTAAATTTATCAATTTTAAACTAAAGGTTTTTTAAACAAGTAGCGCGTTTTCATAATTTTTTTTTTTACTTAGCCAAAAAAATTTAAACAAACAAACTAACACGAAAAAACAAAAAACTTTAAATTATAAAATACAAATTTTTTCAACTGCTCCCTGGTACTAATTGCGCAAGTCGATTGGTTAAAAAAAATCGTTCATGGGATCGTTTTTGTTTTATGTAAGTCGATATTATGATCTTTCACCAACTACACACCAAGTAGCATTACAACCGTCGCAAACTGGTTTAAAACCAGTTTTTACAACTGCTCAAAATACACCTTATGGTGGCACGACCAAGTTGTAACGAGTGTGAATGTATTACAACCGTCAGCTAAAATTATTTTAGACTATTCTTATTATACCAAGTTGGAAAAATTTTTTTAACTTTTTATTTTTATTACACACGAAATGATTAATAACACAAGTTTTTGAGGCTATTTAAATTTAAAAATATTTGTTTATATTGGATGACAATTGGATTGAACGATATCCAAAACGATTTTCTACTGGTCGATTTACAAAGAGCAAAAACGATATTGGAATTTCCTTCATCGTTTTCAATATCGTTCGATGATTGCTCGATCGATCGACTTGCGCAATTAGTACCCTGGAACAGATACTATTTTTGCTCCTTTATTATTAATTATTTTTATTTTTTTTTTTCTAATTTACCTGAATGAAAATTATTAATTTTACGTTAAAGTTTTATATAGAAAACACATTTTTTTGAATAAATCACATTTTACAATTTGTTCGAAAAATTTCAGTTGTTAACACTATTACATTATATTTCTCTATTCTATTTATATGTTTTGACTAGTAACTAAAGTTTTTTTTTCATTCTCAATTATAACGAAAAATAAAAGAAAACAAAAGAAAACAAAAAAATATAAAAAAAAGAGAGAAGAAAGATTTAACTAATTTCATTAAATAAAATTTTTAAACTTAAACTATATAACATAATTTTAATCAAGCATTTTTATTTTAATAAGCACTTTTATTGCAAAAACAAAAAGATTTGAAATAAAATAGAAAAATGCAAATTAAAACAAAAATAATAAAAAGACTTTTTGGAAGACTTTTGTGACATGTTGTTCAAATGGGTTTTTTTTTCAACTTAATTTAACGAAATATTATAAAATAGGAGTAATAATTAAAATTATATTTATAGAAAATTTAATTATAATAAATTAACAATTATATGAGCATTTATCTTCTTATTCTTCTTCTTTCTTTCTTTTTGTTTTTTCAACAGAATCTAAGAAAATCGAGACAAATACAGTAGACTCACGATAACGTGAACTCTGCGTAGCGTGAAACTGTAGTAGCTGTAGCTAACGTGAACCCAAAATTTTGACCATTTGTATTCCTTATAATGTGAACAAAAAATATAGGCCCTTATTCTGATAGTCGTATCACTAACAATGTGATGTGAATTTACAAATATGGTATTACCGTATTCGATTTAAGTGATAAACATCGAAAAGTGGTGAATATCACAAAATCGATTATTTGTGCTATTCTGGTATTCACATAGAACTGTCATTTTATCGGTTTCAGGTGATTATTTAATTACGGAAAAAATTAAAGTAAAGATGATGAGTTTAAACAAAAGGTAAGAAAAAAAAATACATTCAGACTAAATTTTACTTCTTTTTATGATAATATAAACTTTTTTCACAAAAGTAAGAAAACTCCTAACAGAAAGCAGTTTAAAACTTTAGTAAATTTTATTTTTAAATCACACTTAAACGTCTCTTAAACTTTGAATAAATAAAAATATTCAAACGAATTAAACGTCAACTAAACAGTGTTAACGTTTTTATTTAGAATTTCATCACACCACTTATATTATAGTATCACATGAATACTGTAATACCTTTTTTGAATTTAAGTGATACATCTCGTGACAGTGATCAAAAAGTGATACGAATAGTAGAATAGGGGCCATAGCCCGAATGCATGAACGAAAATTTTCTTATATAGGAATAAGTAATACATATATGCATTGTATCAAACGCATGTTTGGAAATATATTTTACCGTTATTTCCTAGTAGTTTTTTTAGATTTAGATTAAAACACGTTTTTTAAGTACAGTCATGTATTAAAGTCAGTCTAATGCAGTTAAGTTTCAGTTGCATGTTATACATACATATTATGTACATTAGTTTATTAAGTTTTGAAAATTACTTCTAATGGGACCGAAAAAAGTGAAATTTTTAATTTTAAAAGAAAAATGTAACATACCTTACATGTATTTGTTTCAGAATTATATTTAAATACACGTTTACAAACGTGTTTTTTTTTTATATATAATTTTTTTAAATTTCACAAAAATGAATAATCTCGTAAACATGAACTTTGCTTGTCTGATATAAGTCCACGTTACCGCGAGTCTACTGTAATTACATTTTGAAATTATATCTCTTTTTTTTCTGTTTATATATATAAAAGATTGTTAAAATATAAGAATTGATCTACTTAAGAATTACAAAATAATAAGTACATTCTATGAATTTTTTTTTTCAAATATTTTCCAGAATTTGGAAAAACAAAAATTTTGATTAAATAAAATTAAAAACAATTTTTAAAAAAATAATAAAATTTTCAATTATTAAGATTAAATTAATTTTTAAAATATAGGTATATATATATATATAATAAGATAGATACAATATCATTCTTCTACAGAGCATTTAAACAGATAAACTATATTTGTTCTATAATTTTTTAACATTTTACTTACAATTTTTTTTTTCTACAAATTTCCCTAATTTTTTCATTTTTTTAAGGTGTGTGTGTCACTCTTAATAATATCTATTATATCTTGTTGAATGTGTATAGAATTTTTTTTTTTTCTATAAATTTCTTTCACACACAATTTAATTTACATAAAGCTATCTAAATTTTCAAAAATTCTAACTATAATTGTAGGTAGTTTAGTATTTTATTGTTTATTCTGAATTGCACTATTTTTCAATTTCTACTATCAAAAAAAAAAAATTAATAAATACATAAATCAATCAGGTGTTATTTTTAAAATTTTTTTCTCATACTTTTTTGTGTAATTTTTACGATACAAACGATTTTTTTAAAGTCTAACAAAAAAAAAAAAAAGAAGAAAAAAACTTACTTTTCGAAAACAACGAAAAGCAATTAAATTAAATTTTAATTTAGGATCATGTTCTCATTAACATTTGACTTTTATTAAATTAAAATTAAATAAAACGACATTAGAAATTCACTAAATTTTATTATTTTCTAAAAACAAAAATCCTTCTTCTTTTTTGTTTTTTTTTTTTTATTGTCTACTTATGGCCAGTTCCTCAGTCGAAGCTTAAGCAGAGTTTAAGTTAAACCTAAAACATGGCTTAAGCTTCACTTAAATTTTTTTTCGTTCCTCAGTCAATTTATATTTGTAGCTTAACTATCTTTAAGTTAAGCCTTCACTGTAAAACTGAAAAAAGTGCTTAAACTCAGTTTAAGAGTTAAATTCTGCTTAAGCTTCGACTGTGTAACTGGCCATTAGTGTTTATTTGATTTCCTAATTTAAATTCTAAAGAAAAATTTCCTATACATAAAAATCATTCTTTTAAATTCTTGATCTTTTTTTTCTTTCTCATTCATAGAATTTTCTTAAATATGAAAAATAAAAAAAAAAAAATTATAACCGAAGTAGAAAATGTAAGTTTAAGCCTTTTTTTTAAAGCTTTTTTCTAAATATTTGTTTGTTTTTTTTCTTTATGTTTACTTTCAAGAATTTTCTTTCAAATAAAAATAAAAAAATAAAATTTTAGGAAATATTTCTTTTTTAAAGAAATTTATTCATGAAATACTTCCAAGTTAGTAAAGTATATAAATCTTGTTATGCTTTACAGAAGAATAATATTAAGAACATAAATAAGTACGTTAACAAACACAAAAAACACAAAAAAACAAAAAAGACTAGGTAAAATAATTTATTTTGAATAAAATTTAATGATGATAATGGTCAAACACAAAAACAAAAATTAATTTAAATATTTTCACTTTGAAAATTTCCTTTTAAAGTATTTCTTTTTAAGAAAATTATATTATTGTACATACACAGGGTAAATGTATGTACGTACATATATATATTTATACTTACTAACTTTTTTAATGGAATTTTCATAATTAATTACGTTCTTTTAATAATTTAAAGGATATACACAATTCAATTTTAATTAAAATAACTCAAAAATGTTTCCTTAGGGGTCATTTACATATGCGATTTATTCCTGAAATTTTCTGTAGTGAAAATTATTCATGAGCATGACATTTTCAAAATATTCATGAAAGAAATTCATTTGTTTGTGTGTAAACAGTAGTGCAACAAAATTCAAGTTTATATCGTAAACTTTTTCTATCATAGAACTATCATATGAATATTTTACTATCACAGAATCACTGTCGTGTAAAATTTAGAATAATATTCAAAAATTTTTTCAAATATATTAAAGCAACAAATTGCTTCTAAATTTGTGTCATCTAATGTAAACACTTTCGCAATAAATTTCACGGAATATTTGATGTAATGTAAACATTGTAAAAACACACGACATTTTCTTCGCGACAGTTTTTTATATACACAGAAGAAATGTCGACTGTCGACTGTCGTCGTGTAAACAAAACTGAAAGAAATATTTTTCTTTACGACAGAAAACTTCAGGAATAAATCGTAAATGTAAATGGCCCCTTAGAAGCCGATAAATTTTACAAAATTTCCTTCTTACGAAATTTTTAATTAAATTAAAATCTAAACAATTTTTTCACAATAATAACAAATTTGTATTAATTTTTATGTTTTTGTGAATGATTTTATTGCTTAGAGAAGTAGAAAGGACCTTTACATATTGTAAAATAAATATTTTATTTTTTTTTTTACACAATGCCGCACGTGTGATCCAAGTATTCAAAATAATTATCGCATTCACTGAATTTGTATTTTAATTTTTAAATCTAATTAGAATTTTGAATAAAATATGGTAACACTATTATCATGTGTTACAAGTGCATTATGCTGTTTGATAATTATTGTGAACGTATTTATGTTATAAAAATTACAATTTTAGTTTACATACACAACTGATTGATTTAATTAACAATAATTTGAAACTTTAAAAAACTTTTCAATTACACTTTGTTCAACGAATCTAATGCAATTCATAATCCTCCTTTTTCAACTCTTTTGTTAATTTTTAAAATCGACTAAGTAGATTATTTAACAAAGATACATATTTACAGTTACATGAAACATATATGTATGTACATATATTTGTGTGTAGATAAAAGAAAATAGAATATTTATGCTAAATAAATCGTAAATAAAAAAAACAAGTATTTGAGTAGAAAGAAAAAAGAACAAAATAAAAAATTTCATTTTTAGTAGATTTTCTTCTTCTTCTTCTTAAATATTGCACCTTTTTTTTTAAATTATTGAAAAAAATTTTATTAAAAAATTCGCTAATTGTATTTCGCACGATCAAACTATTCGCCATGTTTAATATTAAACTACATATTTCACTGAAATGATCGAAGTGACAAAAATAAATTATTTTTTGAATTCGCGCATGTTTTTACTGGTTTTTTCTGTTCAAAAATCCTTCAACTGATTGTTCTTTTTTCTTTTTCTGTTTTTTTTTTTTTAATAAAAATTATTAAAAATTGTTTAATTTTATTTTACATATTTTTCTAATTTTCTTCTTCTTCTTCTTTTCTAAGAAATTTTTAGTTCGTATTTATTATCACAAATATTATTTAATTAATAATAGGTAATTTGTTTTTTTTTTTTTTTTAATTAAATAAAAGCTTAAGTTTAAGCTTAAATAATAATTTCTTTGTTGATTTTACTTTTTTTTGTTTTTAAAAATAATTTTCTAATTGTTTTTTTTTATGCAATATACAATTCGACACATTGATTAGCTGAAACTGCTGGTCCAGTTATAGAAACTGGACTTGTTGGTAAAGCAAATGCTGGTGGTCCAACAGCTGCTGCCAGAGCAAATGTTGCTGTAGCTGTTGGTGTTAAAACACGTGGTGTTCCTAATTTATCATGATGTGATATATTTGTTGTATCAATGGTTAATAGGTGCTGAGTTGTCGGATAATGATTGCTTGAACCGGATATTTGTATTGGAGCTGTTGGAGGAAGTGATTGTGATAAAGAAACTGTTGATGATGATGATGATGATAACGGTTGTTGTGCTGGCGCAGCGACAAGGGTACCTGTAACAGCGACGGCTGTATTTGGTGGAATTGATGCTGATGCTGATGGCGACGATGCTGGGGAATGAAATTGAGCAGAAGAAGGATGATGAACAGCGGTAGCAGCAGCAGCAGCAGCAATAGAATGATGATGTGATGGGGATTGGTGAAATTGATTAGAATGCGGGTGGTGCAAATTATGATGAGGATGAGGATGATGATGATGTGTTGGTGTATGCTGATGATGATGAGAATGATGATGATGATGAGGATGATGATTAATATGATGAGGATGTAAATGATTTGGTGGTGATGATGCTACTACCGTTGTTGTTGGTGTTGTTGGTTGGTGTGATGGAGATGCAGTAGGCGATTGATGTTGATACGTTGAAGGTGGTAAAAAATCAACAGGAAACTGTATGTATATACATTATGAATTGAATATACAATGTGAAAGGATAATTTGATTTGATTTTGTTTTATTCTATTACTATATATATTACAACATTCTTATTATAAAGCTTTTTTTTTTTTTTTTTGTTCATTATTATTCATATTTTTGGTTTTTTTGTTTCAAAAGTATTTTGATAAAAACAACAACTGTCTAGAGATACCTGCAGAAGTGAGATAGAAAAAGAGAAAAAAACAACAAATATTTTCTTCATACGTAAATGATTTTATTAAAAGATGAATTATAATGATTTGCAAATAAAAAAATAAAACAAAAATAAAAAGAAAATTAAAAGAGAAAAAAAAACAAGATTCAATTCAAATGAATGATAAAAGTTTTCATTACGTTTGATTAAGTATTTAAAATGAAAAAAAATAATAATTTCATAAAAAAGCAGAAAATAATGTGAAAAAAGAAAAGATATTAGATAGAAGATTCTTATTTAAAGCATTAATTTTATGAGTTTTCTCACATCAGTCAAATAATATATACATTCACAAACGCAACACATACATACACAAACAGTTACATTTAATTAGCTTTCTTGATTGCAAAAAAAAACACATTATGAAAAATAATAAGAAAAACTTCTACTTTCACAAAAAGTAAATTGTATAAAAATCCAACCACGTCAATGAAAGCTAATTAGACGCTTTATTAATCTACATAATGGATTTTTTTTTTTTTTCATCTTAGTCGCATTCATTAATTCTCATTCAGTGCTCCTGATAAAAATATTTTATAATTACATTTTATCTTCTTTCATAAATTGCCAATCCTTCATTAATTTTTTTTCTACTTTTTTTTTTAAATATTTTTGTTATAATTTACATATAATATAATTTATGATATCATAACTTACCAATGCTGGTTGATGTTGTGGTGCTCCAGCTAAATTTGGTGCTACATGTGGTGGTGGTGGCGGTGGTGCCGGACCAAAATATGTTGTCGGTGATACTGGTGGACTTGGATAACCCCAATAAACAAATGGTTGTGGATAGAATGCTGGATGTGCACGATGTGGAGATGGTAAAATTGTTGTTGGATGACCAAATTGTGCAAATCCACCAAATGGATGTCCAACTAATGTTCCACCTATTAAACAAAATAACAATAACAGTAAAAATAAGAATGAATAAATTCTTTTGAAAAAAAATAATATTAAAGAATTAAAACTAATTAAATTAATATTTAAAAAAAAAATGAGAACAAAAAAAACGTTATTATAATAAAAATTTCATAGATAAAAGGAAAAAAAAATATTATTATGGAGAGAAAGTGAGAGAGAATGAGAGAGAGAAAAAAATAATAATAAACGAAAATCATAATGTATAAACCCACTATATAAATCAGGACAAGCAAAACGATCAATATTTAATTTAAGTTGTGCGATTAAGAAAAATCTATTTCGAAAAAAAAATGTTTTATTTCTTTTATATTTTTTTTCAAATTAGATTTTTTTTTTTTGTAAATTATTTTATAGTTTTGGTTTATTTTACTCAACCCAAAAAATAAAAAAAAAATAAAAATAAAAACTAAATGATTTTTCATTAAAATGAAGATTCGAAAAAAAAAATGTTTCCCATAATAAAAAAAAAAAATTAAAAAAACGAAATACTTTATGAGTTTTTTTTTTTTAAATTGTTTTTGATATTCAATCTTCCGAATAAAATAAAGTCAGTTATAAAATTTATTAAATTATTTCAAAGTATTTCCCTAAAAAATCCATTATTTATTCAGGAAGATTAAAATCAAATTTATAGCACAAAACTATATATGCGAAACTTTGACTAATCTAATATTTTAGAATAACACATAAATAAAACTAGGCATTTATTTATTTATTTAATTTTTTTGATAAACTAAAATAAAAATAAATAAAATTAAAAACAGAAGGAGTATAAAATGAAAAAATAAAAAATTAAAAAAAAAAACAAACCCATATCAAAAATAAGATTTTTCTAAAATATACCCGAATTTTTTTCAATTTAAAATGAATTCTTCAAAAGTCTTTTATAGGCTATAGTCGTACAGTGAATGCGTATTCCCAGGAATTTCATTCGTCACAATTAAGACGAATCATACTCGTACGAGTTTATGCGAACGAGATCGTCCACTTACTGTATTTAGCAAACGTTTGTGATAAGTAGTTCTTATCTTAAAAGAAAATTATTATTGTGTCAAAGTAAAAGAGTTTTTGTAAACGAAATCTTCGAATAAGCTTGAAGGTTAAAAAAACTTTTAAAACATATACTTTTTAAAAATTGATTATAAAGCCTCTGTAACTACGATGATATTCGAGTAAAGAGTTGTTCGAGGACGTTTCGAAAGTTTCTCAGTAACAGCTTGTTCTTTAAATTTATATTTTCCGAATATTCCATCATATTTAATCATTTTCACGAAAGGATCGATTCTAGACAGGAAGCCTTCTATTCACTTATCCTAAATCCGAAAACTCCATGTAAATCCGTTCACGTTTACTACCCTAAAACTCTTCCCAAAAATTTCACAATTACGTCACGAAGAACACTCTTTCGGACAAAGATCCGTTAGTAAGTGGATAAAAAGTATATAAAAAAGAAATACACTTACATATACATATTCTGATTTGAAAAATGACAAGAAATTTTTCGATTATTTTCGAAATGACTGAAGACACATATGTAATATATCTTCAATTATTATAATATATTCTAAATAACATCGTGAATATTTCACTAGAAGATCGTTTAATTATAACTTTACGGTAAGTTAGAAGTTCATCAATAGCTTTTATTAGTGATTGATAATTGCGGAATGATCCAACTCAAATTGGATCGTTGGCACCTCGCAACTTTTTGTCAAAATTCTAACGTGCAAGGTCGCATGCAATGTACGACATAATTGATAATAATGGAATTTAACTTGTTTGGATAGTTCGCATATATTCGTCAGAATTGCGACGAATGTAATTCGTGCGAATACGCATACACTGTACGACTAGCCTAAATCGAATTGAATTACAATTCCTTTTTTTTAAATTATCCTTTGATATGAGTTCGTTAACAATGTAATATTACAAATTATTAAAAAGAAAGAAAAAAAATAAAAATAATCTTGTTCTAAGTATATATTAAAATTAAAAATGAAAACACTCACCGTTTAGCCATTTTAATTATTTATTTTTTTAAATTTTAAGTGAAACATTACCATTTCCCCAGTTATAGATCACACCATACCACCAACCATAAGAAGAGATGAACATTTTTGTATTTTTGTAAATTTTTTTATTTTTGCTTTAACCATTTCAATATTAATTTTTAATGTTTTTTTTTAAATTTTTTTTTTCATTTAATTTCACAGCACAAATAATGATAGAAAATTCTATTTAAAAAAAAAAAAAAAAAAATTCATTTCTAAACCCGATTACCAGAATTTTAAGTTCCTTTTTTTTTTATTGTGAAAAAAAAACGTGATGAGACGTATAAAAAATATAGCACAGAAAAAAAAATAATTGTTTGGACACATACAACAAAACAACAACAAAAAAAAGTATCTAATAAAACATTAGAAAAAAAAAAGATTTCAATTTATACTAAAAATTTAATTTTTTTTTTTATTTTAATATTACTCTATTGGAAAAAGTAAAACACAAATGATAATAATTAAAAAAATAATTAAAAAATAAAATGGAAAAAAAAGGTTAACTAAATTTTTTTGAAAAAAGACAGAAAATGAAAAAAAAGAAAAATGAAAAAAAGCATAAATTGTGTGCACAAATTAATTCTAAAAAAAAAAAAAAAAAAAAAATTAAAATACAAATAAAAAAAAAACTAATTGAAAAAAAAAAAAACAAATTAAATTTAAAAGAAGTAAAAAAAAAATTAATCAAATAAATTTAAAAAGAAAGAAAAAAAATACAGTGTGAAATTAAATAAAATTAAAAACCAAAATAAACAACAAAAACAAATAAAATATTATTTATAAATAAATAGAGAAAAAAAAATAATAATAATAATAATAAATGAGCACCATTATGTTAAATGAAATGAACGTAATGATACCACATTAAATTTAAAAAAAAAACTATCAAAGTGAATTTTAGGTCAATTTAGTGAATATGTATTTAGGATCACAATTTAGGGTTGTTTTTTTTCGTCTAATTCTATTTCAAAAGATCCTCATTGAAAAAAAAAATACATGCAATCCTTTTTTTTTTTTTTCAAAAAAAATTTCATGTAAAAGACTAAAGTAAGTTTTTCTATTTTCGATCGTTTTTTATTTCTAGTTTTTGATTTTTTTAAATTTTCACTTTTTAATTTTTGTTTTTTTTTTCTTTGTAAATTTTCACTTGACACATGTTTTCCAATGAATTCCATTTTTTTTTATACACATTTATTTTTAAAGATATCCCCCAAAAAAATTTTTAAAAAAAATTTTACTATGTGTAAAAAATAAACTGCAAACCACCAGATGATAAATTCCTTTGAAAAATGTTTTATCCTTAATTTTTTTTTTTTTTGCAACACATATAAAGTAAAAGTTAATACTATAAATCATATTATTTAACAAAGTAGAGAAATATCTATATATGTATATATATATATATATTTTTGTATTTGTTTTAGAGTGAAAGTGAAAGTAAAAAAAATAAAACAAAAAAAAAGTACACAATTTTTGTTATTATTTTGCCAAGACAAATGGATGCCTCACTTGCCAAAATCGATTATTTCCATATTAAAAAACGTCTAAAAATGTAATATAAATTAATTATGATTCCGAAAGACCAAAAAAAATATTTTTAATTCAGTAATTTAACGTCTTATCATAACATTCAATTATTTTCGAATATGAAAAATCCAAAAGTTAATCGAGTTCTGGAACTAAAACTCAAAAAAAACCTCAAAAATGGAGTTAATCGATTTGACAGATGAAACATCCAAATAATAAATTTATGACTTTGATAAAAGATTTTTTCCTATTATTATTCCAGAAAAATAAAAATATATATATATGTATATATATATAATTAAATAAAGCAAAATTTCCCAAAAAAAAAATAAAATAAAACAAGACAGACAGAAAAAAATAAATAAAAATAATAAAAAAAAATGAATTTTCAAAATAATTAAATTCTTAATTAAATTTATATAATAATATAATATATTATTTCATTTTTCATATAAGGTATATAAGTATATAAAGATCATTTATATATGATATTATTCTTAATAGAAAGCTCTCTATATAATTTTGATACATCATTCATTTGATAATAAAATATATTTTTTTTAAGAAAATAAAAATAATAATAATTAAAATAATATATATAAGTATGTATGTAATAATAAAAATAAAAAGAAAAAAAAACATTATTCAAGTTTTATTAAACTGCTATTAAAGGCATTTAACTATGTAATTCAAATTGCTTTTTTTTTTTTCATAGTTTAACTAGAAAAATTTAAAAAAAAATCATAAGACGCAAAATCAATTTTTATCCTTGAATCACAAAATAATTAATTTTTCAACTATAAATTTGAGCTATTAATTTTGTTGTTGAATTAATTGAAAATTTCAGAGAAACTAAAAAGGATCAGCTATAGCTATAGTGCATGTTCGAGAACATCAAATGATCGTCAATTGACGATATTCAGCCTAAAACGTTGTATTGCTGAATTTCGTCAATTGACGATCATCTGACGTTCTCGAAAATGCAGATAGTCTTCCAATAATCATCATAATTGACTTATTTTTCTTCCTGCTAATATCATTTAAAGGTGAAATTATAATGGACATAGATTGAAACCTTGCGCCCAATGATAACGACAACTGCTTTCCGACACCGACAAAATTAGAACATTAGAAGTAAATCTAAGTGAACGACAACGTTGTCATTGGACGAGAACAACAGTCGTTCTATTGATTCTAATTGAACGTCACGTTGTAGTTGTCGTTGTCGTTACCATTGGGCGCAGGCTTTGACACATGTAACGACATAATATTATGTTGAATTCGAATCAATTATATTAAATGCGACCACTCATAATAGACATACACGTATGTCAGAACACTTTCTTTTTTTTGTAACTTTGTTAAACATTCGTCAAACATAACAAGTGCAATTCAAATCGCATCCGACATAATATGTTAACTGCACATAAAATTAACATATGTTGCAATTTTGACGTTTTCCCATATTAACATTCGTTAATTTTTTCTATGTCGACACATGGTCCATTATAATTCCACCTTAAAATATGAAAAAATCAATTATTTTTTTTGTTTTTGTTTTTCCTCTGATGTGTTAGAAACCACACACACGCGATTAAATTACTTTTATCCTAACTTCATTTTAATAATTATGATCAATTGTTATTTCCTTTTATTCTATTATCCTTTCATATAATGTATATTCGAATTAAATGATTGATTTTATAGAGAAAAAAATTAGTATTTCTGTATTTTTTAATTTCCTTTTTCCGATTGAATCCTTCATACTCTATCAAAATTTTTAATAAATGTAGGTACTCGTATGTTTGTATCTCTATTTCTATTCAAAATCAAATTGAATTCAAATTTAATGGATATTTTATTACCTGAATAATAGAAGAGACTGTCTAATATAGGTACTATTTGTTCTTATCATAATTTGAAATATCTATACTAATTTGAAATTTTAACGTCAATCATTATTTTTATTTATTTATTTAATTTCTTTTTTTTTTTTTAGACTTAAATTTAAAAAACAACCAAAAATCTAATTGTTGAAATTTTTCAATTACTCTGTTTCCTTGTGTGTGTGTTAGTATTTAAAAAAAATAATAATTAAGTATATATAAACCAAAGCCAAATAAAATCAAAAATTATTGAATTCTAATTAACAACATAAATTTAAAAAATATTTAATTCAAAAACAAACTAAAGCAAAATAAAAAGTTCCTTTTTTTGAATTCCATTTTCCTATACAAAATTACACATAAAGTTTTAATATAAGGGACCATTTACATTTGCGATTTATTCCTGAAGTTTTCTATCGTGACATTTTTAAAATATTCCAGCAAGAAATTGCTTCTAAATTGCTGGAAAAAAATTCCATGATATATTGTATTCGGTACAGTGTAAACCAATTCGAAATTTTTTTTTTTCCCGACACGTTGTTTCTAGAAATTTATTCAAGAAGAAAATATCGACTTTCGACTATCTCAAAGTTGCGAGAGATATTTTTGTTCACGACAGGAATAAATCGGAAATGTAAACGGCCCCTAAGAATCCTATATATGGTTTGTAAAACAAGCACAAAAAAAAAAAAAAAAAAATTAAACAAATTAATGAGAAAAAAACAATAATAAGTTTAATAGAAAGAGTGAGAAGATGTGTGTGAATAAATATGATTTTGCGATTTTTATAGCATTCTGTTCTTTTTTTTTTTTTTTTCTATAAAGAAAAAAGTTATTGACAACCATTTTTTATTTTAATTGCTAATTTCCTTTCTTTTTTGAATATTTTTAATTTATTAATTGAAAAATAGCAATTATTTTATTTTGATATGTGAATTATTGTTTTTTTTATGTTTTCCTCACCAAAAAAAAAAAAAAAAAACTTAAAGAGAAGAAAAAAAAATTAATATTAAAAGCGAAAACAAAGACAAAAGTTGATTTTGCGACTTACACCAAAAAAAAAACAACAACAACAAAAAATTGTTTCGTTTCGATTTTTTTTTCTTTTTTTGACAAACAGATGATAAACTAAAATTAATAATTTGATTAATATAATTAATTAATTAATTAGACTAATAATAAAAAAAAAAATAGTATTCTATAAAGAAGAATATATATATGTATGCATGTATAAAATATATAAAGATAAAAAAAAAAAATTAATAATATATATTTTTCATAGATGATTGTCTTTTTTTTTCATATAAACAATATTGGTTATTATATATTCAATTTATGAAGTAAAAAAAAAAACAAATAAACAAATTTAAAATTAAAATTAAATTGCAATTTACATACTTCGATTATAAATTAATTGAAAATAATTTGTTTTTAAATTACTTTTTTTCGTAAAGTAAAAAAATTAAAAATAATGTGTGTCTTTTTTAATTCAATTTTTTTTAAAAAATAGAATAATAAAAATGAAATGAACGAAAAAGGAAAATTTATCAATTTAAATTAACTATTTATTTTCGTTAATATTTTCGTTAAAGTGTAAATTAAAATTAATTTCGAAATTAAAAGAAAAAAACAAAAATTCAATAAAACCGGTAATTTTTCTCATTCTTAGTTTAAAAAAAAAAAAGTTTATATTTTATTAAATTCGCTTCAATCCGTTTGTTTTAATTTTTCAATTTAATTTTATTTTTAATTTAATAATTTGTCTTTTAATTATTTTTTTGTTTTATTTTAAAATTTCTTAATGTCTTTTTTATTATGTCTTTTATCGTTATGTTTAATTTTTCTCCAATAATAATTTTTAGAAATTATATTATAATTCAGACCATTCTAATTTTCATTTTCAATTGTAAAAAAAAAAAAAAGTAAGTAAGTAAAAAAATTAACAAATGAACCCAACACCTGACCCAACACCTGACAAAATTAATTCCAGAAAAAAAAAAATGTAAAAACAAAAATTAAATCTTGAATTTACCTTAAAAAAAATATCTCTTTTTCTTTTGTGAATTTTCTAAAATTAATTTTATTAGCCTCTTGTCTGTGTTTTCCAAAAAAAAAAAAAAAAAAAATTCCAGTTTTTAATTTTTTTTTTTTGTTATACATTCGTTACACAATATTTCATAATTTAACGTTTTTTTTTTCACTTTTGTTGCCCTGTTTCCGAATTTAAACCCAAAAAAAATTAGGTATAATTGAAAATTGAATGCCTCACTAGCCAAATCGATTAAATCCCATATAAAAAACATCTAAAAAAGTAATAAATTAGCTCCGATAATAAATTACTTGCGATTCGAAGACCGAAAAAAATATTTTCAATTTAATAGTTTAACGGTTTATAAGCATTGTAAATTGCTCTTCGATATTCATCCGAGATCGACGTTAGGACGAGATCTTGTACCGTTCTCGTATCGGACTCTCGCATTAATGTAAATCCACCTTAAAACTTAAAAAACCTCAAAAATGGAGTTAATCGATTTGGCAAATGAAGCATTCAATTGTGTATCGAATGTATTTCGTTGATGATTTTAAAAAAAAAGAAAAAATTATTTGAAAGGTTCTTCGTTTTTTTTTTAGAGAAAAACAAAAAGAAAATTGGAAAAAAATTATCAAAAATTATCATCAAACCAGGCAGTCTTTCAAATAATATTTTTTTTTTGTTTTCGTTAAATTTTTTTTACCATTAAAATTCAAATTTTAAAAATAATTTTCATATTTTTTTGAATATAAAAAAAAAAAAAAACATTTTCTAAATATTATGTTTAAAATTTGATTTTAAAATAAACATGAAATTATTTTCTATTTTTTTTTTTAGTGTAAAATGAAAAAAAAATTAGTGATTTATAAAAACTTATATCTCTAGAAAAAAACATTTTTATCGCCAAAAGAAAAAAACATATGTACTACATATATTATGTATGTATGTATGTAGAAAGAAATTCTCCTTAGCTATGAATAAATTTGTTTTAATATACGACATATTAAAGAATAAAAATGAATATAAAAATCGAAATTAACTTAAAAACTACCATTAAATTACTAAAAAAAAAATAAAAATAAAAAGTAAAATAATAACTAAATATTATTATTCGTACAGAATGTAATAAAATGTTATGTTAAAAAATATATTGCATTTTTATGAATAAAGAATTATTTTTAGGAAGGATAATTAAGGATAAGAAATATTTTGATATTTCTCATTTTTTAAATTTCATGGAATGTCTCGAAGGAAGTTCTCAAAATTTACTAATATAAACAAGTTCTTATTATTTTTAAAAATATGTAAAAAATAATTTTTCTTAGAATTAAAATTATTGTCATTAAATTTTCAACTAAATAGCTGCCTTATTTAATTATGTATATTAACCAGAAATTACATTCCTGGTGGATAAAATGGGGCATATAAACCTGCTGTTTGACGTGTTACTTGTCGTTTTGCAGCACTTACTGCTTCAGAATCATGCTGAAATGCGTTACCATAACTTCGTTTCATGGGATTTGCCATTGTAGCAGTGGTTCCAGGAATTGCATGATTCATGGCTGCTGCAGCAGCGGCAGCAGCAGCAGCATTATGCATTCCGGTTGGAGTGGCTGTACTTAAAGCAAAAGGATGAAGTGAAGTTGGAACTAAACCAAATTGAAATGGATGCAAGTATGGACGAGGCATGAAAACATAATGGGGTGTTGGTGGTGCTGCAACAGCATGATGCTGATGTTGCAAACCTAAATGATTAGCCGCAGTTGCTGCTGCTGTTGCAGCTGATTGAGGTAATAATGCAAAATTTGGATAATGGAGAATTTGTTCATTTTGTACAGCGGCAGCAGCTGCTGCTTGCCGAGCAAGAAGACTTTGCTGAGCAATAAATTGGGCCTGTTGTTGGGCAAGAAGAGATTGAGATGGAGGTGGTATTGAAAGTGCAAGTTGTGATGCTACTGATGGAGCAGAACCTGTAACTCCGGCAGCTACTGCAGCAGCTGCAGCCGCTGCTGACGACATGGTAAAAACAGGAGGATGTTGAATTGATGATACTACAGATGACGATGGAGTTACTGAGACTACATTAGTTTGAGGATGGAGAGAAACATAATGTGGAAGGGCTGTATGTGGATTATGTGCGAAATGTGAACTTGCCAAGGAGACATTAGGAGGGAGATGTGCAATTGTTTGTGGTGTAGTTTGCTGCGATTGCGGTAACATACCGGGTGAAAGTAGTGTCGGTTTTGTTGGATTAACTGGTGATTGAAGTCCTCCATTAATAACTAAGTTAATATCATCGCCAGAACATTGAAATACCTCGATATAACGGTATTTCTTTCCAAACACCATAAACTGATTGTGTTTTTGTTGGGCCGATAATCGAGCAGCCTCTTCCGAATCCATTTGAATAAAAGCTTCACCACTGGGCTGTCCCTGAATACCAAATTTTATTTTGCATAACTCTCACACAAATTTTAAAAAAATAAACGACTTTTTCGCTTACCTGGGCATTATAAATCATATGTACTCCCTGATAGATGATATTCTTAGCGAAATCATCCAAAAAATGTAAGATATGTTCTACTCGTGCTTCGTAAGGCAGCCCACGTAGTCGTATACAATTTTTTGTACTACCAGATGTAATCACATGCTGAAAAGCAAATATTATTTTTTTTTCAATTCAAACAAATCTACTATAAAATAAATTAAAATAACTTTAAAATTTTTACCTGTGACAATAATTGCATCGGAACAGCTGCTGGAATTGGTGCAGGCAGTAATGGAGGCGTTGGTAGTTCTAATAATTTTGTTTCCATTGTCATTGATCTATTAAGTACCTGAAAATAAATGAAATAATCGTTCATTAAATAACTAAAAATTATAAGACGTTTTGTTTTATCATTAAAATATTTCCTACTTGTTGCACTTCAGCTGTTGTTGATCGGAACAATTCAATATATCTCTGCCCGATTGACTCTCGATGTCTTGAGAGTGCTTTTGGAGCATCTGTTTCATTTGCAAACAAAACGAATGCATCTCCTGTTGCTCTACCATCAGGCTTTTTAACGAATAAAACTCCGTCAGCTCCATCGAGTACATGGCAAGGATCATCTCCATTGGTAAAGAAATCCAACTATAAAAACAATCATGGATTTTATTTCGAAAACAAATAACTATACTAGATACTGTAAAATTAGAAATTTAATAAATTTAACTAATATAAAGTATACATACAACTTGTTTTGCTGTACAATCATACGGCAATCCTCTCATACGAATTATGACCTGAGCCCCCTTTGAAAGGAAAGCTTGGGCCTCGTTTGATGCACCGCCCGCCACTGCTAAAAAATCTTCACCCGTTGCACGATAAACCTCAATATAACGATTACCGATATGATGTTTATGACGTTTTAAAGCTAAATCTCGATGCTCTTGTGAAATGAAACGTACAAGAGCTTCACCGTTTCGACGTCCTTGTGCAGATAAACAAAGCGCAACACCACCTCTGTAGAAAAGAATAAAAGTATTATTGCATTAAAAAAAAAAAACATTTATTTTATATTTTTATTTCTTTGCAATTCAATTCACATACTTTGCAACATTAAGTCCTCGGAAAAATTTTGCAATATCTTGGTCACTGCTTTGCCATGGCAATCCTCGTGCTCTAACTATACAAGATCCATCAATTTCGTCATCAATTGAGCTAACAAATTCAAAAATAAAGAAAATTTAATTAGTAATTTTAAATTATGTAACATTTAGAAAGATGAAAAAAAAATAAAGTATATTATTATGTAACAAAATTTTTCACAAAATATGAAAATAATTATGAAATACACCTAATTTTTTTAACAATTTGAATTTAATAGATTATAAATCTGATAAAACTTATAATTTTATGGTAGAATTATTTCTAAATGAAGGGAAAATTAATAATTTTCTAAATTGTCGTATACAAAAATGAAAAAAAAAATTAATAAATAACACGTGGATTTATAGATTGTTTTTGAAGGAAAAAAAAAAAGGTATGTGTAGCAAAAAATAAGTACAAAGGCTTATCAAACCCATGTTGTCCTTTAATCTTTTTTTTTGTTGAACATTTTTATGTTAATCAAAAATCAAAGTAAAACAAATTAAAACAATCAAATACAATTTAAATTAAAAAAAAAAAAAATGAAAGTACATAAATCCTTTTTTTTTAAACAGACAAAAGGTTAATATCACTCCTACTTACAAAAGTCAACAACCCAGTATAAAAAAAAAAGAATGCAGAATGAGATGGAATGTTGATTCAACTCGTTTCTGTAATTATGTAATGTAAAATTGAGTTCGAAAATAAAGTTAAAATATCATGAGATTTCGAAAAAAAAAATAATAATATATTTTTTCTTCTCAAAAATAGATTAAAAAATATTTAAAAAAACGGATGATACAAAAGAAAAAAAAGGAAAAAAAAGATTCAACACGTGGATAAAAAAGTAATCTTTTGATTCGTAATATTTATTTTATTAAAAAAAAAATATGTACATGGTTTCATGGTTAAAATGATTTCAGAAAATATAGCTATGTATGTATATTAGACTGTCCTTTATTATGTACAGCAAAAAAAAAGAAAATTTTTCAGAAACATTTAAGTTTGCGATTAATTTGAAGTGAAGTGCAAAAATAAGAGGGGTCGCAGTAAAAGGGAAAAAATAATTTTTCGAAAAATGACGATTTTGTGCATTTTACCCCATAACTTTTTCCCTAGTTAACAAAAAGTTAACAATCGTTTTAACTTTGTTTAGCAGAGAACCCTTCAAGGAATATCCTGGCCAAATTTCAACTTCCTACTCCTACGAGAACGGAAAAATGGAACGAGTTTTTTTCTTTGCTTCCTTGTAGCTCGCTTCTTGTTGCAGAGATCTTTTTTGTTGAAAGGAAAAATTTATAGGGAATGACAAGAAGAACCACATGCAGGAATTTTAAGGTTTTCGGATCACGAGGTCCAGAGATATTCAAATTTGAAATCTGATTTTTGACGAAAATGTGCTAACATATAATATATCGAATCACGAACTTATATTTTTTGTACACTTTTTTATGTAAAAAGAACCCTTTTGCGAAACGGGTAAATGATTTTCTAGAGCTTTTAAATTTTAAGGTTTTTTTTCACATCGTCAAGTACAAAAAATTTAGAAGTTGAGGGGTTAGACACTGAAAATCTGAAAGTTGAAAAATAAGGAACACCCTAATGTATATATATTTTCTTTCTTCTTAAAATAAACGAATTTTGCAATTAATTATAAAATTTCAAATATCTTGCATATTTTTCATTATAAACAGATTACAGTTAATTTCTAATCAATTTTCAAATTAAGTATTTATGAAAGTGTACATATACAAACCTATACAGTGCATTATAAATCACGAAAAAAATTATGCAAAAGAATGCTCCTTTACTTTGGCCTCATGGACTATGTACTTATATGTATGACGATATACTTAGGTAGGTATATGTGTCTATCAGTTGCAAAAGGGGTCTTTGTCATGTTGTCATTTTGAGTTATTAAGCAAAATTGTTTCTGAAATTTGACAAAAAGGTACTGTTTTGCAACTGAGTTCATATTTTGACAATCAAAATACAGAGGAAAACGTATTTTTTTTCTTTTAAAAGTAAAGTAAATAAGTAGATTTTTAAAAGACCTTTCAAATGACGTATATGTATATAACTCATTTTTTTCAAAATATGGAAAAGATCCGTTTTGCAACTGATAGACACATATACATACATAATATGTAGAAATAGAAAAAAAAATATCTTTTTCAACTAACTAACTAACCAACTAATAAATCTAATAATTTATTTATTAGTTTTTTGTGTATATACTCGTATACAGACAACAAAGTATTGAAAAAATATTACGGGATTTAAAAAAAAAACACACATAAAATACAAAAAAGAAAAAACTAATAAATATGGAAATAAGCATGAATATATAAAACTTTGCCGCTTATCAATATTTTATTATTTTATATATTATATACATTATTTTTTTCTTTTTATTTTTAAAAATTGTTGCGATAACGTCGTCTTTATGATGTGAATTCTATTTGTAAGATGTTTAAGTTAAAAAAAAAACAGAAAAGAAAAGAAAAAAACAACAAAACAGAGTAAGTATAAAAATAGAAAAAGAGTAATGGAAATAAAAGGTTTTTTTTTTTCTTTCTTTATTTCTTAAGAAAAATTTCTTACAAACATATATTCATAATGAGTGATGTTTTGCATATTAGAGTAGACTGGAGTTCATAGTTCTTTATATTCATGTGAAGAAAAAAACGTCTAAATCAATTATTTTTTTGACTGGATTTTAAAGGGATACTTTTTAGGATGGCTCTGTTGGGAGTTCTAAGAGACGAAATCTTGTTTTTGTTTTTTAATCAAATAATTAATCGCATTGAAAGACAAATATAGACATAATAGTTATTTTTACTATGTGTGGTTTCAAAACATTGTTTATTTCGGTTTCCGGTAAAAACATTTAATCGAATATTTCATCCTGAGAAGAAAAATGTAATGGACTTCTTAAAAAGTATGAAAAATAGACTTATAGTGAGATTTTTCTAAATCAAGAATTGCTGAAATCCTGTAATTAAACAGAAAAACCATAAAGAAAGAGACTTGCGTCCTTAGACATTATGCTAACCTTAACGCTCATGCGAAATGGCTAAAGAAAGAAAGAAATTAACCAATATGTTGATTTTGTTGTGACACCACCTAAAATGCACGGCACTCAATAACTGGAGACTTAAAATCATTGGCAACCATAAATAAAAATTTGGTAAAGTTTTTGGCAGGACTTCCTCGCAAACTCAAACTTTTTAATTAGATCGATCAAGAATGAACGATACAATTAGCGTATTAGCTTCAGTGTCATGAAAATAAAACCTAAGCCTTTTTGAACCATAGAGCAAAAATCAATCAGAACCTGACAAATACTTATTTCGAATCACTGTAATTTATTTAACAAATTTCCTCTGATAATAATGAAGATAATAATATTAACATTAAACCAGAAAAAGAGAGGAAAACAACTGAAAATACAGTTAAAAAATTGATAGAACAATTCGATATAGAAGACATAATGCAAGCTGATGAGCCTCAGAATGGATTGAAAGATAATACTGAAAATGAAGATACTCAAAAACCACTCCCACATATTAAAAAAAGTCTTTCTCAACACCTTAAAAATTATGAATTCGTAAACCCAATAAACATAACGATAACATCCACCAAAAATACAATACAACAAAGTCAAATTTCATCATCAACAGAAAAACTTTGTTCAACAAGATCCCCAGCTATCAGAACTATTCCAATTTTAGAAGATAACACGACAATAATAAAGCATTCGATGAACTTTCAACAAACACATGCAAGCATAGTTAGTACTGTGGCCACAGAAGATGAATTACTGAAGCATTCATCGGTAACTAAGGAAACAAGTGATAGTCATTTTATACCTCCGATGTTACTCGTGAAATCCCATTACACATCTACAAAGTCTCATTTTGACG
Source organism: Bombylius major (assembly GCA_932526495.1). NCBI lineage: Eukaryota > Metazoa > Arthropoda > Insecta > Diptera > Bombyliidae > Bombylius > Bombylius major. Next base: position 13,152,492 of record OW052047.1, read on the forward strand.
AACAAAATACAAAAGCGGATATAACTACGCAGAATTTACAGTTGAATTCAAAAGAAATAGCAACATCAACTCCATATTTTAGTTTTGTCACTGCTGAATCAGATTATCCATCACTCGTATCATCAGACACCTCATTTAGAACGGAAAGTAATGAAAATGAATTCAATTTAAGTACTAATACAGAGAAGACAAATGGCTATCAAGTATTTGATCCTAAAACTGAAAATTATAAAAAATTAACCCACAAACATGACTTTTCATCAGTTACTATTGCAACAAGTGCAAACGAAAGTGACTTCAATATATCAAAAGAAGTAACTATATGCATACAAAAATTCCTACTAAATTTTCAGATAGAGAAAATTTCCAACCTCTGAAACCTAATCGTAGGAGAATTTTAAGAAAGCCTGAGAAAACCATATATTTAAAAAAGATTTTCGCAATTGAAGGCTATAATAATAACGATATAGCTTTTAATAATAAAACAGTATTGAGAACAAAATACTATCATTTTGTTTTAGAATTTAAGAAGCAAAAAAATATAATAATAATTAAATAAATAAAAACTACTGTCCGCTCAACTACCACCTGAGCAAGATAGGGCTCAAAGAGGATGACAAATGCAGGTTCTGCAAAGAAGCCAAAGAGACCTCAAAACACATTCTGTGTGAATGCTAGGCGTTGGTCTCAAAAAGAGTGCGATACCTGCACCAGTTTTTCCTCAAGCCTGTACAAAAGATCTGCAGAGGTCGAAGTGCAACAATAGCCCTATTTCAATTTAATCTAATCTAACTATAGGTATGTATACCTACATAATATGCGTAGCTTTTTCTACGACAAGTTTTAATGATAAATTCCTGCATCAGTGATAGGGTTTTACTTGAATTTGATGACTCTCTTACAAAAATATCATCAGGTTTAGTTAGACGTTGACAGAATATATATTTATATGTATATCAAGGATATCAACGGCCGTGTGAGTTATATTATCGTATTTTGATGTATACAATCATCATGCACATCATTTATTTGAACTGAGAAAGGTTACTGTTCAGACAAGACTTCTTGGCTCAGTTCTTAGAATCAATTTATCGTCATATCTCCCAAATTACTGAAAATATCAAATTACAATGTTCTACAAATTTGTAGAACCTCAAAACACATTCTGTGTGAAGGCGAGGCGTTGGCCTCTAAAAGAATGTGCCACATGCATCAGCCTTTCCTCAAACCAGAGGAAATCTGGTGTGCACCTTCTAATACAATTTTAGGATTTATCAATAGTCCAAATCTATAAGAAGCACGGGCTATAGAGCTACTATAGAGTTAAGAAGCTCTATAAAGAAAAATGTTAACGGATGATAACTAAATACTGAGCATTTTTATAACCTATTACCTAAGTATGTATTATACATACATAAGTATTTACACCAACAAAATGAATAAAAAATCATTGTTTTCAACAACAACACCAAAAACAAAAAACCCTTAAATTCGATTGGAAAATATTTCATCTGATTCTACTCTATGATTACAAAAATATTCATATTCAGTCATTTACGATAATGATCAGATACTCAATGACTGTTTACTGAACTTTTACACATTACATACATCTACATACATATATACAATCTGAACTGAACTGAAAAAATACATAATTCTAGATACGATAAAAACAAAAAAATTAGTTTATAATATTTATTTATTTTTATTTTTTATTTTTTTCTGATTACTGATATAGTTTTCATCCTCTCTGTGTATTAAATTTTTAATATTAATATATATTTTCCATTTAAACAAACAAAAACAAAAAAAAACTATACATGATGACAGAAAAACAACAAAATCTAAAACTAGAAACAAAAAAAAAATATTAAAATTTTAATGATTTTTAGTTTGACCTTATTGATTAGAATTTTTGATATTTAAGCTACTTGATTTTTAAATTTTAAAAAAAATTATGAATTTGTATGTGTGTTTTTTTTGCTTATTTGAAATTATTTAGAACATTAAATTTATAAAAGAAGAAAAAAAAACAAATAATAAATTAGAAAGAAAAAATACAATGATTAAAAAAAGTTATATTATCATCGTAAATATTGCAAATAAAAATTCTAAAACTCCAAAGAGGATAATAAAAAAAATATATATATGGCTAATTCCTTGGAAATGTATATCTTTGCTCAATTTTCAAAAGTAAAAAATCCAATATTTTTGTTTCTTGCGTCATTTAAGAGTCTCTAAATTTTTTCAAAATGTAGATTTCAATCTTTAAACTGTTCAGGTATCCTAAAATAAGGACCAAGTAGCTGATTTGTATTTTGAGAGTCGTAATACAATATATGTAGAAATTGAGATGTGTGTGCGTCACAAAAGAAATGTGTAATAAAATACTTAAGAAATGGAAAAATTATTTTATGTTTTAATATTTTAGAAAAATTAATCCTTTCCCTACATATTTTTACTTATATGTTTCAACACAAAGCTCAAAAACGAAGAAAAAAACGACATTTGAAAAAGAGACCATATAAAATGACTTCCTTTCAGGTATAGTGTACGTCACATTCGTAACAAAATAGGTGAAATTTCCAAATTCCTTCAATTTCATTTAAAATATTTTTTTTTTTCAAATTCTAGCACTCTTTTGCTTCAATTATATGTAAAAACATGTGATCCTCGTTTGTCTATTTCTATTCGAAATATGTAGTTTTATAAGTAAACTATTGTTAAATGTATAGTGTAAGTCACGCGTGGAATTAGCCATATATAAATTATAAATAAAATTCCATATTAACTAGAAAAATTATTAAAGAATAACATGAAAAATATATAAAATAAAAAAAGAATAACAAAATAACGACTTCATTATTTATTTATTTTTTTAACAAAATAATTTGCATATTTGCATTTCAAAAGGAAATAAAATAAAAGCGAAGAAACAGCATTTTAAAAGTAAAAAAGTAAAATAAAGTAAAGTAAAAAAAAAACTTGCAAAGTTCAGCGTTTAAAATTAAAAAGGTTAATAATATGTGCGGATATTTATCGTCATATTCATATTATATGTATAATTGTATATGCATGTATATACATATTCATATGTAATATTAGTATGTATGTATGTACATATTTCACAATATATTATTCATAGAAAAAAAAACTGGATTTTTTTTTTTGTTTTAAAAAACTACACGCATACGAAAAATTGGTACAAAGTACAAAATAAAATTTTTACTTACTTACTGTGTTCAATTACTGCAATTTTTATAATTATTATAATGCAATTATTGACTTAAATTTATATATTTTAATTTTTTGTCTTTTTTTAATTCTGTATTTCACTTAAAATTATAATTTTTTTCCTTCTCTTTGGAAAATGACAATCCAATAAAATTTAAACGTACGATTTTTTTCTTATTATTGCTATTTTTTCTTCTATATGAAAGTTAAAATTTATTCAATAACTAAATTGTTAAATATCACATTTAACAAAAACCAAAAAAAATTTTTAAAAAAAAACACAAACTATAATTTTACATAAATAAACTAAAGATTATCAATTTTAATATGATAAATTTTAAAAGTTTATTAAAAAAATAAGAAAAGTTAAATAACGAAAGGATCAATACGATAACCGTTCACTTCAAGATTAAAAAAAAAGCAATAAATTTAAAGAATTTTTAAAAATGTAAAATGATCATAAAAACAAATTTATCTTTATTATTTATTTTTTTCTCTTCAAATTTTTAATCACTTTTTTCGATAATTTTCAAATTTTGTTTTTAGTAATTATTAAAAAAAAAAATAGAGAGAGTAAAAATTTAAACAGAAATAAGAAGAAAAAAAAGAATTCAATCACGTATCAAACGCGTTCTAAATTAAAACTGAATGCGTGTTCAATATTATTTGTATATGAAACCTCTTTATTTCAATTTCAAAAAAAAATGAAAAAAAAATAAATAAAGCAATTTTTATTTTTATTTCTATAGCTACTTTTTCATTTATTACAGAAAAATTCAACAAAAGTTATGATTTTTTAAATTAAAATTTGAAAAAAAAATAATATATATATAAAAATGCTTTGACAGTAATAAAATTATTGTTTTATTTTTCACTATATTTTATTATTGTTGTTGTTCTTTTACAACAACAACAACGAAAAAAAAAAGTAATTATTATTATTATTATTTCGATTTTTATCAAAATATGTATTATATTCAATTTCACATATACATATGTACATACCAGTAATTTTTAAAATTTCTAAGAATGTAAATGTAGATTACCTCTATAATATATCAATTATTATTAAGTACATACAGTGAAACCTCTTAATTGGGACACTCTCTAATCAGGACAACCTCTAAAATTGGGACACTATCATAAAACTACTTTGGCCTGTCTATAAATCAACCTCTGTAATCGGGACACCTCTGAATTGTGGCACTGGGACAGTATAGTGCTCAATACTTATATTTGAAAAAATCACCTCGTAATCGGGACAAAAAATTCTTTCGTACTTTTTATTTTTGTATATTTATTTTGTGTTAAAATTATAAATAACTGCTCATAAAAAGTAATAAGTAAACTTATAATTGATATCTAATCACAAAAACAAAAGATTTAACAAAAATTACATTGACCGATTTAAAAAATAGTATAATTAAAATAATTCATCTTTTTTACATCTTCCCCTAATCACTTTTATCTTTTAAAGGGTTGTTATATCTTCACAACATACAACTAATAAATGAAAAAAAAATTATTTAAAATCGGGACACTTTTTAATTGGGACATTATTTTGCTGGTTCCATGACTGTCCCAATTTAGGAAGTTTCACTGTATATATTTTTATGAAAATTATTTTATTACTATGAAAATAATATTTAAAGATGTTTTTTTTCTTCAATGTGTTCGACTTAATTTAATTGTGATTATTTTGTGTTTAATACTTTTTCTTGATATGAAATATGTCTTTAAGTAGTTGTTGAAAGATATATTATGTATATGTACCTTCTTATTACATTTAGCTATATAATTTTTAGATTAATAATGAAAATGTTCTATTGAACATTTTCATATTTTATTATTGATATTCATTCATCAGTAGTCTCATACTATATGAGACGTTTAAAAGCAAAAGATAATCTTTTCCACTTTTTGAAAAAAAAATTGATTTAATGATGGCAAAATGTTCGTTGTGTTGAGCGCGTTTTTAATCTGAAAAATTTCAATTTTGAAAACTGCTTGATGCCCCTGAAAAATGGTTGTAAAATTTGGTATTGGGTGTAAAACTTGCCTTATTCCAACATGATTGTTGGTATGTATAGCAAAAGTGTTACTATTCTGTTGAAGTTTAAAAACTCCCTCTATAGGCAACCAAATGTTTCACGAGTGGTCCACAAAACATAAGTAGATAAAGAAAAGAAGTAAATTGTATGGCAAGGTAGAGTCTATGTTCTCACCCCCCCCCCCTCCCCCCCCTGTTACGAGCGTTTGAAAATTTTCATTTAGGCAAGTTTCCATTACGGCTATTATGTATTAATAAGTACTGAACAATGTCAAATATTTAAAAGTTATTGTCACAAAATTAAAGGGAACAAGTTGTTCTTACAGCAGTGTAAAATTAATCGCCCTACGACAAACCATTCAAAAATTATTAGCATTCAATGTTCAATTGCAAAATTTGCGAAATTGTAAAATTTTCGCTTCAAAGCAAAATATGTCGATAATTTACTTTAGCTATATTTATTTTTTTATATTTTATATTTTATATTTCAAAATAAAAGATTATTCTCTTCTCTTTGTATTTGCTTTTGACCGCATTCAAAAATCTTCAACTGCTTCTGAGTTATTACAAAATTCACATAAGTGTACCTATTTCCAATTTACACATTTATAAAAAATCAAATATGCACGAGTTATCGAACATTTGTTGCAAAACTATCGTTATTCCACTTCAGTGAGATGCAAAACTTGATCTTTTCCACAGTTTGGTTGCAGAACTTAAACTATTCCAAAATTTGTTTACTAATATTTTACTAAATTAAGCATTGATTTTTTAAAATCCATGTTTAAATTAAATTCAGAAATTTAGGGTTTTCATATAAAGTAAAAAAGTTTATCAAAATTGCATTTTAATTTAAAAGTTATACGTTTTTCCTGTTTTTCTCAAAAAACAATTTGAGATGCAGGGCCGGATTAGCCATATAGCAGAAGTAGCAAATGCTACGGGCCCCGCGCATGGATAAGAAATTGACCGTTTTAGTTTTGTTCGTTAGAAAATTCATCAGACAATTCTGGGGGGGCCCCGCGCGTAGAGAAAAAATTGACTTTTTTTTTTTTTTGCTCGTTAGAAAATTTGTCAGACTATTCTGGGGCCCGCGCATAACATTTGCTACCGGCCCCGCGCTGGCTTAATCCGGCACTGCTGAGATGGAATAAGTCAACTTTTGCTTTTGAACGTCTCATATGTATATAATGGAAAATATTGTTATCAGTAAAGAAAAAATAAAATAAAAATATAGCTATAATAAATAATAATTGCCTTTAGAATAGAGCAAGTGGTACAAGTACTAGTTTTTTCTTCTTTTAAATATGTTATACATGTATGTATGTATGTACATATAATAAATATAAAACTGATTAAAATTATTATCGATTTTATATTTATTTATTTTTTTTTTTCATATATGTATGTACTTAAAAAAGAGAAAGGATGAGAATGAAACGAATTGTCTAAAAGTATATATACATATGTAATTTCAAAAAAAAAAAAACAGGGGAAAATTCAGAAAATATTTAAATTCACACTTTTTAAATAAATAAAAAAAAAGAAAAAAAATCATAATAGAACTTTCTTATCAAAGTATTTGTCGGCAAAATTGTATTTGCATGAAAACAATAATATTTTATAAGTATACATACATATGTACTTAAAAAAAAAAAATTCCATATTTGTATGTATGTATGTACTTGTATTTTATGGTAGCACGATGAAAAGCATTAAATAAATTTTCAAAGATGATTTTGATAAGAAACTGAAATTCATAAAAAAAAAAAACAGGGTGTATCTTTAAAAATACATAATTTAAATATGTAATTTCGTGTTCATTGAAAACTCATTAAAAAAAATTGAATTTGTCTTGTAAGAATAGACAACCTAACAACATAATTATGTACATGAATCTTTTTTTGTTTACACCATGTAAAAAAAAACAGCCAGTAGATTTTATTTTAATTTTGGTACTTTTTTACTTGAAAAGAAAAATTATTTTGGAACAAAAATAATAATAATAAAAAAAACATAACTCTAAATTGAATAAATTGTAAGTTAGCATGAATTTTCACAATTTCCGGTTACACAAAAAAAAAGTACCAATTTTGCTCTGTATACATATATGTATTATGTTTACATAAATAAAGTTCATATTATATGTATGTAGATCGTCAATTTATATACGCGCGATAGCTTAGTCACGATGTAGTAAATAATAATAAAGTTTTGTTTTTTTGTTTTTCTAAAGATCCTAATGTGATGATATAAATTTTTTTAAATACTATTTTTAATTTGCTATAAATGAACTTTAAATTTGACGTTTTTAGTGAAAAATATTGGCGCCATGTAAAATTATCAAAAAAACTTTTAAGATGATTTAATAATAATTATTGATTTTTTTATTTTAGACAACAAAATGTTTGAAAATCACAAATAATGTGAATTTTTGTCATTTTCAAGATAAACACTAAAAACTCATCAAAAAGATATTGAAAATCAAGGTTATTTGATTGTCTGAACGACATATCTGAGGTAACACTATAACGGATCTGAACAGATTTATTTAAAAATTGGAATGGTTCTCAAAATAGGCAATGTTTATTGCCACTAACATGTCGAAGGGCACTTACAATGGACCTTAAGGTCTCCGAGTGGATTCGCTAATTATAAGAAAAAAGCCCGATCTACCAATACAAAATACCAAAGGGTCTTCTATTCTATTTTGTCGAAAAAAATGAGAATAAGAATCCCATTTCATTTTCCATTTTTCTCATTGAAGTGATTTTCTTGTAGAGTTTGTTAAAAATTAAAAGCGAATGGTCTAACTGCGCAGAGAGATAATGGTATAATTTTTTAGAGAATTTTGACACTAGTAGTGGTTTTTTTCTTATATTTTCAAATTAAAAAGAGAGAAAAACAGCATGTAATTTTTAACAAACTCTACACTTCTCATAATTTTCATACGTTGAAATAATGATGAGACTTTTCTTTCTCATGTGAAAGTAGTTTGACAGTTTTTATTATTTTCTCATTGAAACAGAATTGGAACATTGGAAAAAAATTTGGAAAATTCTCATTTTCATTTTCTCTACAAAACAGAATAAACTCTCAGAAGCAAAAGACAAATATTTATTAAAAATTTATCAGAAAAGGTACTGAAAATTAACAACTTCTATAAATAATATTCATCAGAAATATTCTAGTTTCTTTTTTTCTTTCATTCATAATTTTTGAGAAATTTGACAGAAAAAAAAGGTTTTAGGATCAAAGTTTGCTCCGCAACTAGAAGTGAAAGGAAATATCATATAAATATTTTTGCTTCGTATGACTGTAAGAAAAACCGAATTTTTTGTTAAGTCATCATTATAACTTTCGATTTTACAATCTTTGTATGTAACTGATTTTTTAAGACGTACTTATTTTTGAACACGTGCAATTAAACACTACAAAGTGTAGTAATTACATCTATTGTAAATTTAACTTATGTATAAATCTAATGATCCGTATAAAAACTGATACATACTTTTTTCTTCTTCTTCATTAATAAAATTTACATAATAACGTAAATTATACTCTAAATTCCCGAGGTAATATGCAAACCAAAAAAACTATTACGAGATTTTAAATTAAAAATAAAAAAAAAAGAAAACAGTGGTATAAAGTATTTTTAACTTTTACATTTTTAATAAATCTTTTCAGTAGCAAAAAATATTAATAAAGATTTTTTTTCTTTTTTAATTTTTTAAATAAAAAAAAAGATAAACAAAAGAGAAAAATAAATAAAAAAAAAAAAAGAAAACAAAAATAATTGTAATCATGAGAAAAATAATTTAAATACACGATACATGTGTGTATATGAAACCTTTGTGCATTATATAACAAAAACAAAAAACAAAATCCAAAATAATAAAAAAAAAATATTTATATGAATTTTACACGCAATATAACTCTACTCAAAGCTCAAGATAATATGAAAATGAATAAATTATTGAATTATTCGATTTATACTGTTTGTATGCACAAAGATGATTAATATGATGATGATGATGACGATGATGGAATAGGCCTTGTAATATATACTTTTAACTTTTCATGTGAGCTTGTAGAGATTTTCAATTTTAATGAATCTACATATATACAATTTAAAAAATTATAATTTTCATATTTTGTTTTTCGTTTTTACAATTTTCTTCACACTAATATAAAAAATTTAAAAAAAAAACAATTGCAATAAAAACTTACCATATTCCTGGTTCTAAATTCAATGTAACGATTTCATTTGCTTCAAATTTATGACCTACAAAAAAAATATTGGTTTATTAATTTTTTTAAAAAAATCTGAAAATTAAAAAAAAAATACTAACCAGCGGCAAGAAGTGCTTGTATCACTGAGACCATATCACGAGATTCTTTAATATAAAATTCAGTATCATCGTATGTTGTTAAATCAAGTTCTGGAAAAAAAATATAAAACAAAAAATATATAGTATGTAATAAAATATTTAAAAAAAATAAAAAATAAAAATATATGTACGAGTATTAAAAATACGAGATCTTTGAGAAGTCCTGAAGAATTAATATGCTTAAAAGGGTAGAAAAAAAAACCATTAAATAAAATTTAATATTGAAAATTTTTTTCACAAAATATTATACACTTGATTTGAATTTAAATACCGAAATATTATTTAAAAGAAAAATGAAACATAAACCAAAATATGTTGTTTGGTCACGAACTTGCGTTTTTTTATGTGTTTTTATAATATTTATTTTTTTATTTATTTACTGTTTTTGCTTTTTTTAAGAAAAAAAACTCTTTCATAAAACTTCTTCCCATACGACATAAGTTTTAAGAAATCTATAGAACATGATTTTTTTGAACTTTGATCCTTATTCTTGGACATTGCCTAATTGATGGCTATGGCCAATAAACTCGGCGTACCATAGAATGACTTCTGCAGAAGTAGTTGTAGAAATGCAGAAGAAGTAAAGTCATTAGTGAACCTACTCTGCGAATGTCTAGCTCTAAAAGAACGAAGGGTCGCTTGTTATTGAGGAGGAAGGTTCTTTGACGGTCTAGATGGCATAGTTGAGGTAACACTATATGATAGTTTTCAGAATTCAGAATAGTCCATGTTTAATCTCACTAACATGTCGAAGGGCATTCACAATGGGCCTTTAGGCCTCCGAGTGGACTTGCTTCTCATAAGCAAACCGCCCAACATACTATAACATATACCATTGACCCTTATTTTAAACATGATCGTCCAGACCTATAACCTTGAAACTTTAATAATTCCTCCACTGAAGAGTTCTACACAATCACTCTAATTTTCAAAGTCCTACCTAGCTTGAAATCGGCAGAATAAAATTTAAATTTCTACCAAAATGTATATTTTATATGGGAATTTTGAAAGTTTTTTTTTCTTTCGAATGAATCTCAGCATCCCGTGGACCAAAAATTATAATTCTTTGACCCAAATATTTTTTGAAGTGTTTTCTTAAAAAATTGTCTTAATTAATGTTTGTTCTGTAGGTACTTTATCTCGAAAAGTGAAAAAAAAAAGGACAAGAAAATCGAACAAGATAGGATCAAGAAATTACAGTTTTTAGTTCACGGGATTTTGAGATATACGGTTAGTCGTTCCTAGGGTTAAATAAATCATACATAATTAGAAAAATAAATGGAAATTATATTTTGAACATAACTGATAATATAATTCAAAAGAATTAATATATTTATTGATTTAAAATCGGAATAGGTATAATATGTATATTGTTCAATAAACAGTTAGTTCCGCAAAGATACAATATACAGGTGTATTAAGGTACGTCTTCACTTATACACTTTTTGAGTGCTGCGGAAGTTTAACTTTCCATTGAGTTTAGACAAGTGTATAAATGAAAACAGCAGACTTTAGATCCAAAAAGTGCAAAACAGAATATGATACTAAAAATGTGGAAAATCTATAAAACACGGGGTGGTTCCGTAATGATGTGGGGGTGTATGACATCGAGTGGACCCGGTAATCTAGCTTTCATTGATTCAATAATGAATGCCTACTATTATTTGAAGATCCTGAAGGAAAATGTAAGATCTAGTGTGGAAAAATTATGGATTTTCTTTAACTTTTCTAACTATATTTCTTATTTGAGTTTCACTTAAACACTTTTTTCGTCCTCTACCAGATTTATTTTTAATATTAACGGTAACAACAGTGTACTCATAGTTATTATGCTGTACGCTCATTTTTTGTTTAAAAATTTGGACTTTTTTTATAAATTGTGTTGTAGTTTTTCTAATTTTAATTTTTTTCGTTGATTTTTTAATATTTTATTGCATAAATAAAATAAAACTTTATTTTTTATCAATTCCATGTGTTTAACTCAATTATTTTAGTTTTTATAAAACTTTGAAATGAAAAAGTGACATTTATCTTGTTTATGCTAAGCGTTACTTCGCATTAACTCACTCCGTCTTGACTTAATACGGATGCATAAACAAAATTTCAAAACGCATTAAAGCTCTACGTCGTTTTGAGTTAATACACTATTAAATCCGCATTTAAAATTTCATTTCGTTTTTAAAATGTGCATAAACACTTACTTCGTTTTAAGTAGTTGTTATTACACACGCAGGTGTTCAACGTTTTGAGTGAGAACGAAATGTTGTATTACGCATAAACACCAATCAAAATGTATTATCTCAAAACGATGTTTAAAACGTTTTATCGTTAATACGTTTTAACCTTTGTGCATAAACAAGATAATTGTTCACTCAATTTTTGTTCTGACTGTATCTAAAGTCTGCTGTTTTCATTTGTACACTTGTCTAAACTCTATGGAATGTTATACTTCCACTCGAAAAGTGTATAAGTGAAAACTTACCTTTAGAATTTACAATATCTTTTGTATAAGTACAATATTTTGTATTAAAACAAATCAAAATTCATCTTTTGACACATTAAAATGAAATGACATAAATGTTAACAGTATCGATATGTCATGTAAATTTCATAAAAATCATGATTTTCATTTAGAATATTTCAATTTTCTTTAGCACTGTCAGCAAAACAATATAAATGTACCTACACCTTACATTCCATCGATATCGGAATTCTTATGATGTTTGTTTTATGTTATTGATGATTTTATTTATTTTTTGTATACATATATGTATATAATCAGTAATGTCTGTACTATATACTCTTAGTCAGCATTCTATCACATTTCTTATAAAAATAACTTTCTACTATTTAAACACATGCACTCTATACAGACACATTCTACAGGTATATACATAGACTACATAGGTATATACTTACTCTAAAGTTTTGTACGCTCGTTATGCACCTTTTCGATGAAACAAAAAAAAATTACAAATTATTTATAGGTATTACAATTTTTGTAAAAATACAATTTTTCATTAAATCACCCAATGGAATGCAACAACAAAAAATGTGTTTTAAACTGTATTTCATGTGAAATTAGAAGTTATAACTGTTATTATTATATTTACGTTTTTGATTTTCTGTTTTATTTTTTTAGAAAATCAGAAAATTTTAAAAACACACAAACAAGAGAAAAATTGTTATAAATATTTAAAAAAAAAATAGTTTTATCACATCACGAACTCCATTAACTCTCAATTAATTACAAAATATTTATGAATTATTTGTTTGTTTCTTTTTTTTTGTGGCACTTTTAATTAAAAATACGAAATAATGTACTACCTATATGTTTTTTTTTTTTGTTAGTTCAAAACATGTGATGTTTATTACTTTGTAAAAATAAAAAAAAGTCTGAATTACTTTTAGAAATGTGTAAGAAAAGTACACTGACTATTGACTAATCTAAAACTTAAGTGACCAGACCAGACCACTAAAAAGTGATGATGATGAGAAAAGATTAAAGAATGGTACATTTTGTAAACTGATCTTATTTTAAATATTTTTTTTTTTTATGATATAATTACAACAACAACAAATTTTGTTCTTTTGTAAATGAATGGTCGAAGTCCGATGGATCATCAAAACTGTACCTAATGAACTTTTGACGACATAAAAGTATAATTCTGTGATTTGTTGTGTATGAATGAGATGACGACCACGACGGTCGACGATTATTATATGTTAATATGATGACAAAAAGAGGCATATACCTACATTAACATAAAAATTAAATGGTCAAAGTAGAGGGTTTTGTTTTCTTCTGACTTTTAAAAATTTTAATTTTATAGACTAATTTCTTTTTTTTAAAAAAACTAACACTTAAATTTTTTTTGTCAACTTAGCAACAAAAGAACGGAGAGACGGTTATTTGTTTTTTTAAAAAAAAGAATTTGTTTGTAAAGGAATTTTTTTTTTCTAATAATGAAATAGGAGCTACACAATATTATTTTATAATTTTATAAATAATTTCTAGCAGGGTGTAATACAAAATATACATAGCTACGTAACGTATGGACATGTATTGTAGGTACATATTATGTTTTTTGTGTTAATTATAAATTTCGTTAATTTGAAATTAATTTAACTGGACTAATTTAATTTTTTTTTTAAAAGCAAAATGGAACGAAAAATTTCAATACGGTTATTTTTAAAATTATTTATTTTTAGAAAGAAAGACAAAGTATCGTACAATTTTGTTATTGAAGAATTTATGAAACTCCCTGTAATAAAATAATATGAAAGAGCACCTACAAAGTACATACAATTAGCTACTCTATAGTTTATAATCAATAATCATTAAAAATGTATAAAAGCTGTGTTTTATTAGAATTAAGGGAGTGATCGATATTATAATCAGTTCAGTTTTGCTCAGATCAATTATTTTCTTCTTAAGAATATCATCACTTTAAGTGTCAAAAATAACATGTTAAAAAATTAAATAACATAATTGAACAAATATCACTGAAAAAATCCAACATTACAAAATAATTCAAGACAAAATATGAAACAGGAATTACAAAATCACGTAATAACCCCCAAACTTCAATTCATATGATACTTTGACACCAAAACAGTTGGTAAACAGGTAAACTGAAACTCAGGAAGTGAACAAATACAATTAGGAAGTGATATTTTTCGTATTGTCGAAATCAAATATAGAAAATGAGTGCCAAAAAAACGCGTTTTTCAAGCGAAGAAGTGAAAAATCTCAGAATTACCACTACCAGTTCCAGTAAAACACAGCTAAAGAATATAAAAGTGCCTGAATATCGGTTTGAAAAACAAAAGTTGAATAAATTACGGTTTATGAGGAATAAAAGTTAATTGATTTAAATTCTTTAACTTTATCTATTTAAAAAAGATGATTTATCGAAGAAAGTGAACTTTTAAAAAAAGTTTTGTGATATTTTACTTAAGACTTCAATAAGATCACCTTTAATCTTCAATCATTTACTATAAAAAAAAAACATTTGAAAAATCAAAAGATAATGCAGTTTAATAAATTTTATAAAATAATTTTGACAGGTGTAAAAAGGTGTTGCTATTTCTTTATGAATTCTTGAGGTGAAATTAAAGCAAAAAATTACCCTTCGAAATTTACCTGCTAGAGTTTGTTAAAAATTAAAAGCGAATGGTATAACTGCGTAGAGAGATAATGGTATAATTTTTAGAGAATTTTTGCATTAGAAGTGGTTGTTTTTCTTTTATTTTCAGATTAAAAAGAGAGAAAAACACGAATACACATATAAACTTTTTCTATATAGCATGTGCAGATCATTCGCTTTTAATTTTTAACAAACTCTACTTTACAGTTTAAAAGTGGTTGATAGTTGAAATTTCAATTTTCTCCAAATGTATGTATGTAGCAGTAAAATAAATGTTTTTAGCGATAATTTTAGTGATACTTCAGTAGCAAGCAGGTATATTACACTGAAAGGCCCAAAACACATTAGGTAGGATTACAACCGTCGCAATCCTATGATATTACAAACCGGTTATTACAACTGCTCAAAATACACCTGATGGTCAGCTAAAATTATTTTAGACTATTCTTATTATACCAAGCTGGAAAAAAATTGTTACAACTACACATTACTACCCGGTGTATTTTGGCTGAAAGAGTATATTAGGTGGTTATAACAACTTTCGCAAACTGGTTTAAAAATCTGTTTTGACAACTGCTCCAATTACATCTGAAGGTGGAATGACCAATTGTACGAGAGTGTGAGTGTATCAGCTAAATTATTTTTTTTAGATGATTCTTATTATACCAATTGGGAAAAAAATTATACCATTATTGTTACAACCAGCGCAAAAAAAAGCCAGTTTAACCACTTTTACAGTGAACGAATTTCAAAATAGAAGGTAAATTTCGACTCTGGTGACTATATTCGTATAAAATAAATTTAAAATCATCAATTTCAAGTTAATTTTTACAAAGAATTAAAATTAATAGGAGTACATATATAAATTAGAGTTCGTATTAAATCAAACTAAATTACTTAAATGTATTTTTTTTTTTTTTTTATTAGACTTACCTTTAACCATATCCCCTATACAAAGTGGTAATGGTGGTAAACTTGGCATTTGATTTAATTTTTTAATGTCTTTAACAGGAACTAATGCTCTTGATAAATCAGCAGATTTATATCTAACAAATTCTTTACGTAAATCACTAAATCTGCAATAATATGATGGTAAATCAATATCTTTGGCACATGCTTCTGGATGTAAACATTGTCTTATTGGTAATTGTCCATCAGTAATTAAACGAAAATTTTGTGAATCTGGATCAATTGATAGAGAGCGTACATAAACATCAAACTGTTGAAAAAAAAATACAAAAAAAAAGACAAAATATTAGTTTAAAAAAAAACAAAAAACAATTAATAAATCATTTTTAATTACTATACTTTAATTTTTCTTTTTTCTTCCAGAAATCTTACAATCAGGTTATTTTAATAGCAACAAGAACGAACACTTTTTTTAAAAAAAGTTCAAACATCAAGCAAAATATATACGTAATTAATAAAACTAGAATATTTAATTGCAATATCATTTTCTAGTTTTGTGTTAATTCAATTAAAATTTGTAAAAAATTATGATGAAAAACAAATCTTTTATATACTTTTTAATTTTATTTGAAAAAATCAAAGCAATAAATTTTCAAAGTTATAAAATTTTAAACGAGTTAAAACTTTGTTTTAATTTTTTATTTCAAAGAGAAAAAAAAAGGATCATAGAATTTAGAAACAAAAAAAATTAAGCTTTAAAAATTTAAGTATATTATATAAATAATAAAAATATTAATTACCATACTATTTATCATATATTTAAGATACAATTTATTTAAAATAAAATAATTATTCTAATAAAATTAATTTTTTTTTCTAGATTCAAAAGAGTATATAATAGATATAATTAATTGATATAAAATAAATTTTTTTGTAAAAGTAATTAAAATAGATAAATTTGATGAGAAAAATACTTAATAAATTTTATATCAATTGTAATTAAATTAAATACCATAAAAAATTTAAATCTTTTTTAAATATTTATTTGTTAAAAAAAAAATGTATGTACAGAGTAGCACCAGAAAGAGATAAATATACATATGTACTCGTATATATGCATGTATGTAACTGAACAATTCCATATGGGTCACTAACTGACATTTCGAAAGATTTCTTTGTATGATTTTATCATTTATTTAGCAAAAAATTGTCATATGATTTTTATGAGTTTATTACATTTTTGTAACTTTTATTAATTATTCTAGAATTTATTTTGAGTTCAATCATGAATTTTTCACTACACAGTATTTATTATCTAAGAAACTGGTGTCACTGCCCACTGGCTGACTAAAGTGCAACCTCGTTTTACGTTTACTTTAGTAAATCTTAAAAGTTTTCCAAAATTTAACCAAATACTGGTTGATTGGTTGACGTGACGGTTCTTTAGATTATTTCCGAAAAATAATAACCAAATAGCACTAACCGTGCTCCTTTGATACCACACACCGACACACCTCTCAGTTGTCAGTCAAAGGGTTGTAAGCCCTTCTGTCATACATGCACCTACAGTTTAAAGTGGAATGCGAACCACTAAATTTGTTGGTAGAGAACGAATTTTATTCGTATGACAGGGCTTGGTACTAATATTTCTTGTAGTATTTAGTACCGAGCACTTATACCCAACTCAAAGTGAATTGGTTTGGTACTCATTCAAAGCTGAGTGAACTTAGGTGGACCCGAGTCCTTCAGCATCAGAAGCCAACACTCTACGGCTTCGTTCACTGCCCGCTTAACCAAATACTAATATGAAACTAAATCAAGTACAATGAAGAAAAAGGATCAAATAATGCATTTTTTGCTTAATTTCTAACAGAAAAAGTTTTTTTTTTTTCACATAAAATGCCATCGGCGCTGATTGACACTTTTTTTTCGTCACTGAAGGACGCTCATATTATATATTATACCGTATTTTGGATAAAACGATAAAAATCTCTTTATAAACTCTTTTAGTTATTTAATTCATAAGTAAAATTTGAGAAAAGAAAGACAAAGTAATAAAATATTTAAATAAAGAAGTTCAAAATTGTTGACAGATTGACATTTTCATGGAATCGTTCAACTACATATACAATGCAACATGTATGTATCTGTCATAGTATTGTAGAAAATAGAATAGAAAATTACATTATATAGATATTTTTATTAAATGTTTCAAAGGTATACCGAATGTAATATGAATTTATATGATATAGAAATATACTAGTTTTAAAAATTATATACATATAAGACTTTATTCACAGTTGGCTATATATGCAAAGCATTTTAAGAATTTATAAAATTAATTTAAAGGATGTGCATTTATTACACATAGTACATATAATGTAAATATATTTTATTTCAAAATTCAATTTTATGAGATATAACCATGAAAATAATGATAGAGGATTAATGAAACTTTTATGATTCATTCGGAAAATGTATATACACATACATACATACATATATACTTCTATGGGTGTATTCCTACTTTGAATAATGGTCCAATTTTGAATATTTTAGTTAAAGTATGTATATTGTATATAAACATACGTATGTACATACATATGTGAAAGGTTCATTTTATTTTATGTATATAGAATAGAAAGGATGTATGTACATTGTACATACAAAGTGAATGTTAAATTAAGAGCAATACTTTGGTATATAAAATCACTTTAATATTTTTGATAAAAGGACATGTACTATCTTGTAGGTTATCATCATCATAAAATGAACATTATAAAAACATGGTACATATGTAATGTTCCGTATTAGCGATTTTCAAAAGGATTATTTTTTAATTTAAATATAAAAAAAAAACAAAAACATTAAATATCATGTTACTAGTACAATGTATACTTTTGTGTACGTACATATGTATGTATAAAATTATTTCTATACAATTCAGAGAATATGTATATTCAACAAGTAATTGCTACAACAGTTAGGTTACATTTCAGAATTCAAAACATTATATTATGGTGATCAGATACAAAAATAAATTGAAAGGATTTTAAAATATTGATAGTATTTCAAAGTGAGATAATTAACAATATTGAATGATTAAAAGGTTTCTATACTGAATGTTGCTAAAAGGCTTTTGCATTTACATATATGCATTTTATCTTTGAAAGGACTACAATCTGAAAAAAAAAAAAAAATTTACAATAAAAAAAGCTTTAAAATGTGAAAAAATGCATTTTAGTAAAATAACATTTTGAGAGAGAAACCTTCACTCACTATCTCTGCAACTGTCCGGCACTTTCCAGAGCAAGGTTCCAGACAATGGGGAGCTTCTTTTTCAGGGACCTTGAGAAAATAGCAAATGTCACGGTAAGAGACATTATACGATTCCTGAATGGAACAGGATGGCTATAGTGATCCACCGGTATTATGAACGGCACTTTCAGTGCTTTACTTTATCCACTAATTATTTGCACCACAGCGCTTATGGACATATTTTGTCTTGTTTCTTCTTTGAGTAATTACATAAATGTGTTTCTGATTTTCATCACCGTCACTTTTATCCAGCGTCTCATTGCACATATAATAGATTGGGGTATGGTATGAGTAGCTTAGTATACTACTATTAAAAGTATTAGGTGTAATGACACTGGATAAAAATGAACTTTTCCATAAGTGCTGTGGTGCAAATAATTAGTGGATAAAGTATAATTAGGTCTTCAAAAGATTTCGAGGACCGCCACATCAACCAACCAATCAACCAAAATAAGATTTTTCACAACCTATTTTGAATAACAACAACAACAACAACAACAACAAAAAGCAATACTATTTTCAACATCTCTCTATAGTATTTTTCTTTTTGGAAGTCAGTATTGTGCTTATGGAGGCAGTACCCGATGAGTTTTTTGCCTTGGTAATATTTAATTTAAAAGATTTTCCTCGATTGAAATTGAGATCTGATCACCCCACACACGAGACAGATTTCAAACAATTTGTGAAAGAATATAGAAAAGTATGCCTATCTTGCCTGTACTGACATCCAAAAAGAAAAATAGTATAATTAATTTTAATAATGTACATTTTTTTTTTACATTTAAAAAATTTAGTAAACAAAAATTATTTTTCTTTGTTTTGCAAAAAAAAAAAAATACCAGTAAAATAAATTGAAAAAAATTATTGTAAATTGAATCAAGAAAAAAAAAACAAAATTAATGAACAGAATAAAAACCCAAAGAAAAAAAAATTTAACATTATAACGTAAATTGTAAACAAAAAAGTAAATATCATTGATTTCATACATACATACATTATGTACTTATAAAAATTTCCATATATGATTACAAAGATATCATAAATAAAATTGCACACGTTGTACATATGTAGATATTTTATTTTTTTCTTAGTTAAAATTAAAAATTACTTATTATTTACAGATTTACGTATGATTTTACAATATTTATTATTATTCAAAAACAAGACTTTTACAAGTTGTACATTTATTACTAAGCAAGTTATTTTTGTATTTATTTTTTGTTGTTGTTTTCTTTTGAATTCATTACACATAATATGCCGCAACTATGTATGATTACAAATATTTAGGTATATTAATCATAAAAATCTTCTGAAGAAGTAATAAAAAATAAAAAAAAAAAAATAAAAAAACAATTTCTATTATTTTTACAGCTTCCACATAATAAACTACTATACTACGAGTATCTATGTAGTCAGTTTCTAGTACGTGTTTAAAAGTCACATAACTTTACGACATTCATTTTTAAATTTTATTTCTATAGAAAAAAAATATAATTATAGGATAACGATACCAATTCCGTAAACCTTTTAGAAGGTTTATTTTGTTTACTTTGTAAGCTCATTAAAATTGATATACGATTTTTTCTGTGAAAAAAGAAAAAGGATTTAAGATCTCAAAAAAACTTAAAAATAAAAGAAATTTGATTGTATACGTTTGAACAAAATTCAAGCTTGAAAATTTTTGACTTATATCTCGTCTTTTAACTGGTATCACTACCCTACATGTGCCTTTTTCCTTATATTCTGTTAAATTTCAAGCAACAAAAAAAGAATTAATTACAAGAATCAATTGAAAATTATTATCAACAACAGTCAACAACACACATATATTTCGATTGTAAACAACATGTATATGTTATGCATTTTAAATGAATGCATGCAGAATTCAAATTATGCATAATATTCTTCTAATGGTTTACTGTTTTTTTTTACTATAGAGTAAATCCGATCTGCTTTGAATCTATCATCAACAGCAGCACAGGAAGACAGTTTAATAGATAATAATAATATTAATTGTTGTATGTGGTAGTAGTACTAGTAGTACTTAGTACTATAAACATATGAGGACTGCTATGCAATTTAATAGTTTTTATTATACCTAAAGGAATAAAAAAAAAGATTTTTTTTTTCTTTCATGTGAAAAAGATTGTGTAAAGCCCGAGGAAATTTTATACAAGTTACATAAGTGACTATTAAAAAATTATAATGGTAAATAATAATACGCTTGCATATATATAATATATAAATAGTTGTTGAACCAGCAACAACAGCACCTGGTTATTAGCTGTAATACAAATATTTACTACACCTCATTTCATTTGATGGATTTCTTTTTTGTTGTTGTTGTTGTTAAATCATAAAACTACAATATTATTGCACTACAATTCTAGTACAACAACAACAACAAAAAATTAATTACAACTTTTTAAATTTTAGCTTTAGACAGGTAATGTACAGATACGAGTACAAAAAATGCTTCTGAACATAATATTTTAGTGATTTAGATTTTATGTTGAGTGGTGTAACTGGTGTAACTAAGTACGTTATATTGATTTCTTGACGTGTGAATTATAAACTCCTCTTAATAATTATTTTTTATATATTCAATTTATTAGATAATTTTCAATAAAATATGCATGTATTTTGATTATTTGTAAAACAAAAAAAAAACATTATTTATGGTTTTAGAATTATTATTAAGAATCATGTTGTAAACTGGCAGATAGAACGCTTCCAGGCTTCCTTATCTTAATTTCATGATAACCAATCACCATGTTAAAAAGAAATACCAAAAAATGTGATAATTATAGGGATTTTTCAAAAAAAAAAGCATTAAATCAAATTGAATGTAATTTATGGTATTTGCCTAAAATCAGCAATATTTTTATGTATCATATACATAATTCTTAAAGGGTTAAAATAAAGTATGAATATATTTCAAAAAAATGATTTTTAATAAAATGAAGTAGAACATTGTATGTACCAGGTTTATAGCTAATCTACTTTCAATTCGAATTTTGGTTTACTCCCAATTTCATGTCGTAGAAGATTGTTGTCCGTAAATATAAAAAAAGCTTTAAATGGCTAAACTACTAAAAATTCGTGGTTCGGTCTTAACCACTTAAAAAACGTTCTTATCCCAATACATTCCTGACAGACCAAGGAGTTTATCCATTTAGACAGTTTCTAAACTCCGGTTTGTCGTAAGTATAAATCTGCTAATTCGGATTTTGGTTTAAACCCAATTTAAATTTTTGTATACGTAGTGCGGTCCTAAAATTCTCGGCCTAACATAGAAAGAGTGATTTAAAATAAAAAACACTTTTATTATTTTTCAATATATTCTCCCTTTACTTCAATACACTTTTCACATCGCTTAATTAGGGCCTCTATACCACTGTAAAAATAGCTAGAATCTTTGCTCTCAAAATGCTTCCATACAGCTCGCTTAATTTCTTCATCACTGTTATTTTTTTTTCTCTGAGCTTAGCCTTTAATTTTGCGAATAGGAAATAATCGCTAGGGGCTAAGTCGGGATTATAGGAGGGATGATCGAGTTCAATGAAGCCACATTCTCGAACAATAGCCTTAGAAATTGCAGCCGTGTGAACTGGGGCATTATCTTGAAACAGTCGGACACTTCTAGTAACCTTTCTTCGTCTTTTATCAACGATTTGCTGTCGCAGTTGTCGCAGTAAATCGGAGTAATAACTCGCGTTGATGACTGTATTTCCCTCCTTGAAATTAACTAACAGGATTTCTTCGCAATCCTAAAAAATTGTAGCCATAACTTTTTTAGTGCTTTGTGTGACCTTTGAATTGATTCGTCCTTCCGATGCCACTCCATAGAATCCGTTTTAGACGTCGCATCATAATAAACAACCATCGTTTCATCGCCCATCACAATCGATTCAATAACGCTTTAAATCCAAAATTCGGATTTAATTCGAATTATTTTTTACGCTATAAACTATGGTAAATTGATAAAACGTGTTTAGAAAATTAATGAAAAGGATATCTACCTTTAAAAATCAGACATTTTTTTCAAAAGTTACTTAAAAGTTCTTAAAAAGGATTTTTTCATGATTCTAACAAAATAAAATTACTACACATTCAAGTCTTACACAAGATTATTTAGAAACAAAATCATATTCAGTACGAAATAGATATTTATTAGAGAAATTATGACATTCATAAAAGCAGAAATCTTCAAAAATGAAATTAACACCCTATACAAAAACAAAAAACAAACAACAACAAAAAATGAAATCAAAGAAAATATTCTATTACTCTCATAACATAAAACACCAGATTATTTCTTATCCTTTTTTTACAAAATATGTGAAATCATTAAATATCTTTAATAAAAATAAAAAACCAAATCAAAAAAAAAGAAATTAAAACTAATCACGTATTTTTTTTTTTTATTAGTCCACTTCCTAATTTCTTTTTTCCTTTTTGGTTGTAAGTTTTTTCCCTTTTATTTTGCAATTTTCCAAGAAGTCAAATTTAATAAGTATATATTAAATATCATACAGATCCTTTTTTTTTCCTTCTACTCTCTCTTCAACATATTATATTATTTTGTTCAGATAATTATTATTCTATTAAATTATAATCTACTAAGAAAAATACAATTATGTACACACATATGCGAAGGAAAAATCTTTTATTCTTTCCATTTTCATTTTCTATTACATACGTACTTTAATTCCATTTCAACTTTTCTTATTTTTTTATTATTTTTTTTCCTCTCTACGACATAATAAAACGATTTTTTGCTTTACTATACATTTTATACAGGGTGATTCCGTTAAGGTGTCCGATCGGGCAACTACAGATAGATCTTGGTGAGGCGAACAAAAAAACGTATGGATGAGGGAGGGGTAATCTCAACCGTTACGGAGTTAGAGGGGGGAAAGGATTTTTGGTACTTTTTCTTTATTTTATACACTATAACTTTTTACAGAGGCACGCTAGGCTCATCTACCCTTTAGCAAAATTATAGAAGACCCCTGTGTCTTTATAATGACATCTTTCATGTCCTGCACCTCTTATACATAGTCCAGACGAGACTTTTTTTATGTCTAGACTTATGTCATGACATTGTTCATGTCTTGCCATATTTTTCATGTCTGGGCATTTCATATTTTGACATTTCAAATAAGTGAATATAAAGTTTAAAATTTTTGAAATATATTTTTGTGAAATTTTGTCCAAATAACTTTGTAAATTTAAAAATTAATTTAAATTTATTAAAAAATTCACATTTGCAATTTTTTCTCTCGATGAAAGTCTGATAAATCTGATACATTAGCACAAAACATCTGAAATCGCCATTTTGTTTGCTCATGTCTGCAAGACATCGTAGCAAAGACATAAGTCTTGACATCCATGTCTTGCCATTTATGTCTACAAGACATAAGCGGTCTATACAAGACATATTCGATGTCAAGACATAAATCTTGACATAAAAAAGTCTCGTCTGGACCCTGTATTACCGTTCAGAAGTTAAAAGGCCACAAAATTTTTTATTGCAGAAATAGAATGCTCAATTGATTCTGCATCGATTTGTTATCTTCATTGTTTTCGAAAAATGCATAGTTTTCGATATATTTGTATTTGAAAATTAACATTCCGATTTCCGAACACCTTTTTTCAATTTACACTGTAATAAAAGCACACGTGTCTAGTATAATCTAATGAATTTCAGACGTCTTATTTTTTTCAGTTTATTTCAAAAAGGTCCGTTTCAATATCTCGAAAACTATTGGAGAAAGACCTTTTCAAATCTGAATCACCCTGTATAGATACATATAAGTATATTTTTAAATGTCAAAGGTATTTTTCTATACCAAGGTAATCATTATCGATTTTAGCTTAATTCTTTCTTCTTTCTTTTTTTTATTCTTGTGTATATAAAAGAAAAAAAAATCAAAAATAAATATTGTACCATTAATAAAATATTACTAGGATACCATCAGCAAAAAAAAAAACCCCCAAATAATTAATTTGGTTTTCTTAAAATTTACCAACAAGATTTTTTGAATATTTTCACGTTAATATATTTTTTAAATATGTATGTACAAAGTTGAACGTATGTACATATGTTGCATGTAGTATGTTATATGACTTTAAAATTTTTTTTCTTCTTCTAAAAATTTAATTGACATAAAATTATGTGGAATTTTATGTTTTTAAATATTTTCTTCAAAGAAAATCTAACATCAAAGAACTTAAATTTAAAATGGCAGATAATATACATTATATGAGGGGTATAAAAGCAAAGTAAGGAATCTCCACTATTGATAAAAAAATGAGTAAAGAGTGCAAAAAACATGAAAAATGTATGATGATTTAGTTTCACATTGATTACAATGTAATGACAACAAAATCTCATGGCAAATCTATCTCAAAAAACCGTACTTTCTAAGCCGGTCCGATACTTACAAATAAAGTAGAAACTGAAAATCGTTAGAAAAGAAAAATGTCGTTTACTTAAATTTAACAAAAGTAGAGATTACTGACTTTGCTTTTATACCCCTCATAAATAAACTTTCTAATAATTGTTCAAAAAAAAAAACATAATTTCGATAGGATGAGATGATTTAATTAGTTTCGAAACTTATAGAAAAATAATTTTATGAAAAATTAATTTTTTTCTTTTGCTTGGGAAAACTATACTCAAATTCAAATTTCAAACAAGTGGGTTCTTTTGAAAAGAAAAATAATTTAGTCTCTTAGTAGATACTTAAATGGCTAATTAAAAAGAAATTTTTTTTTATAAGCAGAAGAAGAAGAAACAGGAAACAAAATGTTATTATTTTACGTCGAAAATTTATTTTAATTAACTAATTTCAAGGTTTTACTTTTCTTTTCTATTCAAGACTTATCAATCAAATTTCAAAACAAATAAAAAAGTTCAAAATAAAAATGAAACTAGGAACAAAACAAATATTCTTTTTCCTTACTTCACAAAACAAAAAAAAAAAACAAATACAGTGAAACCTCCTAATTGGGACACTCTCTAATCGGGACAACCTCTAAAATTGGGACACTATCATAAAACTACTTTGGTCTGCCTATAAATCAACCCTCTGTAACCGGGAAACCTCTGAATTGGGACATAATTTTGCTGGTCCCATGACTGTCCCAATTGAAGAGGTTTCACTGTATGTACATATACTCGGTATGTACCAATATACACACTTTCATATTATTACTACGTTTCTGTGGTGGTTTTTTTTACGAACTGTTATAATAATAAGTAATTGATTGATTACTGAATAATTATTTTTCAAGAAAGTATACACCATTGAATTCATGCGATATTATAGGAAAGCATAATTCATTGTATATATGTACGGATTATTTGTGTATAGGTAGGTGCTTCATAAATAAATAAATTAATTTGTTTTGTCAGATTAATTGTGACTAAAAAAAAATTTTTATCAGAGGAAAAAAAAGGATATTTATTTGTATTTACGCATTGTGTATACGGTGTAATCCGAAAATTTCCGAATTATGTACCTTCATTGAATTTATTAATTTTTAGAATAATCAAATCAAACTGAATTGTGGTCTGTAATCAACTTTTTTACAAGTGAATAAATTTATTTAAGTTGAAATTACGTACAAATATAATAAGTTCACTAGTTTACAATATTTTATTTTTTTTTTTCTGTCCTTTAAATAAAACGCATATTTCTAGATTCAGTTATGTTAACTAAACGCAAATATATTCACGTTACAGTTACTTTACCACCGCTTCACATAAAATTAGGGTTGTTGAAAAATTTTGTCAAGGTTTTAGACAAAACTACATAGTACCGCTTTTCAATATTTATGCAATTTTTCTTGGTCTTTCAAATACATATTGAATTCTTTGCGATTTGTCATTCAAGAGTTTCTAGGAAACAAAAAAAAGCAAATAGTTGCTGATCTATTGTAATACTTTCACCAGATGAGTGTGAACATGTTCTTGAAATTTCATTTGTTACACTTGCCACTTGACTTCTTTCCCAAAAGTTCGGAAATGTGAGCGACGAGAGCATGGCGATCGTTTTCACCAGGATTTGAAGTTTTGAACAAAATTATCAGGGATATTGGAATCAAAACATGTTAGGTGACTCCTGTTGGTCTATTCCTATTGTAAGAGACACAGAAACAAAAAGTCATAAAAAAAAAGCTAAAATAGTGATTTTCAAGTTCATTCTTTTTTTTTGTATCTTTTTTTCTATAATAACAAATATTTTTTAAATGTTGGATGATTTTTTATCATTTTTTTGTTGAAACTCGAGCACCTGAATCATTAAAAAAAATTACTTTTCATTTTAAGAACAAAATCCTTGTATACATAGTTATGTAGTGTCATTATCAGATCAAAATACCGATCGAATTTGTTTAGAAACAGTTTAGGCCGAAAGCTTTTGGATAGTACTATACATACGTAACAATACCAAATATCTACATATGTACATGTACATGATTTGTTATCAGAACAGAAAATTTGTTTTTCAATTATTTCAGTTTTCTTTACTTATTTTTTTTTCTAATTTTATTTCCTAAATCTTGATATTATTGTTTGTGTGTTCCAAAAAACACATTCTTATTTACATTCAAAAGTAATTTTTGTTTTTGGCCTGTCACAATAAAATTAACACATTATTTAAAAAAAATGCAATTGGACGATTCTCTACGTAACGCAGAGACTACATCGTACGATGTTTTAACGTATATATTTCATAAACTTTTACTAAGAAAAGATTATTTTTAAATATTCTAGATCAATACCTTAATGTCTTAATATATCATACATAAAATAAAATTGAATGTTTATAACACTGTTTTTGTGTTATATTAATTCTAACAGATGCAACGCAGAATACATCGCACAAAAACAGAAAATGTACATACATTTTTACTTTCCATTGAAATTTTTGACATTTAAAAGCAAACATTTTTCATAATTCTACATAGCACTCAGATAAATAATAAAACAGGACCTTTTCTTTGAGTGTAAAATCCTATTATAAACTCCACATTAAAAGATTTTAATTAAATAATGATCACCAAATTTAGATCTGAAGATTATGGAATTTTTATGTCATTTACCAATCAATCATTCACCTCAAAATTCGTTTCATTAATTCTCTTCACTTTTAATTTTAATTTTTTGTTGTTTTTTACCAAATTTAAAATATAAAATATTGTAATTACCTGATCGATAACCTCATTTAATGGTTTTCCAGCAACTTGTGCAATTGCAATAGGAAGTTCTGATGGATTTTGTTGAACTCCAGTGGTGGCATCTGTTGAATTTTGTTGTTGGAGCTGTTGTTGATTCTGTTGTAATTGTTGTTGATTAATTGTTGCTGAATTATTATTATTAATATTTACTTGTCCATTATTAACGGGTGATGATGGTTCTGTAACAGTACTAATTGTTATTGTTGATGATGTTGGTGATGTAGCTGTTGTTGTTTGTGATGTTTGTTGTTGTTGTTGTTGATCTTTACCAAAATTACCAATTGGTCGTACTAAATATTGTTGAACACCAACAATCTGAAAAAAAAAAATAAATAAATAAATAATTACATTTTTTTCAATTCAATTAAAAGAATCATAAAATAAATAAAACTATCATACTAAATGACAGTTCAATAGGTTAATGTGAGAAAATACGAGTACCTATTGTAATACAATTTTTGTTTTTTTTTAAATATTTTTAATGGATTAAAATTAAAATTACTTTACTATTATGTACATACGTACATTCATATTTCGATGTAATAATCACTTTTTTTAAATTTTTGTATTCATTTTTTATGAATATTACTTGACTTGAAATGCAACGTGCAAAAAAAATGAATAATTTCTACATTAAATATGTGTGTAAACAAATTTATTAAACTTGAACTCGTTTGTTATTATTTTAATTTTTTTTTTTTTACAACACAAAATTTTCCATTAATTAAAGTAAATTTTTTTTTTTAAATAAATATTCGTCTTGTCCTAAAAATAATGAAGAGACAAATAAAAAATCTAGTGGAAATTTTGCAAAGAAAAAATCGAAAAAAAAATTGTATGTTTTAAATCTTGAAATTTATGTACGCCAAGGAATAACTTTAGTGCGGTCAGTGATGTCAAGTTTAAATCAAAGTTCAATTTAAAATCATATTTAAAATATGCATAGACGAGTACTAGATATAGCTTTTAACATAATTTTAATTTTAATTTAAATAAATAGATTTAAGATACACGTTTTTTTCATATTTAACTGAACTCTGACATTTGTTTTTTTGAAAATATGCTAGAAAAAAATAATAATTAAAGTGCAGACTACCAACTTTCTAACATTTTCACCATTATTTTTCTTTTCATTGACTTTCAAATATCATAACATATAATTATCTTTTCACAATTCAAAAACCCTTTTAATTTGATTTTTAAACTGTTTTCTTTCGGTTTAATAACAGTGTGTGAATTTGTGACCTCTTAAATAAAGTTAAGTTTTTTTTTGGAAAAACATAAATCTAAAAAAAAAATACTCTCAATATCAATCATACACCTCATCGAAATAAATTAAAGAATTTAGTCAATTTAAAATTCCATACAATATATCTACAGTTACAATTCAATAGCAAAAAAAATCATATGTATGTGTACAATTGCGTGCAATTGATTGCAGGTCATTTTCAAAAAATTACTATATAATTTATTGTGTTTTTTTTTCTCTTCTTCTAAATTTTTATCATTGAATAAATTTTCTTAACGGATGACTTAAGATGAACACCACCCTATTATATGTACTCAAAACAAAAAATACGCGTGTTCATCTATTACCTAACATCCCACATATGAATCGTTTTTTTTTTACCAGCTATCACAGAAAGTAATAATAAATTCGCAAATTTACAAATAAAATCTCTATAGAAGTCCAATGAAATCTTTTTTCACAGCAATTTTTTCATTTTAGCATAAAGCTCATAGCAAGAGCATTTAGATCTTTAGATCTTTAACCTTTAAGTGACGTGATGGGTATACAGGTGTAACTTTTACATTGAAAAACGAAGATTTTTTGCGTCCAAAATATGATAAAGGGTTGAGATTTCGTCAAATTCAATAATTTATCGAGCCGAAAGTTTGCTGAAAATTTGAAAATCATGTTTTTTTTTTTAATCGAATTTTTCAGCAAATTGTTTTTTACATCCTTAATGGACGGAATAGGTAGGTACACGTGTTGTACCATAGTATATTGTATACAATGACACCAGTGATAGGACTTATCGAGACAAATCGAGACAAACCAAAATTTGTATTGGTGGGAGGAGTGGTGGTTAACTTCAATTGGGTTTCCGGTTTACGAAGGGTTGAAGAATTTTGCGACTTTTTTTGTGAAACACCTTGTCTTTTCGTTTTCGCTTATTGTATAGCAATGATACGTACATATATTTAACAAAAGGTAACCATTTGCCCTTTGAACTAACATAAGTAACATAACAGAAGAAAAAAAAATTTGAAAAAAATAAAAAAAAATACTTGTAAAACAAACTTTTTTTTGATAAATCCCCATATAAAACCTATGAAGGTACACTTGTACCTACCTGTTGTTTTTGTTTGTGGGGGGGATGCGCGTTAGGCATCCACGAGCACTCAGACAGGAGAGTCAATTGTACTCAGCACCCCACCCCGTCTTCTGTCATACATGCACCTACAGTTTAAAGTGGAATGCGAACCACTAAAATTCGTTGGTAGAGAACGAATTTTTTTTATTCGTATGACAGGGCTTGGTACTAATATTTCTTATAGTTTTTTGTGGACTTGGCTTATGATTTCGAAGCAAAAGCCACCAAACTAATTAGTACCGAGCACCTACCTAGTCAACAACGTAATAACGGATATCCAGTCACATAAAGGTTAAAAAAACATTTATTTTCTAAATGAATCACATACTATCTAATCTTCGACTAATCAAGATTAAAATCCTTTCACTGTCATCATTCATCATTCTTTTAAAATATTGGATCTATACTCTATTGTATTGATGATTTTGTATGTAATCTAAACACAACAAATACTTTACCCAATTAAAAAATATCTTTTTCGTTTTAAAAACTGTTTTGATGTCTTAAATTACATATATTGTTCACAATTTACAAAAGAAAATGTATCTAATTTGTTACATTCTTATTCATATAAGTTTTTTTTTTCTTTCTTAATTTTCATTTGAATTCAATATTGGCAATAAATGTGATTACACATATTGAGAAATATAATTTTCGATAAAAAAAAAAATTATATACAATTTTCAAATGAAAATTAATATAGAAAAACCAGAGAAAAGCCACTGACCCATGATGTAACGTTGTTTTTCTTCTTTTTTAAGTATTTTTACATTCACTTCACATTTATTCATTTTTTTTTTCATCATTTACAATATGTTTTTTATCAGCATCTTTTTTGTTAAAAAAAAAAATAAAAATACAAATTAAGTAAATTAATCGAGATGAAATATTTCAGTATGAAAACTTAACATACATAATATCCATAAAATTTTGGCCTATATTACTCTTATTTTTTTCTTTACTTAATTATAACTTCTTTTCACATACTATATGCGTTTTCATGCGTGTTTTTCTTTTCTTTTTTTCTCTTATTATAGGTATAGGTAATATATTTTCAGATACTTTTTATTATGCATCATACTTTCTTTTCTTTTTTTTCTCTTGATTTTTGTATTTAGTTGTTTTCTTAAAAAAATGAAAAACACGTAAACAAACACAAAAAAAAAACGTAAGAAAACAATAAAAATAAAACGAAATTACATACATACTTGTAAATTATTGTTATTAAAGTAATTATATGAAAATTAAAGTTTTTTTTTTGATAAATTGTTCATTTATGTTTAATAAAGTGAAAATTTTGTGGAAAAAGAAAAAAAAATTGGTTTAAAAATCAAACCTTAAAAAGAAGTAGCAATAACACACCCTGTTTTTTTTTGAATTTTCTTTGAAAAAGTAATTAAAATAAAGATAAAAGATCTTTGTCCTAGAAATGAAAAATCAAAAGGATCGATCTTTAAAAAATTTTTGTTTTTAATTTCAATAAAATTTCACCTACTTGAAATTCTTTTTTTTTGAATTTTACACATATAGAACGACATTTTTATACTTCAGATACTTCAGATATACGAGGGTCAAAAATATTGGCGGAATGGTATACTTTTTTAAAGATAAATGACAACTTTTATTCTTTATTTTTCAATATATTCGATTTTATTACTAACACACTTTTTACAGGTGTTCTAAAACAATTTCTAGACCTCTAAAAAAAGTTTTATTTTTAGCTTCAAAATAGTCATTTATGGCCTCCTTCAATTCCTCTACATCAGTAAAATGCTTTCCACGTAGCTCCTTCTTCAGTTTTGGAAATAGATAATAGTCGCTAGGGACGAGATCGGAACTGTAGGGCGAATGATCAATTTCTGTGAAGTCACATTTCTCTATAGCGCTCTTCGCTATTGATGAACTGTGTGCTGGTGCTTTATCGTGTAACAACAGAAGTTTTGAGAAGTACATATTAAGATAATTGTGGAGGATATTAAGCACAGTTGTCGTTTCAGATACCCCAACCATTTCTGCAAGTTTTCTCTTTTTTAAACGACAATCTTTTTTCAACAACGTCTGGACTCGTTACCTTATTTGGACGTCCTGTATAAAGACCATCTTTTAGTGATTTATCTGCCAAGTTCAAATAATCTAGAATATCTTTAAATGGTGGCAAGGGTGTAAGATCACCGTATATTTCCAAAATTTTCCTGCGGATATCAGCCGGTATTTTTTCTTGTTTTTTATCAAAAACTGTAGGACGTTTTTGTATTCAATTTTATTCATTTTCACTTTCACTATATGAGATTACTTTATTTAAATTACTGTCAAAAAATTACTAATTAACGTATTGACCTGCAAATTTTATTTTTATATACCTTTGAGAGTCTGATCTATCTAAGAAAAAAAAAAAGATTCAGGAAATTCTCACAAAAGTATATGATTTCGCAAACATTTTTGACCTCACCTCGTATATACGTATATACATATCTATCTATGTATGTAGTGTGTGTATAATCAATTAATATACTTTCTAAACTTTTGAACTTTGATAACATAACGCCTGTTCTATGCAATTATACCAATAATTAAATAAAACTATCGAGTACGAGTACAAACTGGTAAGTCAGATACTTTCAAATTTTATCATTCTATTCATTAGAGTACGAGTATCTTTTATCTTATTTAAATATGCATCATATTAATTTTACTTAATTTATTCATAATATAAATCATCATGACATTGCAATCAATTTTTTTTTGTTCTGTTTTTATTTTTTTTTCTTCTCTTCTTTCCTGTTTTTGTGTAATTTATTTAAAAAATTAAATAGTTCGATGAAAGATTGAATTTTTTGTTTTTTTCCGAACAATTTTTCATTTATTTTTTTGTTGTTTTTTTTTAAATTAACAAAATGACAAAAAAAAATCGGAATGAATACAGGTACAAGACAACAACAACAACAAAATATATATAGTCCAACCTTGACAAGTATAATTTTATTTATTTCTGATTTTATTCTGACAAGTAAATTAATAAATTTTTTTTTTTTTTTGGTTTTTCGCATAATAAA
This sequence comes from Bombylius major, assembly GCA_932526495.1. Taxonomy (NCBI): domain Eukaryota; kingdom Metazoa; phylum Arthropoda; class Insecta; order Diptera; family Bombyliidae; genus Bombylius; species Bombylius major. Next base: position 13,186,227 of record OW052047.1, read on the forward strand.
TGTAGGTCATTCTTGTAATATTATGCAATCAATTTTTTTAAACCATTTTTGAAACAATATTTATATCTTTTTTTGTATATGTATTTTATATGTGAATGGTCTGTGAAATTTTTCGTTTTTTTGAAAATTGTCTAATTCAAAAGAAAATTCATTTTATGATTTAAAAATTTCATAATCGAAAAATATTTTTAACTAAAATTTTCAGAGAAATAAAAAAAAAAAAAAGAAAGAAAAAGATGAAAAATTAAAGATTTTCATAACAAAAAATAAAAAGATTCAAAAAATATTAAGGGTATTCACGATGTGGTGTACCCTTGTAAAAGGTGTACGTTTACAACACTGTTGTAACTGTACTGTGGTACTGTTTATTTTCTGTTGACATTTTTTAATGAATTTGTTATGAATTACATAAAATAATCACATAAAATAAACCTCTTTTATTTTTGCTTTATTCACTCATTTGTTTTTAAGTTTGAAAACAATTAAAACACAAATCTGTCAAATGTCAAAATTATACAACACTACTACACTTTTTAACAATAGGTGAAAGGTGTTGTACATTTACAATAGTGTTGTACTTTGTTTGTCATTATAAAAAATTTACACCATGGTGTACTGTTGTATAATTTAACAACAGTACAACAGTACACCTAACAAATACACCACATCGTGAATACCCTAATTATAAAAAGAAGAAGAAGAAAAAGTTCACATATGAAATTTAATAAAATAAAAGAAGAAAACAAACTAGATATTTTTATATAACCTTTAAATAAGATATCACACACATTATCGTCGCATCGTATCAATATCGGAATTCTTTAAATCATTAAATTATTTATTATTATTATTTTTTTTTTTCACCATTTATATCAGCACATGGTCACGTGAAATGATGAAGAAAACCAATGAATTGAAAAGAAAAAAATATATATATAGGTATTATTGAATGGGTGTTGTCTTCTTTTGTTGAAATTTATTAAAATTATTATTTTTTAAGATTGCATAAAGAAAGAAGTCTTTTTTTTAATGAACAAAAAGAAGAAGAAGAAAAATAACTTCTTTTATTTTTTTTTCTTTCAATGTATTTGTTTTTTTTTCAAAGGTCTATGAACTATACTATTGCAAAACTTTATATCAATGTTAAATAATTTTCGTTAACTGAAAGTGAAAAAAAAATGAAATCAAAGGTACAAAAAATTTTGGGTTTTTTCTTTTACATCATAAAAATTACAAAAACCTAAAAAAAAAAAAAATATGACAAATTTCATTGAAATTATATTTCTTTTTTTTTTTGTCTGTATACCTTCGAAAATCGAATATAAAAAAATTTAAGGATCAAAATTAAAAAATGTGTTCCATTTAAGGATCACAATTCTCTTCCACCTATCTATATTCAAAATTTCATGAAAATCGGTTAAAAATTGTAAGATGTAGGTGGTCACTTTGAAGGCCCAAAATCGCAAAACTGACTCACTTTGAATACTTATATTTTTGAAACAAAGGACTATTTAAAAATCTGTTCAATTTAAGGATCACAATTCCCTTCCACCTATCTATATTCAAAATTTCATGAAAATCGGTTGAGAAATGTAGGCTGTAGATAGTCCACTTTGCAGGCCAATTTCACTAAATTGGGCTCCTAAATAATTTTAATTAAATTAACAAGGTGGTGTGTATAAGTATGTATATTATACACATTTTGATATTCTTCAAAAGTGTGGACATTAAACACCTATCGACTCTACTCTACTAAACACCTTTGGTACAATTTCATAATGCAACTCTCTAATAAATAATATACCTATCTAAAAAAAGATTACAGTCGTTAACATGGTACTTAATCATTTGTTTAGATAAAAGATTCTTTTTTTTTGTATCTTATATCTTGTATCTTTTTTAAATCCAAAAAATGCATTTATATTCAAAGAATATGTCATTGTGGATATGTACACACCAGAAAGTAGATTAAAACTGTATTGTAGCTGTAGCCGCACGAACAATCACCATACAAACACAAAAAATCCACGATCATATCACATTTATTTTGCTTATATGTAGGTACATATCATTATGGCCGATGGAAGCCATCATGTGGGTGAATTATGACGACGAAAAGATTGCTCATTTTCGTATCAGCCTCAGTTTATAATATTAAATTGAAAAACAAAATAATTAATATACTTAGAGAAAAAAAGAATAACAGAGAAAATAAAAACTTAAGAAAAACGGTTTAACCAACACCATGAATATAGAAAAAAAAAAAAACTGTAAAAATGCATATCTTAAATTCTTGCTACATATATCATACTTATATACAATTGGATGTATGGTTGTTTTCTATAAATTTTTAGCTCTAGAATTACAAAAAATAAAAAAGTAAAATAAAAAAATAAAGAAGAGATTGGCAGGTTATAAGCATCGGACCGGATATACAGTAGTTTTAAAAGCAAATCATATGGTGTTTATATGAACATGTGATATGGTGCTATGGGCGTTTTATAAATTGGATTTAAATGAATATTATGATACATACGAGTATATGATATATGGACGGGTCTAATAAAATACTTTTGTGGGTGATTATGTGGAAAATCATAAAATGACGATCAATAAGACGAATATGAAAAGATTATCTGGATAATAATAATTAAAAAAAAAAATAAAAAATTGGGAAAAAAAGAGTCGATTTAAAAAAAAACAATTACAACTTTTCAAATAAACCGTACTGAATTATATCACGTCAAAAAAATTATATGTAAATCTTTAATTAAATATCAAATTGACAGAACTTTAATTAATTATACGATTGTTTTTTTTTTAATCTTTAAAATTAAATTAGTTATTGAGAATTAATTTAATAATTGTAATTTTTTTTTTGTTTTATTTACAAGATCTCATTATTATTTCAAACATGTTTTAAATATATCATTTGCTAATTATAACAAATTAATTACCGCATAAATGTTGAAATAATTTTCTGTTATATTTATTTGTACATATATTATGTATGTATATTATTAATTATAATTATAATTAAATAAATAACTATTCTCTTTTATTATTGATAGAAAAACAATTTTAAAAAACAAAAAAAAAAGAGTTTAACAAAAAAAAACTAGGATAATTACAGATTGAAAATTACTTATAACTTACGAGGGTAAGGTGAAAAGTTCTCAGACCAACACAGATCTGGCAATGCTATCAATAAAAAATTTTTGTGGTTATGTTGGTACACCACTTTGTCAAAACAACATACATGTGAAATTTCAACTTGATCTGTCAAATCGTATTTTTTATATGGTTGTTTAAAGTAGACGTGTTGTGTGTGTTTTGTTGAAATGGATAAAATTGAATATCGTGCAGTAATAAAATACTTCATTTTGAATAGTTTATCGCCGATTTCAATCCATCCGAAGTTGGTAAAAGTTTATAAGGAGTCTGCTCCTTCATTTTCAATAGTAAAAACTGAGCAGCTGAATTTAAACGTGGACGTATGTACATCTCTTGAAGATGATCCAGGTGAAGGACTACCGAAAACTGCCATTACAGAGAAAAATATCGAGAAAGTGCTCACTATGGTATTGGACGATCAGCGATTAGAAGTGGATGAGATAGCTGAGGCTATAGTTAAATAAAGAGGTGATGGAAGGTGTTAATGGGTATTTTGCAGACTTTCCAGAACTGAATTTTAGGGATGGCATCCTTTTATTCGAGAAACGTGGAAAAAAGTGCATAGAATTAAAAGGGGACTTTGTAGAAAAATAAATGTATTTTATTCTAAAAAAACATAGGCTTTCAGGTCGATAACTTTTCACCTTACCCTCGTATATCTTTTAGCTAATATGTTTCTATATGCTTTTTAAAGTGCATTTTTTTTTTCATTAAATTCATATCAATTTTGTTGTTGTTATTTTTATGTCATTTCCTGTATGCATAAAACATAAAATAACAAAATGTTAATTTAAAAACGATTAAAAAAATAAATTAAATACACACATACGATATACATATGTATGTATATATGAAAAAAACATAATCTAGTTTTTGTTAATTTTATAATAAGTTGACATATCGTGAGAAATATTATATGTCGAGACAATTTAAATTTAAAATGAAAGGATTGTAATTTTTCTTCTTACTTATTTAATTATTTCTCTTGGTTGTCGGAGTAGATACTTTCAAAATTAATAATATAAAATTATTTAATTTCAAGAATAACTGTTAAGGTGAAATATAAAAGAAAAAGCCGAAGAAAGTAAGTAGAACAGTAGATATCCGACAGAACCGATTAAAAAAATCTTTATAACAATCTAAAAATTTTCTTTAAAACAATTTTTTTAAGCTTAAACTTTCGGATACCCATAAACTTTCCTCAAAATAATGGTTCTTGAATATTTTGACAATAAAATGCACTGAGTAAGACAAAGACCTCACTTTCAAAATAAACGACTCAAATATAATTTCACAAAAAAAAAAAAAAAAATGTTTACTTTGCAGTTTTGTAGTCCATAGTTCAAACGAAAAATATCCAAAAAGGAAAAAATTTCAATTTTAATTCTTTTATATATTTTTACATAAATTATTCCAGAATCTTAAAAAAAAACAATAGCGAAAGTAAATACTATAGAATTACTGATTAAAAAAAAACAAAAAAAGAAAAAAAACATACATAAAATGAAATTTAAAATTAAAAACACACTTAATTAAAAATTCAACAGGTCACAGGTCAAAATGAATATGTATTCTGTTTTTTTATTTTTTCCCCATTATTTTTATTTAACAACACTAAGCACATTTTTAATTTGACAGTGGTTTTACATAAAATAAAATAAAATAAAAATTAACTTTCTGTATGGTTAAAGTAAAATTGTTACGAAAAAAAAAAATACTTAATTTATTTTATTTTTTTTACTTTAAATTTAGTCTTGAATTTGTTTTTTTTTTGAATTAAATTTTAAATTTAAAAAAAAAAAAGAGTCTCTTACGTAAATTATTTTGGATAATCAAGTATACAATAAAACATATAACAAACAAAACAAATGCATATTCATAAAAAAATAGATAGTTTCAGTATTTTCAAAATATATAGAGGTACTCAATTGTTATTGACTTCAAAACATTGTATTTTCGCCGCTCATGAATTATGAATTTTCCTTTACACTTTTTTGTTTTTCCCTTTTTTTGTTTTATTTAATTTTAAAAAGCTTTTAACAACGAAATGAAAATGAAAAAAAAAAAACTCTTAATTAAAAATTCACATTATAAAAATTTTTTTAATATACATACTTATAAAATTATATAGATTGCAACATATTTTTTTTTTATTATCGAGGTGAAAAAAAAAAGAAATTAATTAATTTTATTTAATGTATGCAACCTTTATAACTACTTATTCATTTTATGTGAACAAAAAAAAAAAATAGTTTTAAATTACAAGAAAAACGACAAAAAGAAAAAAAATATAATAATTGAATCATTTTTTTTTTTTTTTCGAAAATCACATTCTCAATTAACAAAAGATTAGATTAAAATAGGGCTACTGTTGCACTTTGACCTTTACAGATCTTTTGTACAGCCCGTGCTTCTTATAGATTTAGGCTTTTAAAAAATCCTGAAATTCTATTCGAAAGTGCACACCAGATTTCCTCAGGCTTGAGAAAAAATTGGTGCATGTGTCGCACTCTTTTTGAGACCAACGCCTCGCATTCACACAAAATGTGTTTTAAAGTATCTTTGGTATCTTTTCAGAACCTGTATATGTCAGTGCCCAGTGCCCAGTAATAAGTACCGTGATTGTCCTTAACTCGTTCCTATTGAGGTTGATTAGTTTCCTAGCAATATTAATCAAAGGTTTAATAAATTCCTTTGCTTGCTTGTTACCGGAAGTCTTTTCCCAGTACGAGGTGCACCTTTCCATTTCCCATTTTTTTTATAGAATTTTTGGTGTGGCTTTTAGGCAGTCCACAGAACGGTTCTGGACCAAAAATTTTGGAACTGTCGCCTTTTTCAGCTAGGAAGTCCGCCAGCTCGTTGCCATTGATTCCCTCGTGTCCCGGAACCCACATAAGATAAACTTTATTTGTTCTGGCGAGTGTTATCATACAGTCTTAAGACATACATAACAAATAAGATACTTTTAAATGGTTTGTTTTATTCACAGAAAAAAAACCTAGGTACCTACATACATATTTCTATCTTTCATATAGAATGAATTTTTTCCATTCAAATCCTCTACAGAATTTTCAAATAAGCTTTTTAAGCTATAGCTAAATTAAATTCGTCTATTATTAAGCCCCAATATCTTATCCTGCTTACGTTTAATCTATACTTTAATTTTCCACAAAAATTTTCATTTCGATCAACAAAATATTTATTATTTTTGTTTTCTTGTTTTTTTTTTTTAAATTAATTCCTCCTTGTACACCAGAATCAACAATATAAAATTTATTTACAATTTAAGATTTACAATCATCGAATAGATTAATGATGGTAGTCACGACTTACAAGGTCGTTTATTCATTCCCCCTCCATCCGTCCACCGCCATACTTATTGCAATTTACTATACTAAGGTTATCTTCACTTTTTTTTCTTCTCCCTATTACTTTTTTTTTCTTCAAATAACTATAACTTCACCTAAGATAATAGCATATAGTAGATAGTATAAAACAGATACTTGTTTAAAGTATCCAAACAACCAAGTGCACAGGTGTAACTTAAAAAAACAGACATAGGTACATATATTTATGTTTATATATGATACAAACGATGCAAAAGTCACTTGTTTTTTTTCTTATTTTTTTTTCTCTATGGTACAAAATGATACTTCTGCAATGAACGAAAAGGCTTAATTGTAAATATATAGGTACAACACTCCATATATGAAAATAAAAAATACGAGTACAACAAACGGATATAACTTTTTTTTTTTTCATTTTTGTTGGTGTATTCATAATCACTTTAATATAACTTTTCTTTCGATATGGTTATACATACTTATGTTATTTTATTTTGAAATTGATCTCTCTGTATGTTTATTATAAATATGTATGTTTTGTCATTTCCTGATAACGGTCAATTTTCATATTATATGATAGAAAATTTTTATGTTATGTGAAAATTTTCTATATTTTTAGTATTCAATTTTATTGAAAAAAAAAAAATCTATAACTAAAGAAAATCCTGTACTGAAAAAAATTCCTGATTTTCTAGATTATAACTTTAAAGAATATACAGATTCATTTATAGGTACCTATTATATACAAGGTGGCCCAAATAAGACTGAATTAATTAAAAAATTCATAACTTTTGTGTTTTTAATTTTGTATTTTTATTCATTTTTTTTTTTTTTTTTTGGATGTTATAAAGCATTTTTTGGAGATTAAGGAAGGCTACTTACAGTGTACAACAACGTGTGAAAATTATTGAACTTTTTATTCTTCTGAAAAATCGATTACTTTAACTCAATGAAAATACCGTCACTGATGAAGCTTATTTTCATTTAAATGATTATGTGAATAAGCAAAATTGCAGATTCTGGGGCACCGAAAATCCTAAGGCATTACATAAGCGTCAATCGCATCCTTCCAGATGCACTGTTTGGTGCGGTGTTATGACTGACAGGAGGAGGAGGAGAAGAAAATCAGGAAGGTCAGCCAGAAACCATCACCGGGGCAGTGTATAGAACTATGATTGATAACTTTTTGCGTCCAACTGTGGAGACTAATCCTAACATATGGTTCCAGCAAGATAGAGCCAAGATACTGCACGTACAGCAACAGCCACAATAGAGCTTTTTCGTTAACTGTTTGGTGAACGAATAGTTGCAATAAATTCAGATTTTTCCAGGCCTCCACGTTCGCCAAATTTGACGGTTCCTGACTTCTTTTTGTGGGGCTATTTGAAGGTATTGGTTTATGTAAACAAGCCTCAGACAATTCAGCAACTTAAAAGAAATTCAAGCATTTGTGTTCTACATCTTTCAGTCTTATTTGGGCCACCCAGTATATTAAAGATACATCCTATAGTGAAAAATTTGTTTATTTTATTTTTACGTATTTTTTTTACTTTATTTTGCAGTTTTCAAAATTACAGATTGCAATGAAGGTGAAGAGAAATAAAAAAACATACATATGTTTATAAGATCGATGGACATTATAGGATTTAAGGAAAAAAAGCTATGTTTTTTTTTCCTGTATTCATACTACACTGAGTACACGGTAAATAAATTAATTCTTATTATAGATCATAACGAGAGAGAGAGAGAAAAAAAAAAGCCAACAGCAACATTTATTTTACAAAATGTGCCATTATTACTATTATTATTAAAGTGCCTTTAGTATATATGGTATAACTTCAAGGTAATGGCCTCTGTACTTTTTCTTTTTTTTTTTTTCATTCTTTTTTTCGTTATATCATTTACAATTAAATTGCACATACACATACTACTCGTCATATGTATATTTTTACTTTTTTTTTTTAAAAAACCAAGTTATCAGAAAAAAAATTATACATACAAACAGAAAAACATAATATTTACCTGATGAATATATTTACAGAAAATCTTCAAAGATAAAAATGATGATTGGTTTTTTTTTTCTTTTTTTAGAAATGTTATTAAAATGCTTTTATGTTGATTTTGAGAGTTGCATATTATAATCTTAATTAAGAGATTACCCACATAAGCTTATATACATGTGTACAAAAAAAAACATAATGATGATCACTATGATTACAAAATTACGCATATTAATACGATATGATATAGTCATCTTTTATATATTTTAATGATTATGTTAAAAAGTATTATATGTCTTATCAAAACATTTAACAAAAAAACAAAAAAAGTGCATTTCACAAACAAATTTGAAAAAAAAATAAATAAATAAATAAATTAACTAAACAAATATGTTAGATGTTATTATTTCCACAACATTCGCTTAAGGTTAAATGCTTGATAACATCTTTGAAAAGAAAGAAAAAATGTAATTTTCATGATAATCGCATTTAATGATAAATCGCACTATAATATTTAAGAATTTTTCATCGTAATTCTCAAATAATATTTATTTTACACCATTTACAGAAAATATCTATACATTAAGCAAAAGTACCTAACTAAGTAAGTATCTACGTACGTTGTACACCTATGTATATAGTACACTTAAAATTATAGATAAGTACTTGATAGTTAATAATTTACAGGGCGCTTTATAAATAAACTTTTGAATTACTTATTCAAATAGAAAAGCATATGTCATGTTAAAGACTCGAACATTAAATGGAAAAAATGCATCTTCCACTATAGGAAAAAACTCGTGGAAACTTACAAGAGATGAAATTTATAAGCTTTTAGCTAACATCTCAGGAAACTATACTCAATCTCAAAAGAAATGAGTTTAAGACCATCATCATGGGTTTTCTCACTGGGCACTATCCACTCAACTAGTGTTTAAGCAGAATAGGGCTAAGGTTACGCGCAGACAGAAATCGGAGCTGAGCTGAACTGAGTGAAATTAAGTGAAGCTAATTAATTCTTCCATTTTCACTCTCACTGTACACTTCACTTTTTACAATCAGCAACTTAACCTGCTGATCGAAACAAACAACAAGCAACTGCAGAAATCAGCAGCCGAAAAATAAGCGCCGATAAGTTCAGTTACGCAGTTGGTGTGCGCATATAAACTGCTTATAGTATTGCTTCCAATACATTGCGTATTTGTTTGTTTCATTCTAAGCTGATAAGTTCAGTTCAGTTCAGCTCAGCTCCGCTTTCTGTCTGCGCGTAACCTAAGAGAGGATGACAAGTGCAGATTCTGTAAAAAAAAAGCTAAGAAAACATAGAAGCACATTCTGTGTGAATGTGAAGTATTAGCTTCCAAAAGAGAGCGCTTCATGCATCAACTCTACATTGAACCTGAAGAAATATGGAGTGTAGCTTCTAGCTTCATAAAAGCTTAAAACTATAAGAAGAACGTTCAGCACAAAAAATCTTTGTACTTTTAAGTGCAATAATAGCCTCTTATACACTTTTTCTTCTAGTCTCCTTCAATAGATCGCCCTATCTTTCTCTATTTGCTGTCACCGTTTGCCTCTAATATTATATTCTATTCTATTCTAAAGGCTATTTTATTTCTCCTTATACACCCCTCTTTTTTTCCACCCTATAAAAAATCCATAAGGAACAGATAAATCACACAATAATAATTTTTTGTGTATTTTATTACACAAATGTAAAAAAAATTAAATATACATATGTACGAGTACATATTTTTTTTTTCACTATTTTTCTTTAATCATATATACCAGACGTTCTTAATTTATCATTACAATGATTGATCTAATGCTAATTGAAATTTTTACAGAGAAATTTGTTAAATATGTAGTTATAAAATTATTCAACAAAATGTGTATTTAAACACACATTCAAAAAAAAAAAAATAATATATTCAAGAAAAATCATTAATGAAAAGAATAACAAAAATAAAAAATCAATTTATAAAATATTTAATTATTATTCAATGCTAATGAATGTATCAGTCAGTTTTATTACAATATTGCAAGTGATTATGATGATGATACTTTAAACAATTAACAAAAATATACACAAATGAATATTGAATTATTGTTTAAACAGATAATATTGACATAAAAAATAAACATTCTAGGAAAAGAAAATTAGAAGAAAATTTTTTAGTTCCTATTAAAATTGGTTACAATAATAGGGGAATTTCGAAAATTCACCGAAGGTAAGAACCATTTTGGTGATGCTGCCCATATGACAAGCTAGCTAACCAATGTGGTAAGAAGTCAAATTAATCATTGAAAAAAATTCCATCACTGTGGTAACATAACATTTACCGAAAAGGTGAATATTCGAGTATGGCACCTCGTTACTTTGGGTAAACTGGTGAGTTATCGAATATGGTAGATTTACCTTTGGATGTTATGATATTTACCATGATCAATTTTCGAATTTTCCCTAAATTAAATACATTCGAATTTCAAAGATGTAGAGTCTTGCAACAATAGACTAAATAGTACTCGTATATTGTGAACTTTTAAAAGTTATTAAAAAAATATCTTTGAGACAAAATTATGCCCACACGGCCACACCTCGAATTTTTTTAGTTTCCAAAATTACAAGCAAAACTTTCAAACGATATCTCGAATTAAAATGTAATTTTCTAGCACGTTTCAAATCATTCTAATAACTTGAATATAATCCTTTAAAAATACAAAAATCATTTTACATGTAATTATCTTAAATATTACACACATGATATAACTATGTATTTACGAACATATACATATGTAATAAAGTATTAAATTTAGCATATGCCAACAGAATTTCAATGCAAAATTACATGTACATATTTTATTTAATTCATCCCACAAATTTTTTAAACCTTTCTAAAAATTATTTACTTGCTCTTTTTCTGCTCGTATATCACTTTTTTCTTTTTTTCATTTTACTAAATAATCAATTTTCTAAATGTTAAATGAATTGAAATAATCTAATAGGCATATATGTAAATAAAGGAAGGTTTTTCACGATTCAATTAGATAAATCCTTAAATAATCTGTTGTTGTATCTGACTTCCTTTTTTTTTCTGTTGTATTTTTTCACGTAAAAGTCAGGAACGAAATCAGGAAAGGAATCAAGAACGTGTAAAACACCCCCCTATCTGATGAAAATTCACCTGAATTCATAGAAAAAAAAACACGAATTTAATGGAAATTTAAAAAAAAAATAAATAAATCGAATCAGATAGAAAAAAAAGAGTGAGAGAAAAAATTGTTTAAAATTCAATTTAAGCTTTTTTGATTAATTAGTTCGAAAATACTTTTTTTTTAATCAGATATACAATTTTTTAATGGAGATATTTATTATTTATAAATTGAAAGTTATATGTTGTGTTGAAATGTGACAAGAAACAAAAACAAAAAAACCAACAAAATGTATTTAACACGAAAAGAAAGGAAAAAAAACATCTTAACAATATTTTTCAATTATTGATTTCAAAAGGTCATTTGTTCAATTTTTATATTTGATTTGTACTAGATTTTACATATAATATATACTTTCCCTTCTTGCTTTTAGTTTTTTTTTTTTATTTAAATAAAAAAAGCCACAAACGTAATACTTTTGTTTGATAATTCATCAGACAATTTTTTTTATTAAATCAAAAAAACAAAACAAAAAATTTGTTAGACAAAAATATAAGTCAAATTTTTAATTGATTTTACTTTCCTTTTGTCTTGAATTAAAATAAAGAAAGATAAAAAAAATTATAATTCAAATTTCATCATGATGATGATGAAGACAATAAAGATGTTTGAAGACACAAATTTTCAAAAAAAAAAAAAAATTTTTCGAGGCTTACCTCGAATTAAATACACTGAACCCCTGACACTCGCAAGGGTTACGTTCTATGTAAAAACCTCACATATGTTGAATTTGCATATGTGGGGGGGACCCAAATACAATATAAAATAAGGAGATATGTTCCAAATTTTTTAGAAAATATATTTGTTTATTCATAAAAAAATAAATACAAAATAAACCAAAAAAAATAACAAAACAGGTAACAAAAGCAATGAAATTAACATTACAAAAAATACTGATCTGAGAAAACTGAAAACTAAAGAGGAAAATTCATAAAAAAATTTTTTAAAAAAATTGCTGGTTTTAAAGCATCTTTTACGACTTAATTGTTTTGTGTTGTTGTTGACGAAAAAAAATTTAAAGAACTTCGATATTTAAAGCAGAAATGCTCAAATGCTCTTTACAAGCAAATTTCAGATGAAAAACAAAAAGAGAGAAAATAGCCTAGCTCTCTTTTTAATCGTTTGAATTGATCGACTCAACAAAATAAATCACTTCTTGGACTTTTCTACCAATCAATCGCGTACAAATTTGCAGATGTTAAAGGAAGTTCAGAAAAATTCATTCGCGAATACCGTGATCGCGAATGTCGGGAGTTCAATGTACAAGTTACACCACTAATGACAATGATAAAGACATATCTTTTTTTTTATATCGTATATCTTTAATTTGTTCTTCATCTTTAGAAAATAATTTTCACTTAAGCCGGAAACACAATGTGTAGCTGTAGTATGTAGTACATGTAGTACTACGACCTGTCAAAAGTACAACCAACAACACCTTAGTTGCCATATGACGCATTACAATGTGTAGCTGTAGTTAAAATTTGTAGTTGTGGCTGTAGCTAAAAGTATAAATTTTTCTACTTCATATTACAACCTCATGCTACAGCTACAAACTACAGCTACACATTGTGTTTCCGTCTTTACTGTTTTTCAATTTACATATTTACAATGATTTTTCCTATTTTATTTTATTTTTTTTCTCTTTCATATTTTAATTGAAATTCTGATGCCATAACAAAACAACGGAAAAATGAAGGAAGAAAAATTTTAAATTCAAACAGCATTTATTTTATTATTTTTCAGAAATAAAAAAATAATAATGGATAATCAAGTTCTCAAATATCTTGAATAAATACTAGACAGTATTATTATTAATTTTTTTTTTCTACATACATATGTAATTAAAAATTGTGAACAAATCGCAAATAAAAAACAAGTTACAATTTCGTTTTGTCAAAATTCTCATCTCATCCTTTATGAAAGTTATAATTTTTTTTAAATTTTGATAACTGAATAAATTTTTTTAATTTGTCTATAAAAAAATATATTATTCAATATTAGATGTTTTTTTTTTTTTGTTTTTTTCATTTTGAAAACGAAAACATAATCATTAACCAGATATTGAAAAATATGATTTGAAGGCAATTTATTATACAAAAACCACATTAATATCACACATATACATACATACATTATTCTATTATTATTTATGTCTGATACATTAGGAAAGTCCAAAAAATTATTCGAAAAAAAACCTTAAGAAAAACATTAATTAAGTAATAATTTTTAACGATTTTTTTTTTTGTACTTAAATGATGACGATTTTTATACTAGCGGCGGCGCTTTTATAAAAATAAATGTATACATATAAAAATTTTCGCAAATTAATTTTCTAAAAAGAAAAAAATATATATTATAATGTACGTAATATGAAAACTCATTTAAACGTACACCATAAAAAACTTTAAAAAAACAAATGATAGTAAAATCCGTGTACCTATATCTTAAAACAATAATTGTAAGCTTTATTAGATAAACTTTAAAAAAAAAATAGTAATTTAAATATTTCCGGTCAAAAAAAAAAAGAAGAAAAAAATTTCGACAAATTAATTAATTTATAGGTATTATTTTACGAAATGAATATTCAACAACAACAACAAAAAAAAGGGTAAATGATGAATTTAACATTAGAAACAAAAAAAAAATATTTATATAATAAACATCTTTTCCAAATGTAAACATAATCAATTATTATAAAATTTAGAGAGAAGAAAAAAAAGTTGATGTCAAAATACCATCAATTAAAAAGTCAAAGTATGAAATATTTTTTCTTCACAGACAATTAGTATCTTTAGCTATATTCTACTCACTTATTCCATGGCGCTACAGCCCGGCAAGAACTTTGGCCTTCTCAAGCTTACTTGAGATTCTATGAGCATTTTTCTGTCATACACACCTATACAGTTTAAAGTATGTATAGGGTTTTTCAATAGGAATGATATGATGTGAAAATGAAATAAAACATAAGCTATTTGACATATGATACAAGCAATTTTTTTTTTTTTAAGTACAAGGTATTAAAATAAAAGGTTTTAAATAAAACATCATTTATAAGTGACCTTTCCCCCGGCTTCGTTGACAGGAACGAATACGGTGATATTCCCAATTCTCAATAACTTTCTGCAATAAATCTGGTCTTATTTCGTAAATGCAGTGTTCGTTATTCGGTTTTGATGTTTCAATTGTTTCTGTTCTGTTCAATTTGTTCGCGTAAAGATGTGATTTTAAATAGCCACACAACAATTAATTTTTTTTCAAATTTTTTAACTGTATGACGAATAGCAAGCTCAGATGGTCACTTATGTAGGCTATAATTTTCTCGAAATGCTCGTTGAGTGTATATAAAAGAACGTTTATTTTCGCAAAACTTTTGAATAATTTTCAGACGTTGTTAAAGTGTATATACTTTGCTATGATGAATTGTCAGAGCATACTGAACATATATGTGTGACACTTGACATTATTGTAAAGTTTTTAGTGTTGCCACTATGTCAAAATAAAAACATATCATTCCTATTAATAAACCCTATAGAATGTAAACTACTGAATTCGTTACTAAAAGTAGCTTTACACTACTTGATTTGTCATATCACTTTATGTATGTTATTTTACATATGTATTGTCATACGACTTCTCATAATGCTGATAGTTCACTGAAATAAAAAAATTCAAGTGTTACGAAGTCGAATCAAATGTCATACGAAAATAGAAAAAATCTATTTTCATGATATGTCGAGTTTCTCAACAAAATCAGACAGTGTAAACGCTGTCAAACTTTTACCAGTGACATATAGTATGTAAAGTGATATGAGAAATCAAGTAGTGTAAAGCTACTTTAAATAACGAATTTTTATTCGTATGACAGAATTAGAACTGATGTACTACATATGTACTTGCTTATGGTCAATATAAACAGAGCCACCAAGCTTTTATAGCCAATTCGAATGAAATGATACTCGTTTAAAATCAGCACTCTAACGCTTCGGCTACTGACCGCATATTTATAGTTTGTTTTTTTATCAAAACAACATCAATTTTGAGATTACAAATATTTTTCTTGAATTATAAAGATACTAATGATATTATAACAAAAAAAATGTCCATTTTTGTTTTACACATTCACGTAAAATTTTGAATCTACGAAAAAAAATTCACCTTTCAAAACTGTTATAATTTTTATTAAATGCAAAAATTATATTACTTAATTCATTGAAGATTAGTTACAGACTAAATATAATATAATGAATTACAATATCATTTGATCATCTGATATACATATACCCAATTCAATACAAAGGTCGTTTTACCTAACTGAACAATTTTATACAATCAAAATTCATAATATTAATCCATTGTACAAATAAATGTAAATGACTGATTTCATAACTATATATATGCATATACATAATTTACATTATAATAATTAAGTTATATGAAATTGTCGTTGATACTACAATACACCCCCATCAATGATAATTTCTATTTTCTTTGATGCCTAATTCTTCAATACAAAATTCAAATTTCTGGACAGGTAAACCTTTAGTTAATATATCAGCTGGCATTTTCTTTGACTCAAGATATTTTAAAATGACTTCTTTATTATTGATTGCATCTCTTATAAAGTGATGTCTAATATCAATATGTTTACTGCGGTTACTGATCAATGGATTTTCTGCAATTGTTTGGGCACTTTGATTATCATTAAAAATTTTAACTGGAATATTTGCTGGTCTAAACTGTAATTCATTTAGTAGACTTTTGAGGTAGATAGCTTCTTTCGTACATTCGGAGATCGCCATATATTCTGCCTCTGCTGTTGAAAGTGCCACTGTTTTTTGCTTTTTTACTTCCCAATATATAGCTCCACCAGCAAGTTTGAAATAAAATCCGCTATAAGATCGTCTGTCATCTAGATTGGAACCCCAATCTGCATCCACATATCCTTTCAAGTCTTCACCTGTTTTTCTGAAAATAAGGCAATAATTAATAGAATGTTTAAGATATCTGAGAACCCTTTTTGCTGAAATCCAATGAGCCTTTCCAAAATTATGATTATATTGACTTAAAACACTAACGATGTAGCTTATGTCAGGTCTTGTTGTTATAGCTAAGTATAAAATAGAGCCAATGAGATTCTGGTAAGGAATCGTCGATACTTCATCGTTCATTTTTCTGCACATATCTTTTGAAATCTTTGCATTTACTTCTACAGGTAACTTTACTGGATTTGCATTTTCCATTCCAAATTTATGTAGTAATTTTTTAATAAATTTTTCTTGACTCAATACTATACCATTAGCAATCTTCTCAAATTGTATGCCAAGACAATGCTTTAATTGACCTAAGTCTTTGATTTCAAATTTCTTCATCATTTCTTGTTTGAACCATGTAACTTTGTTTTTGTTATTCGTTGCAATAATGATATCATCAACATATACGGTTAATAATATGATATCTTTATTTTGTTTTAGCATATACATACAATATTCATTTTTTAGTTGTCGGAATGACATTAATTTTAAGTATTTGTCGAGTTCAATATACCACATTCTACCGCTTTGTTTTAAACCATAAATTGCCTTTTGTAACTTACAGATTTTTCCTTCATAAGTTTCATTTTTATTTTGTAATTTCTCATAATATTCTGGTAACTCCATATATATGTTTTCTTTAAGTGAACCATTTAAAAATGCTGTTACAACGTCAAATTGAAATAATTCTAGGTCTAATTCTACTGCAATAGCAACTAAAAGTCTAATTGAGCGATATTTGGCTACTGGAGCATAAATTTCAGTGTAATCGATGCCAGGTCTTTGACTGCATCCTTTTGCAACTAATCTTGCTTTTCTTTTTATGATATTATTCTTTGCATCAGTCTTTGTAGCAAATACCCATCTACATTTTATAGCTTTTACATTTTCAGGTCTTTTTATCACTTTCCAAGTTTCATTCTTTTCATGTGCCAATAACTCTTTTCTTATTGCTTCTTCCCACTCTTTTTTCCAAGGACTTTTCATAATATCTTCTATATTTTCTGGATCACTCTCACATGTAAGAAAAACATTTCTCAAATCATTTTCTTCGTCAGGTGTATCATAACTTTCTGATGTGTCAGTACTATTAATTTTATTATCTTCATCTTCTTCTTCATTCTTATTATTTTCTTCAGTTTCATTCCTTTCTTCATTCTTCATTTTATTTTCTATATTAAATAGTTTCTTTGGTCTTCCTCGTTTACCTTCTCTTAAAATTTTTGGTCGACCTCTGGTTCTTTTATTTTCTGATTTAACATCCTTTGTATTTTTATTCATTTTTTTATCTTGTTCAGCATTTTTCTGATTTGTATTTCCCTTTTGGCTTCTTTCTTCAATGATTTCTTCTTCTTTTTCTAATTCTTCATTCAATTTTTCATCTAGTTCTTGATCTTTATTATCTTCAGTGTCATCTTCATTTTCTTTACATTCTTCATCATTTATTTCATTTTTTACTAAAATTTTATTTTTACCAATATCATTTTCATATTCTCTAGCGAAAATCACATCTCTACTTTTAATCAAATTCTTTGTCTCTTTGTTCCATAATCGGTAAGCCTTCGAGTTTTCGCAATAACCTACTAAATAGTATAGTTTTGATTTAGGACTAAATTTTTCACCTTTTGAACCTTTCTGTAAAACATAAGCTAATGAACCAAATGTTCTAAAATAACTTACTGTTGGATTTCTACCATACCAGAATCTATAGGGTGTTTCATTTTTTAAAGATGTTGTTGCAGATCTGTTCCGAATATAGCATGCTGTAGTTATTGCTTCTGCCCATAAACTTGTTGGTAATTTGGATTGAATCACCATGCATCTCGCCATTTCAACTAATGTACGATTCATTCTCTCAGCTAAGCCGTTTTGCTCAGGTGTATATTCTGCAGATAATTGATGTTGAATACCCTCCTTTTTTAGATAATCTGAAAAATTTAAGTTTACGTATTCTTTTCCGTTATCAGTACGAAATGATTTAATTTTTTTATTATGAAAGTTTTCGACTTTTGCTTTAAAAATTTTGAACATTTCTAAAGCTTCGTTTTTATGTTTAATTATAAAAACAGTACACCATCTGGTTGCATCGTCGATAAAAGTTATAAAATATCTTCCACCCCCTTGCGATTGCGTTCTCATTGGTCCACAAATATCACTGTGAATTAAGTCCAATGGTTCTCTACACCTCTTTGTGATTATTTTATTAAATGGCAATTTAGTTTGCTTGGCTTGAATACAAATTTCACATTTTTGGTCAGTTTTCTGTTTTAATATATCCTTTTTAATACCATTTACTTTATTTTGCTTTATCATTTCCTTCAATGTTTGGAAATTTAAGTGACCATATCGACTATGCCACAAATCTAGATCATTTACTTTACTAACCATATTAACTTCTGGTATGTTATTTTCAGTTACTTCATACAAACCATGTGTTTTCTTTGCTTTTAATATTACTTCATCTTTATCATTTAAGATCAATGCATTATTTTTAATAAATTTAACAGAGTGATTATTCGCTGTGATTCTTGTCACTGAAAGCAGATTTGCTCGTAAGTCTGGCACATATAGTACTTCTTGAAGTTTTACACTACCATTTTCAGTATTCAAATAAACTATACCTTTACCTTTAATTTCGGTTACTTCATTATTTGCTAGTTTTAGCTCTCTATTTTCAACTTTATCAATTTTAACAAATTTTCTCAAATTCGCGCACATGTGGGAAGTGGCACCACTATCTAAAACCCATTTTACTGTTTGACCTGAATTACTTTTGCTTTCATTAGCTAAGAATGTTGATTCGTTAGCATATGAAGTTTTTTCTCTATTTTGTGATTTATTTTTACAATTGAACGACTTATGACCGGGTTTCTTACAGGTATAACAAATAATTTTATTCTTAGCATGCAATCTCTTACCTTTCAAAAAACGTGGATGGGTATTTACCTCCTTTTCTTTCTCCTTTTGGTTCACAATCAGAACTTCAGAATTTGGTACCTGCTGCGACTTTCTAGCATTGTATTCTTCAATTATTTTTACCTTTAAGTCTGATGGCTTCGGTAAAGTATCACGAGATTCGATAGCTACACGAAAATTTTCAAATTGTTCAGGTAAACTATATAAAAGTAAGATTGAGAGAAGATCATCATCAACTTCAATTTCAATTGATTTTAACTTATCAACTATATCAAAAAAATTTGAAATGTGATCAACCACGTTGTCATCACTTTTCATTTTACTTAAGATGAGTCTTTTCAATAATGTGGCCTTCCTTGCTGGACCTTTAGAATCGAAGATTCGTTTAAGTTTCAGCCATGCATCTCGTGATGTAGAACAATCTCTAACATCTTTAAGTAGTGATGGTGAGATGGATAGCATCAAATCCGCTTTAGCCTTTTTATCATTTTTTATCCAATCTAATTTTTTATCATCTGTTGGCTTTGGAATTTCACCTGCGACGTAACCCCATAAATCGTTCTTTATTAAAAGCGATTCAACTTGCACCTTCCATGTGTCGTAATTGTCGGTATTAAGTTGGTCTATTTTAACTATGTTTTGGTAAGCCATCATATAAATAATAAATAAAATTCAACCACAAATCAACTTTAAATTCAATGCACTACTTAACCTTAAACTTTCTTTTAAGTTTTATTCACCGATTGTTTAAAAATTTTAAGATTTTAAATTTTTATCACCACGTGCCAGCGAACAAACCTGGGCCCATAACCATTTGTTATAATTTTTATTAAATGCAAAAATTATATTACTTAATTCATTGAAGATTAGTTACAGACTAAATATAATATAATGAATTACAATATCATTTGATCATCTGATATACATATACCCAATTCAATACAAAGGTCGTTTTACCTAACTGAACAATTTTATACAATCAAAATTCATAATATTAATCCATTGTACAAATAAATGTAAATGACTGATTTCATAACTATATATATGCATATACATAATTTACATTATAATAATTAAGTTATATGAAATTGTCGTTGATACTACAAAAACCTTTCCATAAATTCTATTTTTATTTAGAAACACAAGAAATAAATTAATATTTAGAAAACAAATAAGAAAATGAGTGTGCATACAATTCATGTATTATTAAAACATGACAGCTTACATAATAAACTGTCAATATTAATTTTATATAAATAAAAAAAAAAAAACATACAATTATTATTATAAATAGATATTATTATTACAAACGTCTTCAAAAAAAATATTAAGTTGTTTTTTTTTTTATTGTTTTGCTTTACTAAAGTATTATTTCCACATCGTCATCATTATCATCATAATTATTGCATATCAATATTATGTATTTTTATTTAAGGTACATATATTATATGCTGTCACATATCTATTATTTACACAAAAATAACAATCATACAATACATACATCACCTTTATAGGTACTTTTTAAACTCATCCTCAAATAAAGTGACATATATACAGTCAGTGCAAAAAAAAAAAAATAGCAGCGCCTTAATCCTTTGAATATTTTGTGAAATTTTATATATACATATCTACTGTTCCTTAAAAAATAAAAGAAATATGTATATATGTATGTTGCCAGAGGGTACTGAACAAAACTGCATATGTGGAACGAGGTCGTATTATATATTTTTACTTCAATGTCATTTTTTTTCAGTTTAAAGAAAAATTGCAGTGTTTACAATTGAAAGTAAATACTTAAAGAAAACGAAATTTTCTAAAAAAAAAAAAAAATTGCATTTTCCAATAAGCTAAAGCCTCTACATCTCCACAATCTACTAATACTAGTAACATACATACATATGTACATATATTCATTCTATTTTTGAAGAAACAATAAAATAAAATATCACAAATTATTCAAAAAACTACAGCACTGCTACTATTTTTTGGCACATGACTGTATGTATACATTTTTCTTTTCTATTTTCTACGACAAATTCGTATCCGTAAATGATTTGTTAAAAAATATACAAAAGAAAATAGATACTCAAAAAATACTAATAAAAAATGAAAAAAGTATATAAATTGCACATAAAAAAAAATACATACTGATACATCAAAAATGTACAAAAATATTAATTAATAAAAAAATAAAAAATAAAAAAAATAAAATATATTTTTAAAAAATTATTTCTTACCTTTGTTGTTGCAGCATCAATAATAACATAAACCAATAAAATAATTTCTTTTTCATCAGATCCTAATGCTGACCCATTTTGCCCACAAGTGGCAACATACATTGCGCAAACATGTCCCGGAACATGCATTTTATTTTAGTTTTTTTTTTTGTCAAATTTTTCAAAATAATAATTTATCCAAAAATATCGCTAGTTTTATTATTTTTTTTTTTCAATAAAATTTATTTTCGTCGTTTTCTCTTAGATTTTTATTTTCATGCAAAAAAATGGGTGTGCAACATTTAATGTTTTATTTTTTATTGTTGTTGTTGTTATTTTATATACAGTTATAAATCACATTCAGATATGTTGATAATAAGTATCTATATGCTCCATCAAAGTGATAATAAATCTTAAATTTGATTTCTCTTTGATTAAAATTTCTAATGATACAAGTGTGTTTGTATGTGTGTGTGTGTATGTTTACTTTTATATTTTAGAAATTTCACCGTTTTTATAACATTTCAATGTGTGATAATATCTTTAAGGTACTTCGATAAAAAAATGTATCTCTTATTAACAAATTATATTATTAATTATTTTTGTTTTTATTTTTTCGTCTGTTTTAAAGAAAGAACCAGCTTTCTTATTTTTTTGTTCATGAGAAATGTGAATCCCCGTGTAAAAAATAAAAGAAATTAAATTAAAATAAATTAACGATGTAACAACAAAAAAAATATATAATTAAAGAATTTAAAAATTAAAAGGTAAAAAAAGAAAAAAAAACAACAACTGAATTTAGGAAGACTTCAAATACTTATTATATAAATATTTGTTTGTATATGTATATCAAAATAGTAGATTTAATTAAGTATTTATTATTTAATTTTTTATTAAGTACGAGAGAAAATAAAGCGCGTTTTTAAAAATTGAATGTGTTTTTTTTGTTTTTCCTTGTTGAATATTTTTTATTGCAACATTTTTTTTTTGTTTTTTTTGTTTTTTTTTATAAAATTTGATTATGTGTCTGAAATGAGAAAAATTAAAAATAAAATTAAATCATATTTAAATTATAATAAAAAAAATTAACATAAAAAACTTTTAAAAAAATAATACAATATATTATTAACCTAAAAAAACACAAAACAACAAAAATATGATAATCAGTTTGCAATAATAAAAAAATAAATTACTGTGAAGAAAATGCAAGCAAAAACAAAAAACAAAAAACCAGAAATGAAATAAAAACTGATTTTAATAAATAAAATCACAATAAAATTTAAAAAAATAAAAAACAAAAATAAAGGAAAAGAATTTGTATATCTGATTGTACTTTGTTCTTTACCTATAGAACTAATTTGACGCGTGTGTATCATTTAAAACATTTACCAATTTTTTGGTAATTTTCTGATTAAAAAAAATGATATAAAACATCAGTTTATTTATTTGTTTATGTATATCATTATATTATGTAGCTAATATCTACATAAAAGAATCTTTTAAGGACATCCGTGTGAAATTCCTAAATCTACTAAAGGGATCTATTTTCAAACTATCCAAAAATCGTTTAGCCGGAGTTTTTCTTTCTTTTAGATAAAGTCGTACTCAGCAAAGTGGAGATTGTCTCTTCCTCGCAGTTTTAGATAATGCATTAAAAG
Source organism: Bombylius major (assembly GCA_932526495.1). Taxonomy (NCBI): domain Eukaryota; kingdom Metazoa; phylum Arthropoda; class Insecta; order Diptera; family Bombyliidae; genus Bombylius; species Bombylius major. Next base: position 13,209,781 of record OW052047.1, read on the forward strand.
AAAGGCAGCATTACCTATATGCAATTTCTCCAAAAAGTTTTAAATTCACTTTTTATTTAAACACTGATAAATTTTCACTTAACTAAATTAAATATTTAAATGATATGCACGCTATGTTTCCGCACACAATGTGGGAAACAAGGAAACTTGTGCGCGCACATGAAGTATGTGTCCCCATCAATAACAAAGTTCGGTCACTGTGCACTCAATGTTTCCACCAATGTTCACAAACATGAAAAACATATCATTTGGTGGAAACACCTAGAGAAACATGTGCGGTCACAGTGCGTTTGAATTTTTTTTTCATTCAAATTTTTGTGCGCGCACAGTGCGGTCATCGCAATGGAAACGCACCTTAGAAAAACAATAAATTTTAATTATAAGTTCAATTTGAAGTAAATATATTATATTAACAAAAAAATAAAACTTTTCTCAAAATCAACATCACACTGTTTTTTTTTTAATACTAAATAGAAACGAGGTATCAATTTTTTCTGGGACAATCCTTAAATATGTACATATATTTATATACAAAATATTCAAAAGTTCTTTTTTGTAATTTTATAAAGTTCAGTAACATTTTTGTTCTATACATACATATATATACATATGTATTAAAGTCATATATTATATAATCATACTATAGTCATGCTAATTAACATCGAAAAAGATACAAAACGAAAAAAAAATAATAACAATTCAAATTCCACGTGCGTAAGATACTTTTTTAGATAGATACTTAATTTCTAAAATAAACAACGGCAATTTTAACATTAAATAATAAATGAAAAGTTTCTTCCAGAGAATTTAAATGCATAAAATATTTAAAATGAATTTTTTTAGCTTTGAATTAGATATAATGTGTGGCAATCAAAATAATGAAATATTTAAATGAATAAATGAAAGCGATAGATACATTATTTTGTTATTGTATTTATTTGACTTTACAAAAATTCCAAATAAATTACATTAAATAAAATTAATACTCGTGCTTCTGCAAAAAATCAACACAAAATAAATGAAATACAAATAATTAATTAGAAGAAAAAGACGAAATAGCGTCATTTATATTTAAAAAAAATGTAATTGTATCTAAGATTGCCAACAAAATGAACCAAAACGCCAAAATCAAAATACAAATTCTAACAAAAAATTTTTAGAAGAAAAAAAGAAAAAATACTTCATTCAAAAAATGAATTTGGAATAATTTCAAATATTGATCGATTATACAAAATCTTTATAGCTATTTATGGATCTAAAGAAAAACGGTTTATGAACTCAAAAAATTGCAAAAAAATAATAAAATAAACATAAAAATCATTTTCATAACCAGTGATGCCGTTTTTAGTACGTTCGTACCATTTTGGGTACGTTTTCACAAAAAAAAATTTTTTAGTACGTTGCGTTGGTATGTTTTTTTGGAAGCTGGTACGTTTTACTATTTAAGTAAAGTTGTGTTCTTATATGCCAGTTTGAATTACTTTTTCACGTTTTTTTAGTTAAAAATGTCATCTTTAATTGTCATTGTCAATATTGGTAATTATGCTGTGTAATTTTAAGAAGAGAATTTTTTTTTTTATATATATAAGTACTTTAGACTTTTTTCAATTATTTTTGTTATGTATTTTATATTAAATTAAAATTGTAAGTAAATAAATTTAACTTTATATTAATGGTATCATTTTGGTACGCACCAAAAAATGAATGAGTACGTTTGGTACGTTGGAGCTTCCGAAATGGGTACGAAACAAGTCAGGATAAGTGGCATCACTGTTCATAACAACAAAAATTCATATAAGAGAATAACGAATTTAAAAGGAAATTCAAACAGAATATCAATAAGTGCTGGAAAAAAACAAAAAATTCTAATCTAAATATTTACGTAGTATTTATTTTTTATTTTTTTAAATTCAAATAAAATCGAATGTTTAAATTTAAAATAAACCTGAAAATTGAATTATGTATCTAAGAATAAATTGTATATTAAATTTACAATAATTTATACAAATTTAAATATTTATATACAATATTGTTGTTATTGTAGTGATTTCTGAAATGAATGAATGAAAATGAACAGTCTCATTAATTTTTAATCAAGACTTCATTTTGTTTGAAAATTTGAAATTTAAAAAAAAATATATATATGTATATATGTATATATTTACATCCCACAATTACTTGTTGTCCTTTATTTACATTTATTACATTTTTGTCCAAATATTTGTAAAAAAAATGATTAAATAAAATATATTTTTATTAATATATATCGACCATTTCATTCATGACGGACGAACGGGACATTGAAGAAAGTTTTTTTTTAATCTTTTTTCTTTTTTACATTCATATATGTAGTTCAAATGTTTTCCAGTTTTTATCAATTTTATCGGTTTTCTATTGAATGATTTTTTAAAGGACATGTGTTAGTGTTACAACAAAACTAATATAAAAGTGACAATTCATAAATACCTGATAATTCACAGAATTCTTAAAAGAACTACATATTAAGAATGTATTAATAAGATTGCGTACGAGTCTTCTACGTTACCGCATTTTTTGAGATAAATTTAAAACAAAAAAATAGGAATGTGCTACATAGTTTTAAAGGCAAATAGTAAATTGTAATAAATGTAGAACTATAAAGTCTCTATACTTCTATGATATTATCCAACAATTTTTCAATAAAATTCCTCACAAAATGTCTTCTGCGTTATCAGAGAATTGACCAAATAATAATGATCCAGCCAAAAATCTACCAAACCGAAAAGGAAGATGTTTTCCAATAATTCTTGTTTATTACTTCACACCTTCTATTTCATGGTAAATTTTTAGGTGGTAGTCTTAGCAAACTACGACATAAATTCGTTGGTTGAAGTGGCGGTTTTTTGGATTACTTCCGAAGACCCAAATAGCACTAAACGTGCCGTTTTGATACCACACACCTCGCATCTGTCGTCGAGTCAGAGAGTTACTGTAAGCCCTTAAGCTGTAAGGTGAACGTATTTACCCTATTATTTATTTAAATTTATTGAAAAAAACTTGTTAGGTTTAATGCAACACCCCGTGTGGAATGGGCAATAAAGGTATAAATACTACCATGCAAGAAATAAATAAAAATTACGAAAAAATAATAAGAAAAACAGAAAATGTATATTTTTTTAAAAAAATTAATAATAAAAAAATAAATTATTAATTTAAAAAAATATTCCTTTTCAAAATAAAAACAAAGACATACACTTTTCATATATGTATAAATTCAAGTTTTATGTGTGTTAGAATTGTACAAAATACAAAAGAAAACAAATTTGGAAAAAAAAACAGGAGAAGATGAAAAAAAGGTAGGTATAACAAGAAGACAGACACATCATCCAAAAAATAAAAACATGACACATGTTAATTGTATATAATCCATCATATTTTTGAACGTGTAAAAATTTGATTGTATCATATAAAGGCTCTTTTTTTATTATTATTATGTTTGTTAAAATTCACATTAAAGTCGATGTTTTCTTTTTTTTTGTCATTTTTAAATAATTTTTTTTAGTTTTATATTTTGTTGAAATAAAATAATAAGTATTTGAAGAAGAAAAAAAACATATAAGATAGAGAGAGAGGAAAAAGAAAATTAACTTTAAGACACCATTAAATCAATTTTTCTTTTCGTTTTTTTACGTAATTTTAATTTCTAAAGCTTATTTTTAGAATTTATTGTTTCTAAACATAATAATAAATGTTTCCAGGATTTTTTCGTCTTTTATCATAAAATGCAATAGGGCAATTCTCTGCGAAGTGAAACCTTTTGTGAAAATTTGAAAGTTTGTAGTCTGCGTTACATCTAATTTGCGTTGCCAGGAATTTTTTTGTTTTTTAATAATATACAAATCTATTTAAGATACTATTAAATACCAATCATTGAAAACCATACACATATGTACATTTCAAAATATTTGTTGCATTCAGTTAGGCAGAAAATTTCAATGGAAAGTAAAAAGGTACATTTTCTGTTTTCGTGCGATGTAGTCTGCGTTACATCTGTCAGACAAAGCAGTGTTATAAACATTCAATTTTATTTTATGTATGATATATTGAGACATTAGGGTATTGATCTAAAATATTAAAAAATAATTTCTTCTTAGTACAAGTTTATGAAATAAACGCTAAAACGTCGTACGATGTAGTCTGCGTTACGTATATAGAGAATCGCCCAATAGCGTCTAAAAGATGAAAAAAAGCTAGAATAAATTTTGTTTTATTATCCTTTCTCTCTTATTATGTACAAGTACACGTATTATTTTCTAAAAAGAAAATTCGAAATGTCCGGTCCGAAAATGGAAATGCTTGAAGGTTTTAGCCGTTATAACAGTTAAATTAATCGATTTTTAAATATGATAATTCTTTCCTAAAAAGCATCACAAATTTACGATTATATTTTCATTAGAATCACCATGTGAAAGCTTAATATGATACTAGTTTTATTTTTTCAAAAATATAATCTTTATATTTTTAGGTTTTAAGAAAAGACAAAAAAAAAAAACCACATAAGTGTACAAAAAACTTGTTAAATAAAACTTGTTTATTTTTTTTTTCGCTTCTTTATAACCAATATTTTTTTTTCTTAATATTTTTCTGTCCTTCTCAGTATCATTTTTTTTTTCTTCTTATTGTTTTTTTTGTATTCTCTTAAATCTGAAATTGATGATGTGTTCTTCTTGTACAACTTTTAAATTTCTTTTTTTCCAACTTTTATAAAAATTTTGGGAAATTATTTTCTTGCATGATTGCCCACTGTTCGTATACTCAATGCTATAAGATAAATTATATTTTTTTTAATGAAACTTTTTGGTTTTCTTTAAAAAAAAAAAAGTCAAAAACGAATAAAAAATTAAAAGACAAAAATATACATATTTTTTTTCACAATGCCGGCGGGTAGATCTTTTAAATAAGCTTTTTTTTTTTAAAAAAAAAAGTACAAAATGAACGAACATACATGAATATATTTTTTTTATTTTATAAAAATTGTAAATTAATGATACAACTCATTATTAACAAATTATTAAATTGTTATTAATTTATTTTCATTTTTTATATTTTTAAAATAAAGAAAAAAAAAAACAAAAATTTATAATTTAGCTGTATCTCAACATATTGATTGTCGAAAAATTTAAAAATTTAGGTAAAGTACATGAAAAAAATTCATCAAAAACTAAAAAAAATTAAAAATTATGTTTAATTAGGAATTTTTAAAATATCTAAAAGGCATCGATTAACAGGTATCTATTGTAGATATTTATATACTCATGGGCGATTCTCTTAACGTAACGCAGACTAGATCGTACAACGTTTTAACGTGTATTTTCATAAACATGTACTAAGAAAAGATTATTTTTCAATATTTTATATCAAAACCTTAATGTCTTAATATGTCATACATAAAATAAAATTGAATGTTTATAACACTGTTTTTGTGTTATTAACTCTAACAGATGTAACGCAGACTACATCGCACGAAAACTGGAAATGTACCTTTTTTACTTTCCATTGAAATTTTCTACTATAACTGAATGCAACAAATATTTTGAAATGTACATAATATGATTTTATGGTAGAAGGTGTATTCTTTGATTGGTATTCAATAGTATCTTATTGAAAAAACAACAAAATTCGTGGTAACGCAGACTACAAAATTAGTTGTAACGCAGACTACAGGTAGGAAATTTATTATGTATTCTAGCGCATTATTTGATTGTAAATTGATTGAATCATTTAGATATATTTGTTATCTCATGTTTAAAAGAATAATCAGAACTATATGTCTTGTCTACAATCAGTTATAACTTTTTATATACTTTTTATCCACTTACTAACCCTCGGGTAACTAACTATCTTTGTCCGTAAGAGTGTTCTTCGTGACGTAATTGTGAAATATTTGAGAAGAGTTCTAGGGTAGTAAACGTGAACGGATTACATGGGGTTTTCGGATTTAGGATGAGTAAATAAAAGTCTTCCTGTCTAGAATCGATCCTTTCGTGAAAATGATTAAATATGATGGAATATCGTAGTTACAGAGGCTTCATAATCAATTTTTAAAAAGTATTTGTTTTAAAAGTTTTTTTTTTAACATTCAAGCTTATTTAAATTTTCAAATTTTCACAGAGGTTTCTTCTTCGCAGAAAATTGCCCACATACATACATATTTTCGATTTATTAGAATAGGAAATTGTTTATTTTAATTTATTACATTTTTTTTTCTACACATTTTTTACTCACAAGTCACAATAATATTTTTAAAAATAAACTTGTTTATTATTTATTTATTTAAATCTAAACAATACGCATCTGTTACATTTGAAAACTTGAATTATGTAGCTGCTATTCGTACAGGTATAATGCGTAAAATTATGAAAAATAGAATTTTACAAAATAAAAATTATGAAAAGTCATTTTATTTTGAATGAAATTTTTATACTAGATGCGTAAATTACAAATGCCGATATTGTATTTGCAAAATCTTTTATATTTTGCATTAGCAAATTTAATTACCAATTAAAAAATTATTGTTTAAAAGAAGAAAACAAATTTTTGTTGCCTTTTTTTTTGTTAAAATTAAGAAATTATTGTTAAGTTAGTACAAAATCTAACAAATAGATGAGATGAGATGTTAAATAAACAACTTGTTTTTCAAGATTATATCTTTTTCATAAAAATAATTTTTTAGATGTAATAAATAAAAAATATGATTGTAAATTATTTTCTTCTCTTTAAAAAAATAATACATATGTGAGAATAAAAGAAATATTTCAACGAATCTTTATAGATAAATTAATTAAAATTTAGAAAAAATAAGTTATTAGATTTACGAAAATTCAATTTCTATAACACACATTTGAACAAAAACATGAATTCGATATACAGTCGGGATCAAAATTGAGAGGACACTTGTTTAAAATAAGGTTTTAGAAAAGAAATTCTGATTTAAAAAAAAAATGTTTATTATAAATATTATTATGGAAAATAGAAATACAAAGATTGACCAATATTTATGATCAATAATAATTAAATTCATTAACTGTTAGTAATTTTAAAAAATAATTGTTTTGAATTGATAAAATCCAAATGTCCTCTTAATTTTGATCCCGGCTGTATTTCTAATTATCCTTATATTTCATACAACAAACTTGATCAACGTATGGGAGGAGAAATTAAAGTCCTCACACTGGTCAACAACACAAGGTGCCAGACAGGCCAAGAAATTCATAAAAACTAACAAAGGCAAGGCGTTGGAATTGCTAAAACTTCCAAAAAATGAGCTAGGGACACTTGGGGGACTTTTCAATGGATACTGTCCTCTAAGGTACCAATTACCATCTAAAAGAGATGTGAATAGAGGAAAATCAAAATTGCAGATTCTGTGAAGAGGAAGCGTAAACCTCAGAGCACATTTTGTGCCGGTGTAAAGGCATAATACGTCCTAGGCTTGAGCAAAAGGACCAAATGCACCTAACACCGGAAGAAGTGTGGAACATACCATCCTAAAAAAGTCTTGGGTTTTGTCAAGGCCCTAAAACTTTAGGTCAAAACCAGCAGTAGGGTATTACAAAAGATCCAAACGGGTCGCAGTAACAAGAGAACAAAATTCCAAAAATAATGATGATTTTTTTCCCTTCTCTTTTCATTAGCTGCGTTTTCTTTGTGATCTGATCCGGATCAGATCATAGTTTTACATGTAATACAACAACAACTCGAAATCCAAAAAGGTTCTTTGATTATATTTCAAGATATGGTTTTTAGTTTCGATACTCAAATGTAGCGGCAGTATTTGTTGAACTTTTAGTTCCTAAAAGTTGGCGACTATGAAAAATAAATTATTTCCAGTAACTGACAATTTGTTGTTTTTGTATTTTTATTATTAGCTGCGTTCAATTCGGCTACGCCGAAGTAGATAAGCGTTAGTTAGGCATAGTTGGTGAATGGAACGCTATTTTGACCGTAGATGGGAGTAGATTCATCTACGCCTGAAATCCCAATGGAACGCAGCTATTATTTTTTTTTTTATTTATTATTTATTATATTATATACTTTTCATCCACTTAATAACCCTTGACTAAATAACTTTGTGGGTAAGAAATTTCGTGACGAAAGTGTGAAATTTTGAAAAGAGTTTTAGGGTAGTAAACGTGAATGTATTTACATGGGGTTTTCGGATTTAGGATGAGTGAATAGAAGGCTTCCTGTCTAAAATCGATCCTTTCGTGAGAATGACTAAATATAATGGAATATTCGGACAATATGAATTTAAAGAACGAGCTGTTACTGAGAAACTTCCGAAACGTCCTCGAACAACTCTTTACTCGAATATCATCGTAGTTACAGTGGCTTTGTAATCAATTTTTTTACTTTTGCATTTTATTTATAAAAAGTATGTATTTGTTTTAAAAGTTTTTTTTTAATATTCAAGCTTATTTTATTTTTAGCTATGAATTGAACAAAACCAAAAAAGAAAACCCAAATTTTTATCAACATTTCGACTGCATATTTTCCAATAAGCCAAATTCATGATAATTTTATAACACAATCAATAAGTATCTTTCTTTGATATAGGTATATTTTTTTTCTTCTATTAATAAAATTCATTGGTCATATTTATGAAAAAGGAAATTTTTGACTTAATAAAAAGAAGCAAAATAATTTATTAAAATACAGAAATATTGCTTTTATATATAAAAATGATAACGGTGCATAAAATCAACAATATAGTAATAAATAAATAAATAAATTGATATAGAAAATCATAAATGTGATAAAAAAATTAATTTTAAAAGAACAACAACAATAAATTTCAACATATAAAATTATTGAAACCTTATAAAAAATAAAAAAAGTGTATATTAATTGTCAACATCATCATGGTTTTGTCGCCATTATTGTTGACAAGAAGGTGAAAATGTCGGTGAATAATGCAAAACAACAATGCAAGAAGATTGTTTGTATACATATAGATATTATGTAGAGAATAGAGATACATATATGTATGTGCATAGGTACATATATCGTCTTCTGACAAAATAATAAATGTTATATGTGAAGCTTGGTATTTGTATTGTAACATACATATGTATTTACAACATTTACATATAGGTATTTTCTCAGGTGATGATAATATAAAGCATGGGTTTTTTTCTTGTCTCTTCTATTCTTTCGTGATGAATAAAAGAACAGTTTTTTTAATACTGATATTATGTTTTATTTAAATTATATATTTTCTTATTATACAATTTAAACACAATGTAATACTGTTTGAAAAAGATACAAATGTAATGAATCTGAATATGGGGAATTCCACGTAAATCGATCACTTTTTACCTTAAAATTCATATGAATGAAGCTGATTTGGATAGGTATGTATATGAATTTTTGGTGTATTTAGTGTTAAATTATTTGCGATATTACTACGGAGAACAGTATTTTAAAAAAAATGTTTGCTACTTATCAGTAGAAACTCGTTTCGCTGTCACGCCCGTTACAAAAAATGTCACACCCGTTACATTTCTTTTTTTTTTAAATTATGAAAAAAGTATTGCACTGTTCCTCGTCAAATTTTTCCAAAAGATTCTTTCAAGTGTCTACAGTATAATTAAAAATAATTTTTGGAATTGTTTATATGAAAATTTTAGGATATTCAGTAAATTATACGGAAATCCGTGAAATTCAAAATCGTCAGCTTCATACCCTTTACGCTACTAAAATGACGATTCTGATTAGAAATATTTGATGATTTCTGTTTTATCGTAACCATCGTTTGCTTTCACCAGAAGGCATATTAAAAACATAAAAGTATAATCAGAATGCAATTGCTGTACGAGTTTTTCAATATTTAAGAGTCAGGATGTCAACACACCCGTTACTAAATGGAATTCGCCATATACAAGTGAAAAAGTACCTATAACACATCTACTTCATTTTTGTTTATCATCATCAACCGTAATCAAGTCATTCCACAAAAAAAGAACTTTAAAAAAAAAAAAAAAAATCAGTAAAGTTTCAAAAAATTTACTTTTTTTCTTCTTATCATCTATCTAACTATCTCTGTTTAATCGTTTGTTTGTTGTTGTTGTTGTTTTTTTTTATTTCCTCTGAACAGGTTACGCAACAATTTTTCAACAACAGATACTCTTGTTGGACTAAAAAGAAAAGAAAGATAAAATACCTACATACATAGGAAATATTGTTGTTTAACTTTTTAATATTATTCAAAAAAAAAAAAAAAATGTGAATCTGAATTTTAGAATTCTAACTGACCAATGAAATAAAAAGTAAAAATAAAAATTGATTCTTGAATATACATATATGATGAGCCTTTTATTATGAAAGTGAGGTAAGTCCACTTTTGGTTTAAAATGAGATAAATTAATTTTCAGATGGACATCGATATGCCCTTTCAACTATGTATTTAAAATATTGGAATTATTATGCAATATTATTCCCTAGAATTTTCCAGCAGAATTTAAGCTCTTATATGAAACTTCTATGCGGCAGCTGAGATGAAAAACCTTGAATATCTCGAAACAAAACCGAATGGACTTACCCCACTTCCAAAATAAACGGCTTATATATCGAATTAAATTCTGATAAAATTATAATTATTTTAAATTAAAATGAATTTCGTGCGAAACAAAAAACCAAAAAAAAAAAGTTATGTTTAAATTAATTTTCAAAAAATCAAGTTTTTTTTATCCGGATATAGACTTTATATCTGTATCTATTCTGTATATTTTAGATACATTTTTAAAAGGTCACTGAATTCTTAAGGAACTACGTACATATATAATGAATATCTTCACTATAACCTGATGGTTAGTTCAACAACACACTGTTTTTTCTAACACAACTCGAATAGACTAGATATATAAAATAAAGCGACCTGGCGGTGACTTGATGATGATGATCATGATCATCATGATGATGACATTCCAGGTCCATGAAAGGTATTAAAAATGATAATACATATTTAAAAAAAAGTACTATTGCTTGTTGTTTTTGTTTTTTGTTGCACAGATGCTGATGCCTCTGGAAACAGATATAGATACAACAGTATGTATTCTTTTTTATATCTTTATTTTTCTTTAAGATATAGATTCAGAAAAAATTGATGTGGAACTTTTCCTGTGCGGTCATCATTATATACTCGTATGTTTGTTTGTTTTTTTATATTTATCTTTTTGTATCTAAATCTAAATAATCTAACATATTCTACCTTTCCTACAGAAACATAATTTTTACTATCTTTCTACAATACATAATCTCATGTATCTTCTCTAAATAAAATCAGAATAATATACATATGTACGTATACATACAGAAATACATATGTATATGTATGTACATATGCCGACGTAGATAAAAATATAAACGTTTTATTTGATGATTTTTATGCTTTCATAATTCTTTTGTAATTACAATGGATTAAAACAAGTATCATCATTAAAATATACACATATGTGTGTATCTAAAACAAATAACAAATTATTGTGAATTTATTTTGTATTAAAATATCAAAAAAAAATATATACTTTTTTCCCTTTACATTTCTATTTACATTTCCTTTTCTATATCCTGATTTTTAAAATCAAATTTAAATCTTTTTTAAATAAAAAAAAATACATAACACGTGTCATATAATATATATTTAATGAAAAATTGTATATACAAAATTTTATGATTTTTATGAATTAATATGCTACACTATATAAGAAAAAAGATCATTAACAGATACTTATATACATATAAGTGAACCCATATATACCTATAGGTATAGTTACTATCATTATACCTATATGAAATACCTGAATAAGTGTTAGGTAGGTGTAACAGGTAAGCTTAAAATATATATAAGAGAAGAAAGATCAAAAAATGTAGAGGGTTAGCGGCATAAAAATTTCATTTATAAATGTATTTTTTTATACATAATACATATATGAATACCTACAAATACATACATATTTATTTATATGCACGTAGAGAAAAAGTTCAGCAACCTGTTACATGGATTTTCCAATCAAACTAAAAATGTTCTTGATGTGTCAAGTGAAAATCAAATAATATGTGGTTATATGCAGCTCTATAACACTTTTTTTTTTATAAAAAAGGGTTATTAAAATTTTACGTTTTGTTACGAAACATTACATGTACATATGTACATATGTATATTAAAAACATAAAAGACAACTTTAAAGAATTCTAAGATTAAATTATAAAATTTACCATCACAAATGGAGTCTCAAGCCCCAAGAATGAAAAAAAAAATTAATCTTACGTTCTACAAATAAAATAAAAATAAAAAATTATACATTAAATCATTGAGGCGATACAAGTAAGAAAAAGACAGAGAAAATCCACAAGAATTCTTAGTTAATAACACTAAAAAAACACAAAAAAAAACTTATGATTAAAACTTACTTTTTCTTTTTATAAAAAATTTAAAAAAAATTGTGAAAAATTCCTTTTTGAAATTCTTAATTTGATTTTTGCCTTTTTTTTTCAAAATTCACTACTTTTCTGAGAATTCATCATAAATTTTTCCTACATACATATTCTCATACATTTTTTTTTTTCATTAAAATTTAATTTTTTCAATTTTCATATTTTCCGTGATTTAAAAAAAAATGAAATACCTAAATAAAAATTTATTTTCACTTTGTTTATTTTGCATTCATTTACACACACACACAATTTATTATGAGAGATTGTAAAATTGTAAGTTTTTAAATACTTTTCTTTGCTTATTTCATTGTCCGTACGTACACCCTGTATTATTATTATTTTTTTTTAAAAAAAAATTATTAAACAAACTGAGTAACTGCACAATTGAATTACCTTTCTCATTTGAAAAAAATAAAAAAACAACAACGAAAAAAAAAACTTTAAAATAGCATGAGATTATGTCTCTCTGGGATTATTCCACGTTGAAAAAACAATAAAAATACAGTTTTTCAATTAATTTTTGCATTATTTACAAAATTTTATTTTTCAAATTATTTTGAAAACTAAAACAATAATGTTTTAATGGATGATTTTTTTTTTTTGTTTTTTTGTATATGTGAAGTAAATTATTCAAAAACTTTTATATTAAAGATCAAAAAAATTTGGATAAAAAATAAGGTGGAAAAAAAACACACAAACACAGCAACAAGTGTCTTAAAAAATACGTGATTTTTTTTTTTTTTTTAAATAAAATATAAAAATCTTTCCATAAAAACAAAAAACAACAATTTCTTTTTCTTTTGAAAATTTGGAGAAAAAAAACACTGTTTTTAAAATAAAATTTAAACAAAATCCTTGTTTTTCTCTTTTAAAATTACCGAATTCTTTTTTTTTTCTTAAAATTTAAAGTTTGACTTATTTTTATTTTATTTTTAATTTTTTTTTAAGTAAATAAATATTATTTATACACGATTTTTATATTTGTTCATAACGTAAAGATAGTAAAACGACGACTAAAAATTATAAACGAAATTATGATGACGATGGTAACAAAAATATCTGGTTATAGAGGTAAGAGTAAAATTGTATTATGAATTTAAAAAAAAAAAAAAAAAATTTCAAAAATACAAAAAAAACAACATAAAATACAAACAAAATTGAATAAAATTAAAATTAAAAATAAAAAAGTAGTTGTCTTCTATCTATATTCTATAATATAAAATTATGAACAACACAACAGCAAAAAAAAAATAATAATTTTTCAAGTTCCATCATCCAAAAAGTCAACATCATCATCATTCAACCATTTTCATCATCATCATATCAATATTGTTATTGTATAGGTAATAAAAAAGGCAAGGTAAAAAAATGAATTGGTTTTTCACAAAATATATCATACAAGTAAAATACCTATATTGATAAAAATATACATGAAACGCAAGATATCACACACAATACAATTTCAAATACGATCGTTTAATAATATTCATCATATAAGTATAAAAAAAACATAATATCAATATACATACTAGTATGTATGTAATATAATTCAACCAACAACATTCCAATATACTCACCTTTGCGGCCAGGTGAGATAATTGTACATATGAAAAGGTAGAAAAAAGATAAAAATAATACACACTACACTACACTACACTCTCTTTTCCCATCAAGAAAATTTTTTTTATTCAAGCAGTAAATTTTCTACATACACACGTAATCATTAAACGCATACATTTAGATAGTGCCACCTTTTTTTTTATTTCTAATTCTCTTTTTTTTTATCAAAACGACCTTAAGTTTTTTTCTTTTTCATTCTTGAAGGATCAGTCTAAGATTGTCCTTTTCATATTTAAGTTCCACAGATTAGATTTATATTTAAACTAGATATAGAAATAAAAGTTAATATATGTTAGTATTATTAACCATGGAATATCATTGTGATTTGTGATCATCATCAAAACACTCATACTACGTACCTTTGTACACCTTTCATTAATTTATTTTTACCTGTTTAAATAGGGTAATTGTATTAATACTGAGATCATAGTCAGTATAGTCAATTTATAATGAAATTTTTTCGTATTACGTTTCAAATGAGAAGAACTTAATTGTTTCACTTTCCCCATAATTATGATAAATCACTTTTTTGAAAATAAATTCTGTGGCCAGAAGCACAAACCCAGGGCCGGCGTAAGCGGGCCTGTAACACCTCAATTGCAGGCGAGGGCCACCAAATGAAGGGCGAAGAATTCCTTTACAAACAATCTAAGTGAAGATATAGATGGAGAGCAAGAATTCAAATCAATAACTGAAATTCCACAACGTAAGAAGAAACGACTTTTCCAATAAGAACATGAAGATGAACCACCACAAACTCCCGAAAATAAATTTAAACAATTTCAGACATACATATATAGATTATTTTAGTTTTTTATATAGACTTTACGATACTGACCGATGGTGACAATAAGTATATAAATGCCAACGAACTATACAACGAAATAATTACTTATAAGGATATTTTTAAAACAGATGCTCAAAAAAATTTTAGATCCTTTAGATACTCTAAAATTTATAATGTCTAATAATTTATCATTTCCAAATTTTGTAATGGTTTTAAGAATATTATTAACTTTGCCAATAAGCGTGGCAAGTGGTGAACAATCATTTAGGGGCGCCTAACTCTGACTTGCAAGCGGGCGACTCCTAGTCTTGCGCCGGCCCTGCACAAACCGCTTAAGTGTGAAAATTTATTTTTTTAAAAATTATTTTTGAATGTTCAATTTCCAAAGAGATGAAAAACAAACTTGACTTAAGATGTTATTATTTTTCATCCATAACTTTTGAAGAAAATAAAACACAACTCAATTTTGGCAGAATAACGAACAAAGTACATACTACAAAGATCTAAATGGTATCAGCTAAATTTTTGCTTATGTCGACTTGAGCGGTTTGCGAATGTGACCACAAAATTTATGTAAAAAAATGCCAATATTATAAAACTCAATAAAATCTACTTTTCACAAACAAAAACAATAATAAATTTCGAAAAACACAAAAAGAAAAACTCCCCGAAATTGATATTTTTACCCTAAATTCTAATACATTAATAATTGAAAAATTACAAAGTCATTCTTATAATAATGTTAATATGGAGTTTACAAAGATCTAATGGAGTTGAGAGTTCATATATAACATCGAAAATTAAGTTTATCCTTAAATTGTAAAATTTTCAACGTTTTCTTTTATTATTGTTGTTTTTGTGAAAAATAATTATTGCATAATTTTCTTTGTCATCTCCAGCTCCTCGTTAATAAATAACGCGGTTGTTGAAAAATTTATTATTATTTTAATGGCTTTTTCTTCTTCTTCATAATTTCACAGTTTTAAATTTTTGTTGTTTTTTTTACATTTTTATTGTGTTTGTGTGGTTTTTTTTATAAATAAATGTACGAGTATATTTTTAAAGTAACAGTGACTTTTTTTTTATTAAATTTATAAATGTACTAACATTTTGTTTTTGTTTTTTTTAACCGCCCATTCATAATTTATACCTTCTCATTTACCAAAGTAATGTTAATTTTTTTTATTATTTTCATTTTTTTTTGTTATTATTGAAAATATAAAGAACAATATCATGTTTTTACGCAAAATAAACGAAAACGTATAACCAAGAGTTCCATATAGACTTTAAAAAATAAATTTGTACCATTTTTTTTTAAAAACATATATGAAAATAAAACTACATAGGTACACATACAAGTTTATCTACCTATGTATATATTAATTTCGTGTATACGTCATCACTATATCGTTTAATTCCTACACTTGAAAATTATGTAAATTCAGGGAATTCCATTAAAAATTTCAACAGGGGAAAAAAAATAATATATACATATGTATATGTAAACGATTATGTTTTTTAAATGTAGGCTTTATACTTTCGAACGTTCATACATATATGTATGTATAGAGGTAGATGTAGATATAAAGCTATATGGACAATTTATACTTAAATCATAACAATATAGTAATATGAAAAGAAAAAAAAATCTCTCTTAACTTACCTGTCTGTATCTTATGAAAATGCATAATAATATCCAATAAATATCCAATTTGCAGTTATTATTTAATAATAATTTCTTGGAAAGTAAAAAATCTCATCATTAATTTTACATTACATACTAGTCGTAGTCGCATTTTGAATATTTATTCTAAGAATTTTTTTCATTCTCTGCATTTGAAGTTATAATTAATTATCTGAAAAGAGAGAAAAAAAAATAGTTAAAATGATTTTTAAATTTTTTTTTTATATTTGAAAATTCGGAATACAATTATGAGTTCATTTTTCAAAGGAGATTTTAATGTCCTTATTATTTAGTTTTAATAAATTTACAATTTTGATCAATAAAATTAGTATACATAACATGATATCATTCTGAGTACAAATTGAATATCCTGTCTGAATGCTCGTGGATGTGCCTACATCACCTTTTCCACCCTCTACAAAACCAATCATAATTATTTTAAAAGGAAGATGACTTTTTATCAAGAATTTTACATCATCAATTTTTTTTAAAGAATTTGGAAAATTTGAGAGAAAAGGATCTTGTTCAAGATTATATTATACTTCGAACCAAAAAAGTTGAGGTAATCTCGCGGATGTCCTACATGTGTTATAGTCAAAATAATATGAGTTGAAGAAACTCGCGCATGTCTTACATGTGTTAGTGATCTTCTTGTGTATACATATACGAAGGAAGAAACCTCCCAGCAAGCAAATGGGCAATAGAACGAGCGGGCAATAATTGGTCAAGAACTTTTGGCAATAACTTGGCAATAAATGGGCAATAGAACGAGTGGGCAATAATATTTCTATTGCAGATTATACGACTGAGCGATAAATGGGCAATAATAACTATTTTGAGTGTACATCCGTTTTTCGTTCTTGATAATATCGTTCAGTTTGTGTTTAGAAGTGAAGTTATTCAGTCGAAGACTTTCAAAAATGTTATGTTATTCACTTTTATGTTGATGAAAAGTAATGTGAAAATCACATAAACGTAAACTCGACAATCGAGTGTTTCCCATGTATTTCTATAAGTTTTAAGCTGACTTTCATCAATTGACAACCATTTGACGTTTTCCATTTCCATTACTTTGTAATCGATAAAGTATCATAATTTCGGCTTGCTTTCTTATCGTAATGTCGATAAGAATGCGACACTACAAGGCAATAAGAATTCGAATCATCATTTTAATTACATTCTAAACGTATTTTACTTGCATTCCTATTGCTTTTTTAACGAAAAAGTATCATAATTTCGGCTCGCTTTTTTATCGTAATGGAGATAAGAATGCAATAGCTCACAGCAATACGAATGTCTGTCAACCTTTTCTCAAGCAAACCTTATTGCCCTCGATAAGAAAACTGCTATTACTGCCACTGTTATACGAAAACACTAAATTGCATTTTTATTGCCATGCTTGCTGGGCTCTTTCTTAGAATTTACAACAACAAAAATGAATGTGTGTAAGTATATTTTCTTCTGCGCATATTTTTCTATACTTTATTTAACAATTAAAGTCAGTATTGTGCTTATGGAGGCAGTACCCGATGAGTTTGTTGCCCTTGGTAATATTTAATTTAAAAGATTCTCCTCGATTGAAATTGAGATCTGATCACCCCACACACGCGACAGATTTATACAAACGAAATGTAAAAGAGTATAGAAAAGTATGCCTATCTTGCCTGTATGTACTGACTTTAATTGTTAAATAAAGTATAGTATAATACACGACCTCAACTTTTTCGGGTTGAGGGTCGAGGTATAAAAATCTTTAAATAAATAAAAGGATAATAAAACGATAAAACCAATAAATAAATAAATATTATATAACAAAACACAATTTTACAATGGTTATAGGCTTAATAAATTTGATGAAAGAGGTAGTACCTATAGACAAAATCATGTTATATGTATAAGGAGTTATGTAGTTTACATGATACTTTACCGAATGAGCTGAAGAATAAAGTGAGAATAAATATATTTAAGATAAAAATTAAAGAATATGTAAAATTTAGAGGTGGTGAGCTTTAGATTTAGTGGTATAATATAATTTTAATTATGAAAAAAAATCTTTAATAGGCTAATAAATAAATAAATAGTATTTTTATGCTAATTCTAGTTTATTTCTTGTTATATAAGTTTCAAATTCATTTTTTTTCTACTTCTAAAAATAAAAAAGACAACTTTAAAGAAAAAAATCTTGGAAAAGAAGAAGGAAAAAAAAATTATAAAAATCGCAAGTCATAATGCATCAAAATTAATCTTGCTAATCAACATTCATCGTACATTTTTTTATACATTAAACATATGTATTTTATATAATTTTTAATTTTTCAAGTTTTTTGTTAACCGTTGAACTCGTTTTAATATAAAGACGTCCTACTATAACGTAATTAATATGTATGTATATACATGCGTTCATATAGCAAAGCATACACGTATGCTTATAGGTATTTTGTTACGTACAATATAATATAATATATTAATTAATTATTTTATTTAATTATTATTTTACAATGTATGTAAAATTTAAATGGCGATTATTTTTTTTAAGCTCCTCCTTCTTACAAATAAAAACAAAACAACAACAAAAATAAACAAATAAACAAACAAAAAAATTCAATAGAATTTACTCTAAGAATATTATTTGCGTACTTATATGAAAAATATTAATTGGAGAAGAAAAAAAAAAAAAACAAAGTAAAAGTAATTCCTTATTTTTATTCGAAAGAAAAAAATCTACATTATATGTATGTAATAAGTAGGTATGTAATCATAGACTATGTACTTTATAATTTCACAAGGGAAAAAAAATTTAAAAAAATTAAAAAAACATGTACCTACCTATTTTTATATGATTATGATTTTTTTTTGTTTTGTTCAATTTAAAAAAAAATATTTTTCATATAAGGTATGATTTTCAATTAAAAAAACATACAAAAAGAGCCTTTTTTGTGTTCCATAAAAATACCTAAATCAATTTAAATTTTCAGCTATTACTGAATTACATATTTTGGGCGATTCTCAGCGTAATGCAGACTACATCGTACAACGTTTTAACGTGTATTTTATAAATTTGTACTAATAGAGAAAAGATTATTTTTCAATATTTTAGATCAATACCTTAATGTCTCAATATATCAAACATGAAATAAAATTGAATGTTTATTACACTGGTTTTGTGTTATTAACTATAATGGCCAGTTCCACAGACGAAGCTTAAGCAGAGTTTAACTCTTAAACTACAAGTTTAAGAACTTTTTTCAGTTTTACAGTGAAGGCTTATGTATTAAACTGAGTTTAACTTAAGCCGTACGAATTTAGAGCTTAAACTCTATTTAAGGTTTAAGTAAAAGTCAAAAAGAAAAAAAGAAAACAACTGCCATTAATCTATCTGTTTTGTCCCTAAATTTATTATAAATTGAAATTTATAAGAAAAAGTGTTAGAATGTCACAACAATTGCCACTGTCATCCAGCGGCTATGCAATGACATCTACAAATTCCACAAGTTCCATTATAAATTCATTCACAATAATATGTAGGTTTAACTTTAACTAAAGATAGTTAAGCTACAAATATAAATTGACTGAGGAACGAAAAAACATTTAAATGAAGCTTAAGCCATGTTTTAGGTTTAACTTAAACTCTGTTTAAGCTTCGACTGTGGAACTGGCCATTAGATATATTATTGTTCTCTTATGTTTTAAAGAATAATCAGAAATAAATGTCTTGTCTACAATCAGTTATAACTTTTTTACGATAAATTTTCAAATTTTCACTAAGAGGTTTCCTCTTCACAGAGAATTGTCCATTTATTTTTTTCCTCTTCATATCAAATTATTAATTCCCATTTACTTTTCAGATCACACGTACATATTATTATATTCTGAATTCTGCTATTTAATATTTTGATAAAATCATTCACCTATTTGTTTAATTTTTATTATCGATATATATTTAATAATTGATATATAATTATAATAAATTCACATAATATTTACATATTTGAATAAAAATGAATATAAATATAATTCATTTTTGTTGAATATAATGCATTTTAATACATATTTAATTTCACACGTTTTAATTAACAAAAAAACAAAAAATCACTTTTTTTTTGTTTTTCTGTTCGTAGGTATTTATTTCCTTATTTTTATTTTATTTTTTTTTTAGTGTTGAATTTACATTTTCATGAAAAACACATTTATTATATTCAAGTTTTGTTTATCAATATGATGATTTAATTAAAAAAAATTTGCAAGTATGTATGTAGTATTTAAAAAAAAAAAAAAAGGAAAACAAATTTATTTACGATCAATGTGATATATGTAGGTAATCCTAGGGTTCATCAATATACGCACGTATTCATGTGGTTTTTGCCTTTTTTTTTTGTTTTAGAGATTTATGGGCTCATACTGAATAATATATGTACATATTTTGTCATACTTAAAAAGTTGAACTTTTGAATAGCATGAAAAGCACATACATACATTTTTTTTTTTGTAATAAATAATTTAATCTTTAACTCTTACAAATCCTTACAAAGTTCAGTAATTTAGGGTGATGCTTGAAATAAAGTTTTTTGGCCAAAAATTGATTTTTTCAAGTGTTTGAAAATGTTAATTATAAAGGAAGGTATTTCAGTTAAGAGTGTTAAAAACTTAAAATGTTACAATTTTTACTATTAATGTGTCTTTAAAAAAAATAAAAAAAAAAATAAAATAAAAAAGAGGAGATTTTGAACGTAAATTCCATAAAAAGACGAAATATTTGAACTTTAAAAAAATTGCTAGAATATCCCAGAGAATTAAAAAGAAACCCTCATCCACTGTTTCTACAGCTGCTGTCCAGCAACAAAGATAATTAATAAGAAGTAGATATTCCAGAACAGAAAAGCTGTTGAAAAATAAATTTTTAGTTCTAAATCTGTTCATAGAGCGGACAGACAAGAAGGAATCGTTTAGAACATTAGATTTAAAAATACGTTATGACCGTTTTTGCAATAAAAAAAATTTAACATACACAAAAATCCTCAAAACTGTAATTAGACAATTTTATATGGAAAATGAGGACGGAGTAAATGTGCATGACATCATCATACAATTTTTTGTTGATGTTGTACTATATGAAAATTTATAATTAATTTAAACAAAAACAACACACGTATATAAAAAAATAATTGTTGTTTTTATTTTTCATTTTTCAAGTACCCAACCAAATTTACAATTTTTTTATAATACCGTATTTGAATTTTGTTGTTGGTTCGTACCTAAATACAAAATTTATTGTAAACTTGAAGTCACTGTTTTTTTCTCAATTTTGTATTTTTCCCATTTAGCATATACAAGTATGTATTTTTGTATATGCAGATTGTAGTTTATACAGTTGCGGAAAAAACGCATGACTCAAATAATTTTCATTTTTCTAAAAATAATTTATTTATTAAGCTGTATTACAGAATCATGTATGGTTTTTCTTTTCTTATAGAAAATATACCTTAAAAAACACACATACTTAGTTCAAAAACAAACCATCATCAATCTCCACCAAAATTTAAAGATAGTATCGAGAAAAGTTTTTAGAAATTATTAGTTAGGCGACTTTCATGACCGCTACTGTATATTATAATGCACGTAGGTACATTATAATGTTAACACTTTGTAAGCATTAGCGATTTTCTAATTTTCTAATAATGACTGTGATCATCTCCCGGCTGCAAGGTTTTAATAAAATTTTATAGGTACACCTAATTGATCAAAATTTGTAGAGTCCAACATATCTAATTACCTCACATTATGTAACATTTTAAAATATAAATATGGGTAAATAAAATGTATTTAAATGTGTATTGTAATGTTGTTAATTAGGTACTTGAATTGAAAACAAAATACCTTAATTACCTTTTTCAATTAAAAAAAAAAAATATATAGGTGGTTACATAAAATAAAAACAAAAAAAAGCGAAATCTGGATTCTGGATTTCAGTAAAATTTCTCAAAGCTTCACAAACTATAAAAAAAATAAAAATATTTGGGTAAATTTTCATATTATCATGCATTCAATAATCAGAAAACAAATTCTAATTCATATTCCTATACAATACAATAAGGGGATTCACTCTTTGGTGCAAATAGGTAGCATTCGTAGCATTCGGTGTATCGTAGCACGAATTTGCAACGATACAACAACAATTACTAAAAAAACTAATTTTGCTACAGTCTTGCACATTTGCAATACCTAAGACCTATTGCAAACCATTGCAAACAGGTGTTGCATATTGCAAAGTGAAATGTCAGTCATTACTACGTATACATGCAGGGTTGAATCTGAATTTAATCCGGTTTGAATCCCTTAAAAATACATGTAAATGAAGGTTGAGTCCATATTGGATCCAACCGATCCTATCATTCTCTCCTGGAACGAGTTAAAATCGTTTAAGGTTATGTTATTTATCGAAATTTATAATATTTATGAGCATTTGTGTTATTTAGAACTAAATTAAATTAGTTAAATACATAAAAAAAAATAAATAATAATAATTCGATCTTTCAATCCTTTAAACTTTGGATCCGATCATGTATACGTAGTGCATGTTAGCTTTGAAATGTCATTAGTGTTGGTGCTGACAGCCATTATTTTAATTCAGGTTCAAGGTGCGCTCATTCTTCGTTGCAAATATTCGTAGTAAAAGTGTAAAAAAAGTAAGTTTGCACCAAAGAGTGAATCCCCTTAATATATTTGCATACATAATGTATGTACATACATATTGATATTCTATGGATGAAAAACTAAAAAAATTTTATACTAACCGATGAAACAAATTTTAAAAAAAGAAGAAAAAAAACAAATATTAAATCAAATGTGCACAGACGGTAAACACGCATTTGTGTACATGCAAAAATATGTACATATACTTATATATGTATATATATATATATATTATATAAATATAGGTGTACACAAAGTTATACTGGAAACTGGTTTGATTTGGTTATACCAAAAATCATATAACTACAAAGATAAACAATTGCCATATATCCTCATGTCACCATTAATTTTTACTTCTACACCTGATATCAGGTGGCTACATGTTTACTGAATGTTATCAACATTTTATGCTTATGCAACAATTTTAAAATCCAGAGCAAACCAAAAATACGTTGATGTTGCTAAACATTATATGTACCCAATAATGTGTCTGTTTACCAAATATAAATAATGGTTGTTGCTACCGCAACATAAATTACGATTTATACTTTTGAATTTATTTTCATTTTGAATAAAAATACATATTTGCTTAAAAAAAAAGAATTTTTAATACTAAAATATTTTTGACTTGAAAATCAGAGTTTGCTTAGATTAAATTTTAATGAATAAACATTATAGTATTTCTAAAACTAGCATTAGATATTCTATAATGTAAAAGAAAATGAAATAACGTGCCTATTGATTCTGATCTCCTGATTCATTACGAATAAAATTTTCATATTTCTCAATGAAGATGAAAAATATTAAAATATATTTTTAAAATTTGAAAAATAAAATGTATTTTGTATATAGTATATGTATATACGAGTATATATGTAGTATTTAGAGGTATAATAGAAATAATATTTCATATTAAAAAAAAGATTTTTTTTTAAAGCAAATATGTATTTTTATTCAAAATGAAAATAAATTCAAAAGTATAAATCGTAATTTATGTTGCCGTAGCAACAACCATTATTTATATTTGGTAAACAGACACATTATTGGGTACATATAATGTTTAGCAACATCAACGTATTTTTGGTTTGCTCTGGATTTTAAAATTGTTGCATAAGCATAAAATGTTGATAACATTCAGTAAACATGTAGCCACCTGATATCAGGTGTAGAAGTAAAAATTAATGGTGACATGAGGATATATGGCAATTGTTTATCTTTGTAGTTATATGATTTTTGGTTATACACAAAAAAAAAAAATAATAGCATGAGCGAATGGATAATAAAAAAAAATCACTCGATCATTTTTTTTAAGTTTGAATTTCAAAACGTTAGTTCTATTTTTGCTCGCCAGATAGGACAGACAAGAAGGTTTCGTTTAGGAGCCTTTAATGAAATAGAGTGAAAATACAAATGTACTACGCGAAATATCTATTGTGTAAATCTATAATCATTGTTCCAGACAAAGGGAAGCTTTCTCTTTAAGGATCTTAAGGAAACAGAAAAGGTCATAAAGGTTATAACCTACCAATATATCAAAAATTCATTTCTTTAGGGTTAAGCGGGATGTGGTGGTACCAAAAAAGCACTCTGAGTGCTGATTGGATTTTCGAAAGCAATCTGAGAACTGCCACGTGAACCAATAACTCATCATAAATATGTAAACTCCTGACTCTCTTGTATTGAAATCCTATTTTTGTATTTGCCCATAGATTAGATTAGAATAAAATAGGGCTACTGTTGCACTTCGACCTTCACGTCTTTTGTACAGCCCGTGTTTCTTAGATAGATTTAGGCTTTTTATAAATCCTAAGATTCTATTCGAAGGTGTACACCAGATTTCCTCAGGCTTAAGGAAAAATTGGTGCATGTGTCGCGCTCTTTTTGAGACCAACCAATGCCTCGCATTTACACAAAGTGTGTTTTGAGGTCTCTTTGACCTCTTTGCAAAACCTGCATTTGTCATCCTATTTGAGCCCTATCTTGCTCAAGTGGTAGCTGAGTGGACAGTGCCCGGTAATAAGTCTCGTGATTGTCCTTAACTCATTTCTATTAAGGTTGTATTTGCTCATAATTACCCTCTAATTAATTTTTGGAATAACATAGGAAATTCCAATGATAAAACTAGTGAGTCTACTAGAAAAGACAAAACTAAAATCAGTTAATATTTGAATTTTAAGGACCCTTGATGATATTGAATCAGAAGCAGAATTATTATAAAATTTTTTGTAATATTCCTTTTAAATATTTTTTTTTTTAATATGAATGATCTTTAAATTCAAATTTAACTCTTTAATTCGTATCTTTTTCAAACACAAACATCTGATGATTAGAAAATTAATGACAGATAACTCTCTCTAGCTCTAGTTGTACATTTTACATTTTAAAGAAAAAATAATTGAAATATTTAATTGCACCTTAAAGATAAATTTAAGTAAAAGTTATGTAGGTACATTACACAATATACAATCTCTAGTTTTTTTTTTAGAAAATTTAAAACTTTCAATATTGAATGTATGTTATAATTTGCATAACCATAAGAGTGGACGAATGTAAGCTATTTTTTTTGTTTTTTTTTTTTTTGGGAAATTTATTTAATACCTATGTATATTCATATCTTCATAATATAAACGGACAATTAAAATTATTCAATAGATTTATACTATATGACTAATGACTAGGTATATGTTAATATGAGTACATAATATGTATGTATCTAAATTTCATATATTGATGTGTAAACATTCAAATTTTTATATCGAAATATAATAATATATTTATTTTGGTTTATGTTATGCAAAAGTTTTTATTATGGAATTCAATAAAATATCAAAGAAAAAAAAACCATACACATATTTTTTTTATTTTTTTAATAGTTTATTGAACTCAACCATCCATCCAAAAATATATTTATTTGTTTTTTTTTTCTTTTGGTCAATCAAAAAAAACAACACTAACCAACCATCTTCACTTTCTCTTTTTTTTTTTTAAATATATATTTCTAATCTTCTTTAGAGCTTCCGAAATTTTTTTTTTTGGTTTTATGTTTTATCTATTTTCTATAGATGTATGTATTTTTTTGTTTCTACATATCTTTTGATTACTATTTTGTAGTATCAACAATGTGTTATTCGATTGAATAAAAGATTTTTAATCAATAAATAATCAAATAAAAAATATACACAACCATCTTATCTCTGTATATACAGTCGCGATCAAAAGTATTCGTACACCTAGATATCAGAAGGTTTTTTTTTTAAATAAGTCCAAATATAATAAAAAACATTTTTATGAAATTCATTCAAGATTACCAAGAAATTAACTTTTAATTAGAACTATTCTGATGTTTTATAATGATTTATCTTCATTTTTCAAATCAACAATGAACAAGCGTTAAATTTTTTTGAAAATATTTTATTTTGACAATTTTTGACAGTTTAAATCGACACTAAATCGTGTTTGATATGGTAACATTTTTAAGTCGAGGCGATCTGTTTACAGAATACGAATTCTTTATCGCCTCGACTGAAAAGTCGATAGTCGATCGAAACGACTCTCAGAATAAGAGCCATTATTTTTTAATAGAAAATTAATTAATTACTTACTTATTACTTACTCCATGGCGCTACAGCCCGTCAAGAGCCTTGGCCTACCTAAAACTTATTAGTTATAGCATAAATCAATAAAAGTTTAGTTGAAGAAAATCATAGCGGTAAATATTGAAAACTCATCTGTAGAATGATTACAAAATGTACGAAAATTTATGACGTTTTTTTTTTTAAATCAATTATTCAAAACTTAAGAAATAATTATTGTATTTATATGATTAATATGGGTGTATCAAGGACGAATAAAGGATCAATCATAGTAAATTTCATAAAAATATCTTTATTATATTTGGACTTATTTTTAAAAAAAACACCTTCTGATATCTAGGTGTACGAATACTTTCGATCGCGACTGTATATATAATTTTGCGTATTTTTTTTTCTTTTCGAAATAAAAAAAAACAAATAATTTTTATACACGTTATTGCATTCCATTTTAAGATGATAATATGATTACCTACATAGTTTTTTTTTATCTATACATACATACTTCTTTTATATATTATCTTATATATAACGAAAGTTTATTGCACTTTTTGATTAAAGATGATGATATTAAAGATATTCAGTAATCTATTCATTTATTAGACAAAAAAAAAAAAATATTAAGGAGTTATAGTAATGTTGTTGACCAGTGAAGGTCTACTATCAAACTTTTTTTTCTGTTTTTTTTTTTTATCAAAATATTTATAAAATCATACAATCACCTGGAATTTTTATTACAAGATTTTTTTTTACTTTTTGTTTCGTTTTCTTTTCTTTTTTTTTTATAAAAAGAGAACCCAAAAAAAAAAAAATCTCTGAATTACTCGAAATTTTTAAAAACTTATAAATGGCAAATAAATCAATTAAATTTTAAAAAAAATTTGTTTGCCGAGCTTTAGAAAAAAAAACAAAAAATTCGCATTACTCACAAAAAACTAAAAAATAAAAAAGTTATTTTAGAAAGTTCAACAAAAAAAAAATTATTGCAAAACACAATTATTTTTTTTTCCTTGAAAAGAACAAACCTATATAGAAAAACTTAGTGAGAAAAAAAAAACAAAATAATTGAAATGATATTTATCATAAAATTCAAGATGTAAAAAAATGTAAAAGGTAAAATAAATAATTTTGTTGATTTTTGGACCCCTTTGGCTATTTTTGAACCATTTTTTTATTTGTAAAAGAAAGGATGCAGTTTTAACTTTCATTTGATTTTTTGTTAATGTCTTATTCTTTATCAAATGTAAAAAAAAAAAAGTATGAAAGTACAGTGTTGGAATTTACACTTACCTAAGGTAACACGAGATGTGATATCAAAACACGGAACTTTTAATGCTATAATTGAGTCTTCTGAATTAATCCGAAAACCATCACGACGTCAATCAACCAACAGTAAAAATATTTTTACTCATCAAATCAAAATTACACTTTTTTTTCAATTAAAAGAATTTCAAAAAAAATTTATTAAATCAAATTCTTGTATATTTTTCTTTAAATTTTAACATTTTCATATAACAATTTTAATACATATTTAAATGGCATCAAATTAATGAAATTGATATGTAAAAAGATTTCATATTGAATATCTCGGCTGAGTTCCTGTAGCTTTAAAAAGCTTTCAGAAATTTTATATGGAATTGGTAACTGGTGATCATCACCATCACCATACAGGAACTCAGCCCTCATTTTCAAATTAAAATATTAAAAAAAAAAACAAAATTTAATTATTTTCTCATTCATAATTTTTACAATATTATTTCATTTTTATAATTTCCTTTTAATTCTTTATGTGGTAGAACAATTGAATTAAGTAAAATTTTTTCTGATGCAACAATTACTTTGTATCCTAAAAAAAAAAAAAGATAATTAAATAAGAAAAATCAATTACTAAGGTGAAAAAAAAATTCTAAAAATTACAACACATTACCTAAAATTGTAATTGATGGATTTAATTTTCCTTCACAATTAAATAATGGTGGATTTTCCATTTTAGCAAATGGTTTATTTGGATCTGGATCACTTGGTGTACCCTCAACTCTTGACCATCGACCAATTATTGACTCTCTACCAACTTTTATCATCATATAAAAATACAGAGTTTTACAAAATTATCAAGAATAAATTTAATAATATTTTAGAAACTCACTAATACTATGAAGAATTAGTGTATGATCTTGAATTTCAGCTTTTTCCAATACAATTGATTCTTTAATTCGTACTCCAGGACCAATTTTAACATCAGGACCAATTGAAACATTAGGACCCAACTTAAATATAAAAAATAATTCAATAAAGAATTTAAATTTCTTCGATCATTTGAGGTATGGTCAAAAGTATATACACTAGAAGCTTTAAATATGAAACATACCGTTGCTGTCGGATGTACTGAAGCTGAAGGATGAATATAAACATCCGGAAAAACTGTACAAATTAAACTTCCATCATCATTTTCTTTGGTTTTAATTCCAGCATTAACAAGTCTTTCAGGATGAGTCCGGCGATATAACTCTAAAAATAGAATATACGTATAAAAGAACTCCTTTTTTGGTGTAATTATTGATCTAACCTAAATAATGTCGATTTGCATAGATTGTTGATCCAGCAGTTTTCAATTGTGACCACCAACTGTTGATCTAAGAGGAAAAATTTTCTTACATTATTCTTAAATTTGAAAAGAACTCATAATAACTTTCACATCGAATATACTCACTGGATACGCATACAATTTACCAGTTCCAGCTAATGGTGTTAAAACTTCTTGTTCCCATTGAATATGTCCCTGATCACGACCATTATTACCATTCAAATATATACCACAATATTCTGATTCTTTTGAATGAAAAATTTCTGACATTAATTTAAATACATCTCTAGAACAAACATAAACTCCACAATTTATATATGTTGATACATATGAACTTGGTTTTTCAACATAATGTGATACAATACCAGTATGACGATCAAATACTAAACAACCATAATGTAATGATTGTTCTCTCGTAGCTTCAGTACTCATTATTGTACAAATAGCATTATTAGAATTATTATAATTACGACTTTCATGAAAATCATATAATTGTTGTAATGGAAATTCACTGCATACATCACCATTTAATATAAAAAATGCTTTTGGATTACCAGAACATATTTGATCACGAAAATGATACATTCCACCAGCTGTACCTAATGGTGTAAATTCTTGAAGATATCTATAAATAGCAGACAAATGAGATTAATTTAATGACACAACAAATTTCTAATAGATTAAGATTTTACCTAATGTTTACATCAAATAAATTTTGCATATCGCTTACAAATTGTTCCATTTCAGATGATGAATAATAACCAATTATTAAAATTTCTTTTAAATCTTTTAATTGAACACATGCTTCAATATGATGTTGTATTATTGGTCTACCAGCAACAGGAAATAATGGTTTTGGTGAATCTAAAGATAATGGTCTGAATCTTGTACCTAAAAGAACCAAAGTATAATTATTCTACTATTCACTTACGGACAAAAAATAAGAATACAAACCTTTTTGAGGTCCGCCAATTAAAATTACTGCTTTCAACATTTTTTTTTATTTTTTTTTCACTAAATAACTTTTTTTTTGATACGATACGATTAGAAAAAGTATTCTTTCTCTATTCGTTATCAAAGCCACTGCCAAACAAAAACAGCTGCAAAAATGCCAACTTGGTAAAATAAAAAGAAAGAAGAAAAAAAAAAACTTGCGCACCCAAAAGAAAATTGATGTAAAGGAAAATGTCAAAAAAAGTGAACAGAAGAAAAAAAGCGGCAAAGCATAGGCAAAATACAACATAACCTCAAAGTTTAACCGGCTATTTTAATGAATGAATTTTAAAGCATAAATACAAAAATCTGGATAATTGAAATTATTTAAACATTTAATTGGTCAATTGAATATGTTAATTTTATTTTAATTAAATTAATTTTTAGAGTATGTATTGTCTACTTACTGCATTTCCTTATTTTCTTCGATTTGTACTGCAAGCAGACAAGCTTCACTTCACTTCACATAAATCTCACATTCGATAGCACAAATCACAAAATAGAAAAATTAATTTTAATTTTACACTTACACTTAGGTACTTCAAAAATAAATTTAAAAAACACTTTTCACAACTTTTTAACACAAAAATTTAATGAAAAAATGAAGATAGAAATTCTACTTTCTATTTTTTAAATTCTAAATTCTATGCTATTCCTTCTTCCTTACTATTCACTTTATTTATTTATTATAACAATTAACAAAACAAAACTGACTGCACTTGTTCGTTGTTCGTACGACGTACTTCTTTCCTTCTTTCCTTCTTTCATTCTTTGCACTTTGTGTTCGTTGTTCGTTTCGTAAATCGTAGTAAATCGTTTTTACCGTAGTCCGTAATGTCAGTTAATTAGCTCGTTTACGTGGCCAATGATAAGAATTGAAATCGAATTCTAAATTCAATTCAATGTTAATACATACGAATCTAAGTTAAAGTACACTTCAACAACTGAATTAGTTTGAAACAACAATTTGTCTATCATGTATACAAGCTATTTTTATATTCTCTTTTGTTCTTATTTTCTTTCTTGTATTTCAAAAATCATTCACAATTGAAAATTTTCAACTTTTTCCGTTGTGAACCATTTTTTAAGCGGTTGCTGTGGTAACTTGTAACTTGTTAATGAGTGTCTGTCAAAAGTGTTTACAAATGAAAAGTGAATTTTATAAATTATATTTTAATTTAAATTTTATTAAATAAAATTATTTGAAAAGTGTGTTCGAAAACCTCTTTATTCCGAATAACAGGCCAAAGAAATTGTGAAGTAAAATGAGTTAAATTTAAAATTCCATCTTGTGTCAGTTCAGTCATAAATGTATTTATACTTTTTTTTTTGTGTGAATAAAAATATAATCAAACATCAACCCATCAACAACCCCATCACCATCCATCCACCCACAATTGTATGGCTTCTAAAATACCAATTCGAAAGCAATTATTCGTAAATTTTGAACAAATTAATGTAACTGATTTAGACCAATTTGAACCGGATACGGATATTTATGAAACCGTTAGAAAAAATGACAATTTAAAATCTCGAAAATCATCAGGAATGATTGGAACAACACAAAAAACATCTCAACATTGTCATCGAAAAAAATATCGTAATGATGATTTAAAAACAACTTATTCAGGAAATTTTCATGGTACAAGAAGTAAAAGTAGCGGTCACCATGAACGAGATATGACCAATAAAAAAATAGAAGAAGAAGAAGGACAGAGAACAACAACAGGTGATATGAAAAGGATTGATGTAAATTATTTTAAAATTATGGTAAAATTAAAAGACATACCTCTAGATATTTCGAAATTTTATAATAATTTTATTTCATTTTATTTTTCAGTTACAAACTAAAGATGATCAAATCGAAAAATTAATTCAAAAAATCACCGATTTACAATTGTACAATACACAATTTTCTCAGGACAATGAACGTTTACAAAATGAAAATTATCAATTACAAAATTCTTCAAAAGTTTTAAGTATAAAACTTGAAGAAATTCAAAATCATGAATGTGAACAATGTAAAAATTTATTAATAGAAAATAATAATTTAATTGAAACGAATAAAGAATTAACCGAAGATGTATTTATGTTAAAAACTTTAGTACATCGTTTAAATGTGCAATTAGAACGTTATCAGGATAAAATACGAGAAATTACTTCAATAAATCAACAAAAAAATGAACATAATAATAATCAAAATATTCCACATATAAGTACTTTACCTCAACGAATATCAAGTATATCACCATTATCTGATTTACCTCAAGATTGGGGTGATGTTAATAGTCATACTTTATCACCATTATTGATCGCTTATGAAGAAATTATTAAAGAAAAAAATTATCTATTAGAACAACATGAGCTTGAATTGAATCGTTTTACAGGTCAATTTAAAAAATTAATAACTGAAAATAATGAAATACATCAAAAAATTGATGATATACGACAATCAAATGATAAATGGCGTGATGAAAAAATACGAATGCAATCACAATTAGATGTATTTCGTAATAAATCTGAAATACAAACTAAACGTGCTGATTTAGCTAAAGAAAAATTATCTGAAATTCTTCATTGTTATGAACATAAAGTTCAATCTCAATCACTTGATTTAGAACGTCTTCAAGAAGCATATTCAAAAGCAAAAGGTGAAATATTAACATTAAAAAATTTTCAACAACAAAAACCAAATGATATTGTTGCAGAAAATTTAAAAGAATGTCAAAAATTATTTGAAGAATTAAAAATTCAATATAATAATGAAAGAAAAAATTTATCTGAAGAATTAACAGATATGAAAAAATGTAATTTAGAATTAACAAATAAATTAACAGAATTACAAAATGATAATCGAATTTTAAATCAAAATTATGAAGATTTAAAACAAAAAAATATACTTTTAAAACAAGCATTAAGAAAATTAAAACAATCAAGAGATAGATTAAAATTACGTTTACGAAATACATTATTATGGGTAAGAAAATTAGAAGAGGGTAGAGAAAAAGTACGAAATACATGGAATGATATAAGAGAACTGGAAACAATTCTTAGACATAAAGAAGCTCAAATAAAAGGATTACATGCAAGGTATACAATTGAAATTGAAAAACTTCAAGAGAAATTACAACAAAAGGATCAAACAATAAAAAAATTAATTAAAGAGAAAGTTAATGATGTAAAATAATGGGAAAAAATAAAATACACAAACACTTAGTACAATTTTTATAGTTTTTATTCATCCTACATTTAAGATTTCATTATTAGGCTTTAAATATTTGAAAAAAGTGTTCATAGTATTCCATGTAAAATAACTCATAATATAATTTATTAAATTGTTCATGTTTTTTAATATTTTAAATTATAAAAAATAAAAAATAAAGTAGTAAAATACAGCATTTTTGTTTCGAGGTTTTTTCTTTAAAATATTCGCTCATATTTATCTGATTAAACAGTCGGGAAGTATGAGATCCTAAAATCTACTACTCCTCTTGTTCGAGGGGGTGGCATATCCTTCCACTTCTTAGGCGCCGGATAGGCACTCAGTCGAAGAGCACCAGCACCAGCAGCACCAGTAACAAGAAGACCAGCAACAAATAGAATGGGACTAGTTCCAGAAGCGGATTCAGTCCATTAGTAAAGTAAGTGAAGCTTGTTTTCCAATCAAAATCACTTCTAGTTACACAATTATTTTCTTTTCTTCTTAGGCGATCAACTACTAAACTAATGTACTAAACAATTGAATCGGTTTAAAACATTAAGAGTAGGATATCTCACAAGAATGCCGTCTGAAAGAATGCAGAAGACAGTTTTCAATGCATCATCAAAAGAAAGCAAACCAAGAGGTCGTCTGACTTTGGAAACAATGTGGATTGACGATGTCACGGAGGACCTCCGAAAAAATGAGAATGAGGAATGAAATCTCGAGTTGTAGAGCCAAATGACGACGATGATCAGAATCAGAAGGCTCAGACGGATGGGTCAACAGATTAGAAGAAAATGATTTGTGCAAAAAACAACTGAACTTAAACAAGAAAAGACCAACAAGGATATATCCAAGATATCAGAAAAGAAAAAAGTCATATAAAACAGGGACGAATGCAAACGAAGTCTTTTAGAGGCGAAAGACTTTCTAAGGACTGTTGTGCCGTAGATAATGATGATTAAAATTGAAATAGAAATCAAAATCTTTTGTAGAAAAAGAAAAATAAAAGACATAAATCTTATTTTTAACATATTTTTAAAGTGCATTTATTTTTATTATTTATTTTTAATATAATATTAAACATAGTGCTGTACAATACATTTAAATGTATATGTGTTTATGTATATAATATATTAATATTATATGTATATTTATCTTGATTGTTCACTAATATAATACAGACAACAATATGAGTAAATATTTTATTTTTTTTTTTTATTAATTTGTAAGTACATATTTTTATTTTTTTTAGGGAACATGTATAACTTTGTTTTTTTTTTAAATATTATATATTTTGTTCGTGTGTTTAATATTATATCCTGATGGTTCTTTTTATTTTTTATTTTTAATACTTTTAGTCTTTCGGTGTGTAAACGTTTATTTATTTTTTTATTTATTTATGGCATTTGTGTAGAATATAAATTTTATGCTGAATATTTAATTAATCAAATGAGAATATAATTTTTTTTTGTATGTATGTATAATTTAACAGAAAAATTTAACTACATTAAAATAATATCAATTAATTAGTTTTTTCACGTATTTTTTATTTATTCTTTTTAGTTTTCTTTTTTTTTTAATTAAAAATTATTTATTTTTTTATTCCATTATTTTCTTTTTGCTCTAAATTTCCATGTTATTTTATTTTTTAATATCTACATATATTATTTATTATTTCTATTATACTTTTTTATTTTTCATCTTTTTAGTAAAATTTAAATCTTTGGTAGTGCTTCGTATATTTGAAAATTTGAAAGAAAGAAAAACTAATTGATTTTCCCTACAAATTTTCAATTTTTCTTTTTTTTTTTCAAAAATTTTAAACAGAAAAAAAAATATATATGAATAAGATTTGTTTTTTTCTTAAATTAAAAAAATAGCATAGATAGTTTCTAAATTTCTCTAAATAGTTTATTTTACATAGCTAATGGAATTTAAAAGTAACAAACAAAAATTGAATAGGTATATGTATATGATGCATATACAAGAAATGTAATTAAATATGTATATACATATATATATTATAAGGTACATAATGAACATATGTAAATTTTTTTTGAATCTAACAATAATAAGTTGAGAATTTTGTAATAGATTGCACATAAATTTAAATTTTATTTTATTTTAATTTACAACAATATAATTAATAAAACAATTTATTTAGGAATTTTCAAGATAACAAAAATTTAATAGAAAAAAAAAACAAATTGTTAACGATATTTTTCTAAAAGGTAAATAGAGTTGAACTCAGTGGCGGATTTAAGTTCGACTGCGCCCTAGTCCCCGTCCGATCTAACGGCCTGGTAGCAGAAGCGTGAGGTTTTTTTTTTGCTTGTTAGATAAAATTGTGTTGGTCATGGTCATGGTACTCCTTTTTCCTATCTCGTACTACTTTTTTTTTTAGCTTCGTACTTACAATAAAACAGTATTTTTACTTAATTGGAATTCTTTCTGTACTACATCGTTCGAGAATTGCTTTGTCGTATGTAACAACTTTTCGTTTTGAGAAAATCGACTTTGATGTTCCATAATCTAGAGAGGCCAAGACTCTTGACGGGCTGTAGCGCCATGGCCCATGGAGTAAGTAAGTAAGTTCCATAATCTAGTCGATAGAAATAAATGCTCATAATCTCGAAAACTCCAAAAAAATAGAGTAAAACGGGTAAGTAATTTGAAAAGAGCACATTGTAAAATCTTTTAAACAACTACAATTTTAAAATTGCTCAATTTGCGTATATGGCAAAACAATTCTCAAGCGAAGAATGACGATTAGTTAAAATGAAATATTTGTATATCAACTTTTTATTTTTTTTTTATTTTCCCGTTTCGCATTACCCCTTTGTTCTTCTAGCATTCAAAATAAAATCATTTAATTTACTCATTTGTATAAGATTTGATTTATCTTGCTTGAAACTTTATTTTCCATGAGAACGATTTCAAAAAAAAAAAAAAAACTAATGACCACTTTGGCCACTAGACTGCCATTTTTTTTAAAAAAAAAAGTATTGTTAGAAAATAATAATAAATTTAATTTAAAATTATTGAACGTGTATAAATTCATTTTAATTGCATTAAATTTTTAAAATACATAGCTACATAATTTTTAACATTATTATTGCGATATAAAAAATGTAATTTAAAAATATTTTAATGACTAATTAAAAGAGAAAAATTGAAAAAAAAAAACATTTTTTCTTTTTAATTTGAGATCATTGGAAAGCAATTATTAAAAACATTTAATACAATTTACAATTTTTTTTTGTTTTTTTGCTTTTAATCACGTTCAACATTTATGCCCAATTTTTAAGTAGGTACATGTAAACTTAAGCTCGTTTTAAAGCTAAAATTTAGTTTAATTCTGATATTTAAGATAGAACTGGTATTTTTAACAGCCATATTCACCAACAGGTAATAAGTTGGTAATAACATTATGACGGTCATAAACTAGTCATAACTTGATTATAACGGTAACGGTAATAAAATAGTATGGTGAATATAGACTTATGACGGTCATAAAGTTATGACTTGATGGTGAATATGGCCGTAAGTGTTGTCTTAACTTGAACGAAAGTTTATAAACCTTTGAAAAACAGTCCACTATACTTACATCTTTTATTTTTCTACCTTAAAACAGGGGCCTTGGCCTTATCATGAAAATCGATTTCGTTCGTTAATTTACTACTATGAAAACGATAGTCGTTTCAATTTCGAAGTTCCTTTTTGGTTCCAAATTTCAATTAAGTTTTGTTTATTTTCAATTTTTAATGTAATTTGTAGATGTTTTAACCGTGATATTTTTAAACTATCAAATACAAAACAAAGCTATCAAATGAGTAGACGTAGACGTGTTCGTTCATTAATTTTAACGACTTCGTAAGTGATAGTAGGAATAACATAGAAACGCCTGTGTTACGAACGAAATCTATTCTCATGGTAAGGCTCCAGATTTTTCACTATGACAAGATAAGGATGTTATTTAGAATGAGTTGTCAACATACGTAATCAGAGTCGTCGCTTGTGCATGTAAGCATCGTATTCGCTTGAAAACAACTTAGTAATTTCAGCCAAATGTGCTGCAAGCCTAAATTCCATGATTGCACTGGAAAGTACATTATGAGCCAACACGAAATTTTACTTTTAAACCTGGGTACGTTTAATTTTCACTGTGAAACACCTACGGGTTCGTTCAAGCTGTTGATTAAAACTTGCTTATTATCTAAAACTAAATTTAAGCTTAAGCTTACACTGTAAAACTGGGCATTAATTTACTTGTTTTTTAAAAAAAAAATTACATTAATTATTTTCGTGATATTGTTTTAAAATTAACATATTTCAAATAAAAATTTATCTAAATTACACTTTATATTCAATTTAAAATTTTGTAATGCATGTAATTCTAAAGTAATATTTATTGTTTTATTTTAAATTATTAAATTAATTTTAAAATATTTACTTAAATAATTTATTTTCTTTTCAAACTACTTTTGAATAATATCAATGACTTCTCACAATATATTTATTTTTATTATTATTTTCAATTATTTATATTTTCATGTTTGTTTAATCCTCAAAACCCTAATATCTTGCTCATGAAAGATTTTGCGTATATGCATGCATGTATGTGATGTATTTGTGGACATTTATGTGTGTATACATATTACATTTTTTTTAAATTTTTATTTGCAATAAATTTTCATAATTTACAATATACGTAGTATTTTCTTTTTTTTAATTTCAATAAATATACATATAAATAAATAAATTAATATTTTAAAATACATTTTTTTTCTTCTTCTTTGCTCTATTTTTTTTTTTATTATTTAAATATAAATTTAATATATTTTTTGGTTTAAAATGATATGAAATTGATAATAAGCATATTTTGTTACACAATTTTAGTATATTATAAATCGTTTTTCTTTATAGATTTCTAACGATTTAACATTATTATTATCGACGCATTTGAAATTTTATTTGAAAGTAAATACAGTAGGCACTCGGTATGGTGACCCTTCAGCTCAATGAACTATCCAGTCCAGTGAAGCAGTAAATATTTTATATAAACTACTCACTGGAATGAACTTTTCTTTTTATGGAGTAAACTTCTGTGTTTTATAAAGAACAAAAGATTTCTCACTAATTGTTGCATTATGTAATAAGTTTTCACATGTTTAAATATTTCCTAATTGCACAGTTTCTTTTTGATATTCCACTGGTGCAAACCTAATTACATACATACATAGTCCGTTTAAAAATTATACAATTATTATATATGTACCTATATGTAACCAAGAAGCTGTTTGGTTAACCACGATGTCTGTCAGTAGTATTACCATGAAAAGAGGGTTGGCTTTTAACAAAACAAAAAACAGGTTTAGGTTCACTGTACTGAGCTTCTACTGTAGGTAAATTTTCATCAGTTTAAATATTTTTGTTTTAGTTTTAAAGATTATTTTGTTTTATTTTTCCAATATTATGAATTTCCATTAAATTAAATTTTCAAATGGAAAACAATTTTATTTTTTATTTGAAAATTTAATTTAATTGAATTATTTTTTAAATTTTTTTCTTCCAGTTTAAACAAGTATTTTTCTCAGCTGAACAAAAAAAGGAAATTTTTTTTTAAGGCCCTTAGTTATGATTAAAATAAACATCAAGATTAATGCGAATATACATTTTACATATATTTTATAATATATTATATATGAAAGGCCTAGCTATAGCATCTGAAAATATTGATTATAATATACATAATACATTGTTTTTTTTTCTTCTTTGAATATTCGTTCATTACCCTTTTTTTTGTTTATTTGTTAAGTTTTAGTACTTAAATTTTTATATACTTATGTAGTTAGTAAATATCTTATATATTTTGTTTTATATACTTGTGTAAAATAATATCATTTTTTTTCTTAGTCACTCATCGTTCATTATATATTTTTTTAGCAAATAAAATTTTAAATAAGTGCTTTTATGTAATTCATTAGAAAAACAAGAACCAAAACAAAAAAAAAACATTTAATATAATATGAAATGATGAATTTATTGAACTTTTATTGCTTTATTTTTAAGATCTTTTTTTTGTTTTTTCTAATGTGCAAATGGATTTCTTGGATTTGCTCCAGGTATATCAAGATTACCACCGGTTGTTTGATAAGTACCATAACTACTACCACTACCACTTTGTCCATTTTGATTATTTAATTCATTTAATCGTGTACTAGATAATGCACGTGGTATTGGATTACTTGGCACACCATGTGGAGCTAAATGTGATGTTTCTTCAGCAACCTTAAAAATGAAAAAAAAACACACATTAAATAGAAATTTCTATAACAAATACCTTTCAATTATACCTGATGAGGATCTTCTGTTGTTGGTATTTCAGAAATAAATCCTTGTTCTTTTCGATAGAAATTAATAAAAATGAAAGCGCCAAGAACTAATAAACAAACAATAGCATATCCACGAAATGTTGCAGTCGTACCAAAATATGTAACAAACATCCCCCCAATAACAGCACCACAACCTCTACCCAAACCATGATGAATACCTTGA
The DNA here is from genome assembly GCA_932526495.1 of Bombylius major. NCBI lineage: Eukaryota > Metazoa > Arthropoda > Insecta > Diptera > Bombyliidae > Bombylius > Bombylius major. Next base: position 13,249,966 of record OW052047.1, read on the forward strand.
AGTACACCTTGTGCTGATGCTCTTAATTGTTGTGGTGTATTATGTGCAATATATGAACAACATGCTGCCCAAACAGCTGCATGTGTAATACCTTGCATAAATTCAAATGGTAAAACCCACCATGGATTACGTAAATATGAAATGTATAAGAAACGTAATACATTACCGATTAAACCTAAACATAATACTTTAACATGACCGATTTGTGTTATTAAACGAAAACTAAAAAAATATGCAAAAATTTCTGAAATATGATTTATAACTGAAGCAACACCAAAAAGTGTTGGAGAACCACCGTAATCTTGTAAATGCCAAAAAAGAAAAGTAAATATGAGACCGATACCGAAACCCATAAACCAAGCGACAAATAAAAATGAAGCACATTTTAAATCTTTGAAATGTTTTAAAACTGTAACCCATTCTGGCATTTGACGTGTAGTTTGAGCAAACATTTTCGTTTGAGCACCAAGAGCAGGCTGTGCACCTGAAGATGGTGGTATAGTTCCAGTTCCACCTGTTGTACCTGATCCAACTGCTAAAGATGGTAATTGCAATTGTGCAGCAAGCTGATTTTGCATTTCATCTTCAGCACTTGGTTTTGTATCGATATTTTGTGTTGTGTCCTCTTCTGGTTCTGAGAAATCATATTTAAAATTAATTTGTGTTGCTGTTAAAACTGCAGCTGTCATTAATACAGAAAATGTTGCAAAACAAATTGTATAATTTTTTTCTTGTTTTTCTGGTCCACATGGATGATCTGGGAATGATGTTGAATGATCTAATGCAATACCAACGAAAAACATTGCCAAACCCCAACCTAATGATCCAAACATTCTTTGATGTCCATATTTGTCTGCGTCCTCACCAAGTAATGTAATTACAGCTGAATCAGCAAGAGTTATTGCTGGTGCACTAAAGAATTCACCGATTATGACGAGAAGAAGTAGGAGAAAGAATGCTTTTTGAATGTCCTTAAGTAGAAAGGAAAAAAAAAAGAAAAATTTACATTATGGAATTTTTCTGTTTTCTCAGAAGAAAAAAATTTATTAATGTATATACCGATGTCCTATAAACGATTGAAGAGAAAAGAGGACTAACAAAATCTTTATGTTTGAGAGCATCATAATTTGCAGCAAAATCGATCGATAATGGGGAGATTCCAGCTTCCCAACCATGAGGTCCAGCTTTTCTGTAACCAAAAAATTAAATAAAAATAATTTCTTTGTTTTAGCTTCTTTTTTCTTCGAACCTTTTTTCTCTTCCAAAACCTTCATGTGTTTCACCAAAATTATCTTCTAAACGTAAAACACTTTGTGTATCACGTTTTGATGGACTTAAATGTACTTTTGGACTTTCTAATACATAATTGGTTTCATTACGCATTATAATACATTTTGCCGCTTCCGGTTGTATAAATCCCAATGGCAATGTAAATATAATCCATGATGCTAAGGATGCCAAAAGTAATTTTTTACCTTGTTTACATCTGTTATTAAAAAAAATACATACATATATAAAAAAGGACAAGTAGTATGTAAATGGGGATTCTAGACCAAGGAAGGGTTTTTGTACATAGCTTTTTTGGATGACGTCATAAGCTTTGAGCTTTTCGGTTGTGACGTGTGGTGTGCTTCGGGAGCTTTTGAGCTTTTCTGGTTGTGGCATGTGGTGGAAGCTTTTGTGGTTTGTGGGTGGTGGCATGTGGCGTGGGTTTGAAGCTTCGAAGCTTTTCGCTGTGGGTTGAAGCTTTAAGGCGAAATGGTGGATTCTGACGGGGGGAGGTGTGTAAAGAAGCTGAGGTAGATGAAACTGGTTTTATCTGGAAATTATTGGTTTTTCTGAGAAATTGTTGTTATCTCGTTTAGTTTCTTGGAATTTTGTTATCTCGTTGGTTTCCTGTAATTTAGTGTTTGATTTCTGAGAAATTTTGTTATCTCATTAATTTCTCGGAATTTAGTGGTCTTATCTAGAATTAGAATTTTATTGATTTCTTGGAATTTTGAGGTTTCTTATCAAGAAAATATTTTGGGTGAATATGATATTCAGGGTATAAATACCTTAGAAAAAACAGTTTTGACTACAGTACCTTTGAGTTTTCAATTCAACAAAGAGGTTTTCGCGGATTGTGATAGTGAAACAACATTTATATAAGTTTTCAAATAAGTTAAATTTATATTAAAAAATGAAGTTTAAATGTGAATTATGTAATAAAGATTTTTCAACAAAAGTAGTTTTAAAAAGACATGTTAATAGCATTCATGGTGAACGCGTAGTTTGTGATATTTGTGGAAAACATTTAAGTAGACAAGATAAATTATTAGAACATAAAAAGAAGATCCATTCTGATTCTGTTATCGAGAAACTTTCCTGTGTAGTATGTAAAAAGGAATTCTCAAGGAGTGATAATTTATTATCTCATTTAAGAAAGAATCATACGGTTGAAGTAAAAAATTCAGTTGAGTCAATAGCAATAACAAAATTTTGTGATGCATGTCAAAAAGATGTTTTAAAAAAGAATTGGTCATATCATGTAAGAACAAATTTTCATAAAAAAAATGCAGCTGAACCTTTAAATGAGAATTTGAAGGTAATCAAAAGAGCTTTTGATGAAAGAGTTGAAACGTATATACTTGAAAACAAAGATGAAGGTGTATTAGATGTCTTAAAATTCTTTAATACATCAAAAGATCATGTTTTAAATGCTTTAGGAAACCTACTCGATAAACACTCATCATTCAAGTTTAATATGGAATTATTTTGCGAATATATAAAAATAACAAAAGGAAATGACGGTGAAGATGATATTACACTTTCAGTTAAATCGTTTCAATCTTGTATGACAATTATACAAAAAATCGAAGATTTAAGTCAAGTTTATGAAGAGATGGTTGACAAAATTCATAAAAAAATGCAAGAATTTCAAGAAAGAGATAGTGGTTGGACTCTAATGAGAATTATTCATGTTGAAATTAATATTAATCAATGGAAGCCCTTACGAGGATCTCAGTACATATCACTTCCAAAATCTATACAAAATAAAAAAGCTTGTATAAATGTAAAGAATGAGGATGAGTACTGTTTTAAATGGGCTATAATATCTGCATTGAACCCAGTTGACATACATTCTGACAGACCATCATCATATCAGATTGAAAATATCAAGTCTGAAAACATAATTTTAAAAAATGGCGTTAATCTTGATTTTTCTACACTAGAGTTCCCACTAAAAACATCTAATATTCATAAATTTGAAATGCTGAATCCAAAAATCAGTATTAATGTATTTGGATTAGAAGATAATAGAATTATTGGACCATATTATTCAACTTCTAAAGAAAAAGAAATTCATATAAATTTATTACTTGTACAAGAAGAAGAAAAGGCTCATTACGTTTGGATAAAAAACATGTCTAGGTAATAGTGTTAGTGTAAATTATGAAATTTTAATTATTAACAAAAAAATTTTTTCTTCAAAATTTCAGATTAATGAGAGAGCAGTTAACACATCATAAACAGCAAATATATATGTGTAATTCATGTTTGTTATACTTTTCTTGCGAAAATGACTTGAATACTCACAGAACAGATTGTAATAAAATAGTGACAAGAATGCCAACGAAAGAAAAAAGTATTTTGAAATTTGAACATTATGAGCGTCAATTAGATGTTCCTTTTGTAATATATGCTGATTTTGAATGTATTTTAAAGGATATTAGTACATGCATGCCAGATCCATCATTACCATCCACAACAAATGTGCAGGAGCATGAGCCATGTGCTTTTGCATATTATATAAAATGTAGCTTTGATGATAATTTAAATAAATTCAGAACTTACAAGGGAAAAGATTGCACAAAAATATTTGTATCTTCAATTATTCAAGATGTGAAACATTTATATCACAATTATATAGAAAATTCAAAATCAATGAATCGTTTAACACTAAATGAAATGAAAATTCAAAATGAAAGCACAGAATGTCATATTTGCAAACAGTTTTTAGATAAGGATAGAGTTTGAGATCACTGTCATCTAACTGGAAAATATAGAGGACCAGCTCATGAAAAATGTAATTTGCTATATCGCGTACCTAAATTTTTTCCAATATTTTTTCATAATTTTTCTGGATACGATTGTCATTTGTTTATAAAGGAGTTATCATTTTTTGATGGAGATATAAATGTTATTCCTCTGAATAAGGAGCTATATGTGTAATTATCGAAGAGAATTTTCGTTGATGAAAAGAATACAATAGAATTGAGATTTCTAGACTCGAATAGATTCATGCAGTCTAGTTTAGATTCTTTAGCAAAAAATTTGACAAATGATATGTTAAAAATAGTTCGATCAGAGTTCAAGGATGATGATAAATTTAAATTGCTAACAAGAAAAGGAGTATTCCCATATGAGTATATCAATTCATGGGAGCGATTAGATAAAACAAGTTTACCAGCACAAGAAGATTTTAGCAGTAAATTGACAAATAGTGAATGTAATAATGAAGATTATAATCATGCGCGAAAGGTTGTAACGGAGTTACATTCTGTCCCCATTTATTTTTAAGAAATGTATTGAAAAAGAAAAAAAAAAGAAAGAAAATAAATTTTAAGCAAGGACTTCATAATGTTTAAACTTAACACGCATCCGCATGGAAAGTTTATTTTCCTAGACATTACCGCCAACAACGCCATCTGTTTTATAATAAGAAAACAAAGTTTTAAGTTTGAAAAAAAAACCGTTTAAAGAATGTTCTAGAATAATTAAAAAATTAAAAGCTTGGAAATTGGAAACACGCAATTTCAAAAGTGTATAAATAGAGATGAAATTTTCATATTAGACATCAGTCAATCATTTGATCAAGTAAAGATCAGTCGATCAGTGGTTCTGATCAGGATTCAGGATATCAGTTGGTTTTCATAACTCAAAGTAAATGTTTTAAATTAAAAGTAAAAGTAATAAAAAAGGGCGGTAATAAAAAGGAGGTAAGAAAATACTAAAATAACATTAATTTTATTGAAGGTTAGTAGAAATAAGGATTTTCTCGTCTATCTATGAAATTCACTTTTTGAAGTTGAGGTTAATCCTCTCGTTTCAAAAAGTAGTCTAGATAAGTTGAAAATCCCAAAAACATTCTACTTAGCTTCAATGTGAATTATGGTTATATTCGTTAGAATCAAAAGTTGAAGGTTGGTAGAAATAAGGATTTTCTCGTCTATCTATGAAATTCACTTTTTGAAGTTGAGGTTAATCCTCTCGTCTCAAAAAGTGGTCTAGATAAGTTGAAAGTCCCAAAACATTCTACTAAACTTCAATATAATACGTGCGTGTATATTTCACAAAGAAAGGAAAAGTTGAAGACTAGTAGAGATAAGGATTTTCTTTTCTATCCGGAAATTCACTTTTTGAAGTTGAGGTTAATCCTCTCGTCTCGAAAAGTAGTCTGGATAAGTTGAAACTCCCAAACGTCCTGCAAGCTTCACTTTTCATATTTTTTACAACAATAAAAAAAAGAGACTAGGTAATGAAGTTTTAAAAGTAAACTTGTAAAGGTACTAAAGCATTCCTGAGATTCAGAAATATATTTTAAATTAGTGGAATTCAAAAGGAATTCAAGTATAAAGGAACTAAGCTTTCCTGAGTTTTTAAAAGTATATTGTATTTTGAGTTGAGTTAGGAGAATTCAGAAGAATTCAAGTATAAAGGAAATAAAGTTTTCCTGAGTTGTAAAAAATATATTTCTGGGGTTATTAAGAAGTTGTAAAAAAAATATTATATTGTGAATTAATAAAATTAAGTAAGAACGCATTGTATTAAAGATAAGAATAAAAAGTATATCAGGGAAAATTATTGTAAAAGATCAGGATTTTTGAAATAATAAAGAAAAAAATTAAGTTGTTAAAAATTGAACTTTTCATTAATAATTAACGACGAAACCTGATCCTGGAACGACGAGCTAACCTGTGCTAACCCAGAAACGTCGTTATAAGGTTTGGCGTAAATTTGAGTGTAAAAATCTTTGGGATTATTTATTATTATATTTGAAGACGGATGTACTACTTTTAGCTGATGTATTTGAAAATTTTAGAAAAGTTTGCAAAAGTATTTACTCACTCGATCCTTGTCAATATTATACTGCTCCAGGATTATCATGGGATGCAATGTTGAAGGAAACAAAAATTGAACTGGAATTATTAACAGATATTAATATGCACAGTTTCATTAAAAAAAGCATCAGAGGTGGAATTTCTCAGTGTTGTCATAGACATTCTGTAGCAAATAATAAATATATGGATGATTATGATGAACAAAAACTATCACAATATTTAATGTATGTAGATGCAAATAATTTGTATGGTTGGGCAATGTCACAAGCTCTTCCTTATGGTGATTTTAAATGGATGGAGAATAAAAATATTGATATTGAAAATATTCCTGAAGATTCAGATACTGGTTACATATTAGAAGTTGATTTAGAATATCCTGAAGTACTACATGATATACATAATGACTTACCATTTTGTTCAGAAAATAAAATAACTTCAAATTCGAAGCATGTTAAATTAATCACAGATTTAACAAACAAGAAGCGATATGTTATTCATTATAGAAATCTACAACATTGTATTAAGCATGGTCTTAAAGTTACACATATTCATAGAGTTTTGCAGTTCAAACAATCAAAATGGATGCAACGATTCATTGATTTAAATAATCATCATCGTACGCTTGCAAAAAATACATTTGATAAAAATTTTTTCAAGTTAATGAATAATGCTACATTCGGAAAGACTATGGAAAATGTTGATAAAAGAAAAGATGTAAAAATTGTAACAGAATGGGATAATTATTTTAGGAAATTAGGAGCTAGAGCTTTGATAGCAAAACCTAATTTTCATAGCGCCACACAATTTACTGATAACATGGTTGCTATACAAATGAAACGTATGCATACTTATTATGATAAGCCAATTTACTTAGGATTTTGTGTTTTAGAATTATCAAAATTGAACATGTATAAATTTCACTATGATTATATAAAACCAAAATATGGTGAAAATATTTTGATAAATTATATGGATACTGACTCTTTTATATATACTATTCAAACAGAAGATTTTTATAATGATATCAAAAATGATATTGATAAATACTTTGATACTTCTGAATATGCATTCAATAATCCTTATGATATTCCATTAAAAAATAAAAAAGTGTTAGGTATGATGAAAGATGAAAATAATGGAAATATAATGACTGAATTTATTGGTTTAAGATCGAAAATGTATTCATTAAGTGTTAAAGATTCAAAAGATATAAAAAAAGCAAAAGGTGTAAAAAAGACAGTTGTTAATAATTTAAGTTTAGATAATTATAGAGATTGTTTGTATAAAAAGAAATTATTTTATAGTAATAATATGTATGTATTTAGATCTAAGGTTCATAATATTTATACACAAATAATTAATAAAGTAGCTTTAAGTTTTTCTGATGATAAAAGATTTATAAGAGAAAATGGGATAAGTACATATGCTTGGGGGCATTTTAGGATTAATATGGATATAAATTAGAATAAATGTTTTTTAAAAAATTTTATTAAATAAATTTATTATTACTAAAAAATAATAATAATACATGTTTTATTTTTTCTTTCTTTCTTTACAATTCAAGTACAAGATTTTCTTTTGTACCTTTGATATGACTTTTATCATCAAATACATCTTTTCTGTGAACATTTGTTTGAATTAATATTTCATGATAATTCTGAAGATCATTAATATTATACAAAGAAGGATTTTTCATAAAAATAAGTTCATAAAGACCTCTAGTAGCATTATAATTTTTACCATCAATATTTACAGTATTATCATTAAATTTTAAATCACTCCGACCGAGTTCAAAGCTATTTTTTTCTTTATTATACTTGGGTCCATAAGCTTTATCAATACCAAAACCTTTTGTATATTCATTCATATAATATGAATTTAATGAGGCATCTTCATCTAAAGATTTTTCAAGCGATCGTCGTAATTTTTGTATGGGAGTACCTACTTTGAAGGATTGTGTTATCTGGGGTCTTAAAAGTAGTATCTTCAGTTACTGGTGTTGATTTGAATATAGGAAATTTTAAAACATCTTTTTCAAATGTGTTCATTTCATCAATTTCAGATTTTGCTTTATATAGAGAAATTGACTCTAGTTCCTTTTTAACTTCATTTTTGATTTTTTTCTCAATTTCTTCTTCATATTTTTCTTTTATTTCTTTCAGAAGTTTACTTATTGGTTTAAAAGTTTCTTAAAGAAATTTTTCTTTGAAAACTTTTCCAGTTTTGATAGCTTTATATTTTTTACGAATTTCATTAGTTGACTTTATTATATTTTTTATATGTATCTACAATGTTGTAGATTTCTATAATGAATAACATATCGCTTCTTGTTTGTTAAATCTGTGATTAATTTAACATGTTTCGAATTTGAAGTTATTTTATTTTCTGAACAAAATGGTAAGTCATTATGTATATCATGTAGTACTTCAGGATATTCTAAATCAACTTCTAATATGTAACCAGTATCTGAATCTTCAGGAATATTTTCAATATCAATATTTTTATTCTCCATCCATTTAAAATCACCATAAGGAAGAGCTTGTGACATTGCCCAACCATACAAATTATTTGCATCTACATACATTAAATATTGTGATAGTTTTTGTTCATCATAATCATCCATATATTTATTATTTGCTACAGAATGTCTATGACAACACTGAGAAATTCCACCTCTGATGCTTTTTTTAATGAAACTGTGCATATTAATATCTGTTAATAATTCCAGTTCAATTTTTGTTTCCTTCAACATTGCATCCCATGATAATCCTGGAGCAGTATAATATTGACAAGGATCGAGTGAGTAAATACTTTTGCAAACTTTTCTAAAATTTTCAAATACATCAGCTAAAAGTAGTACATCCGTCTTCAAATATAATAATAAATAATCCCAAAGATTTTTACACTCAAATTTACGCCAAACCTTTCGCGCATGATTATAATCTTCATTATTACATTCACTATTTGTCAATTTACTGCTAAAATCTTCTTGTGCTGGTAAACTTGTTTTATCTAATCGCTCCCATGAATTGATATACTCATATAGGAATACTCCTTTTCTTGTTAGCAATTTAAATTTATCATCATCCTTGAACTCTGATCGAACTATTTTTAACATATCATTTGTCAAATTTTTTGCTAAAGAATCTAAACTAGACTGCATGAATCTATTCGAGTCTAAAAATCTCAATTCTATTGTATTCTTTTCATCAACGAAAATTCTCTTCGATAATGACACATATAGCTCCTTATTCAGAGGAATAACATTTATATCTCCATCAAAAAATGATAACTCCTTTATAAACAAATGACAATCGTATCCAGAAAAATTATGAAAAAATATTGGAAAAAATTTAGGTACGCGATATAGCAAATTACATTTTTCATGAGCTGGTCCTCTATATTTTCCAGTTAGATGACAGTGATCTCAAACTCTATCCTTATCTAAAAACTGTTTGCAAATATGACATTCTGTGCTTTCATTTTGAATTTTCATTTCATTTAGTGTTAAACGATTCATTGATTTTGAATTTTCTATATAATTGTGATATAAATGTTTCACATCTTGAATAATTGAAGATACAAATATTTTTGTGCAATCTTTTCCCTTGTAAGTTCTGAATTTATTTAAATTATCATCAAAGCTACATTTTATATAATATGCAAAAGCACATGGCTCATGCTCCTGCACATTTGTTGTGGATGGTAATGATGGATCTGGCATGCATGTACTAATATCCTTTAAAATACATTCAAAATCAGCATATATTACAAAAGGAACATCTAATTGACGCTCATAATGTTCAAATTTCAAAATACTTTTTTCTTTCGTTGGCATTCTTGTCACTATTTTATTACAATCTGTTCTGTGAGTATTCAAGTCATTTTCGCAAGAAAAGTATAACAAACATGAATTACACATATATATTTGCTGTTTATGATGTGTTAACTGCTCTCTCATTAATCTGAAATTTTGAAGAAAAAATTTTTTTGTTAATAATTAAAATTTCATAATTTACACTAACACTATTACCTAGACATGTTTTTTATCCAAACGTAATGAGCCTTTTCTTCTTCTTGTACAAGTAATAAATTTATATGAATTTCTTTTTCTTTAGAAGTTGAATAATATGGTCCAATAATTCTATTATCTTCTAATCCAAATACATTAATACTGATTTTTGGATTCAGCATTTCAAATTTATGAATATTAGATGTTTTTAGTGGGAACTCTAGTGTAGAAAAATCAAGATTAACGCCATTTTTTAAAATTATGTTTTCAGACTTGATATTTTCAATCTGATATGATGATGGTCTGTCAGAATGTATGTCAACTGGGTTCAATGCAGATATTATAGCCCATTTAAAACAGTACTCATCCTCATTCTTTACATTTATACAAGCTTTTTTATTTTGTATAGATTTTGGAAGTGATATGTACTGAGATCCTCGTAAGGGCTTCCATTGATTAATATTAATTTCAACATGAATAATTCTCATTAGAGTCCAACCACTATCTCTTTCTTGAAATTCTTGCATTTTTTTATGAATTTTGTCAACCATCTCTTCATAAACTTGACTTAAATCTTCGATTTTTTGTATAATTGTCATACAAGATTGAAACGATTTAACTGAAAGTGTAATATCATCTTCACCGTCATTTCCTTTTGTTATTTTTATATATTCGCAAAATAATTCCATATTAAACTTGAATGATGAGTGTTTATCGAGTAGGTTTCCTAAAGCATTTAAAACATGATCTTTTGATGTATTAAAGAATTTTAAGACATCTAATACACCTTCATCTTTGTTTTCAAGTATATACGTTTCAACTCTTTCATCAAAAGCTCTTTTGATTACCTTCAAATTCTCATTTAAAGGTTCAGCTGCATTTTTTTTATGAAAATTTGTTCTTACATGATATGACCAATTCTTTTTTAAAACATCTTTTTGACATGCATCACAAAATTTTGTTATTGCTATTGACTCAACTGAATTTTTTACTTCAACCGTATGATTCTTTCTTAAATGAGATAATAAATTATCACTCCTTGAGAATTCCTTTTTACATACTACACAGGAAAGTTTCTCGATAACAGAATCAGAATGGATCTTCTTTTTATGTTCTAATAATTTATCTTGTCTACTTAAATGTTTTCCACAAATATCACAAACTACGCGTTCACCATGAATGCTATTAACATGTCTTTTTAAAACTACTTTTGTTGAAAAATCTTTATTACATAATTCACATTTAAACTTCATTTTTTAATATAAATTTAACTTATTTGAAAACTTATATAAATGTTGTTTCACTATCACAATCCGCGAAAACCTCTTTGTTGAATTGAAAACTCAAAGGTACTGTAGTCAAAACTGTTTTTTCTAAGGTATTTATACCCTGAATATCATATTCACACAAAATATTTTCTTGATAAGAAACCTCAAAATTCCAAGAAATCAATAAAATTCTAATTCTAGATAAGACCACTAAATTCCGAGAAATTAATGAGATAACAAAATTTCTCAGAAATCAAACACTAAATTACAGGAAACCAACGAGATAACAAAATTCCAAGAAACTAAACGAGATAACAACAATTTCTCAGAAAAACCAATAATTTCCAGATAAAACCAGTTTCATCTACCTCAGCTTCTTTACACACCTCCCCCCGTCAGAATCCACCATTTCGCCTTAAAGCTTCAACCCACAGCGAAAAGCTTCGAAGCTTCAAACCCACGCCACATGCCACCACCCACAAACCACAAAAGCTTCCACCACATGCCACAACCAGAAAAGCTCAAAAGCTCCCGAAGCACACCACACGTCACAACCGAAAAGCTCAAAGCTTATGACGTCATCCAAAAAAGCTATGTACAAAAACCCTTCCTTGGTCTAGAATCCCCATATACATACTACTAGGACACCATTTATAAGGTGCGTTTCATATTTATAACGCCACCTGAAAATTTAGAATTTCCAGAAAACTATTGACCCTAGGTAAATACAATGTTCTGAAGAAATGGTAAGAGCAGTGAGGGGAACACAACCACCCCCTTTTGTCAATTCTATGACGTCATCTACTACCCCAGCAAACAAAAGTTGTATTTTAGGGTGTTTCATAATTATAACGCCATGTGTATTTTCAACTATAATAATTGTTTATTTTAAAAAAATTGAAGGTCTATAATACCAAACATAAATCTAATTATCCATAACTGCTCCTTTCTTTGAAATCACTCGAAATATTCGGTTTTCTATGTCATTGATAAAATTTTCAATTGATGTTGAGTCAATAGCGCTCCACTCCTCTAAAATTGCAACTTTTAGAGCCTCGACAGATTCGTATTGACGGTTTATCCTGTATATTCTGCGAACTAGAACTTTCCACAGATTTTTAATTGGATTTAGATCCGGTGAGCATGCAGGCCACTCAAAAATATTGATGGAGTTTGATGGGAACCAGGGTTTGCTCCCACGGCTGACACGGATGCTTGCGTTATTGTGTTAGAAAATCCATTGTGTTGCGGAATTTTACTGAATGAACGGTAGTGGGCTCATCTCAAGGACATTTATGTATTACTTGCTGTTCATTTTCGACGATATGAACTGGATCTCCAAGCAACCAGACCAAGTAAATGCCTCCAAACCATCACGCCAAAACTTATTTTCGAGAAATACAGAGTATTTTTTCTCAAATCCCTCCAGTATCCTTGAAAACCATCTGGTCCATCCAGGTTCCATTTTTTTTCGTTAGAAATTATAACCTGTAACGTATTTTTACTTTGAAATTTTTTTGTGGATTTATATGAATTCCAATACTACCAGTTTGCACAATTCCTATCGACGTTTTGTTTTGAAAATTCCAACCTAGCCTTTTTGTGTTGTTATGTCGATCGCGGAATAGTCTTTATTCTTGAGTATTGAATATTTGCAATGCGATTTTGGACCCTCCATATCGTTGATCGTGACACATTCCGTTCCATCTAAATCCTTAAACCCTTTTAAACCTTTGTAAGAGTTGCTTGCTGCTCTAACAATGTGATTAACTGCCTGGACACCTAATTTTCTTTTACGACCAGGACGTTTTATCTGGTCATAGCTGTACGAATTTTTCAAAATATTTTGAAAAACTCTGACTTGGTCCGAGCCCACGTCTAATTTTTCGAATACTTATATTTTTTTCCTTAAAAGCAAGAATTTTACCCTTTTCAACGTCACTCAAGGTTTTACCACACGGCATTTTAAAAATAAATCTTTTTTCTTCAAACTTCTTATTTCTAATACTTTTCATCAAATAAAAAACATCCCTGTGAACAATTTTAATAAGTGGCGTTATAATTATGAAACACCCTAAAATACAACTTTTGTTTGCTGGGGTAGTAGATGACGTCATAGAATTGACAAAAGGGGGTGGTTGTGTTCCCCTCACTGCTCTTACCATTTCTTCAGAACATTGTATTTACCTAGGGTCAATAGTTTTCTGGAAATTCTGAAATTTCAGGTGGCGTTATAAATATGAAACGCACCTTATTGAAGGAATTATTTTAAACATACCTGTCTGCATAAGAACCCCAAAATGGTGCTGCTAAAAATTCAACAAATGGTCTTGTACCAACTAATACACCACATTGTCCTGGATTCATACCCATTTGTTTGAAATAAACCCCCATTAATGGAAATAATGAACCAAATGCTGAATAAAAAAAGAAATAAAAACTTTTTACAGTTAATAATTCTTGATCAACAGAACCGCATAACATTTCAATTATATCTGATTTTCCGCGTATTTTGTGCGTTGCTTCTTTTGGCTGGGGATATCTAAAAAAAATAGAAAACGTAAAATTATTAATTTATAATGAAAAAGGAAATAGACTACTATATATAACTTTTGTCTAATATATTTATGTATGTACATTGTATGTATATACTTACAAATTAGGATCAACTTCACCACCAGCTTCTGGATCAACACGAGGACGTGCTCCATAAGTTGGTATACCACCACCACTCATTTGTCCTCCACCATCACCAGAATATTCATTATATCCTGCACCAACACCACCAGAATATTCATTATAACCTCCACCTCCACCACCTCCACTATAATCCTGATTATATTCCATTTTTATGCAATGTAATGATAGTAATGTCGATGATGTCCTTTATTTATTTTTTGAAGCTTTTTAGATTGATGATTTCTATATGTATATAGACAAAATAGAACAGTCAAAGAATTTTAATATCTTTAATATTGAAAATGATGGAAATCTTTAAGTACTATTTGATATGACATTCATTAGAGATTTAAGATGATATTTTATTAAAGGATAAAAAGGAAAAGAAGAAAAAAAATTATATAGTTATTAAAAAATCACTGGACAACGAAATAAACGGGTTTATAGACAACATTGACATCATATATGACCTATACAGACATGTTGGAAATATGTACGTATGTTCATTACTGGACGGGCAGTGATGAAAGCGGTAGAGTGCTAGCTTCTGATGCTGAAGGATCTTGAATTTGAATCCGCTCAAGTTCACTCAGCTTTATACTAATTCACTCAGTACCAATTTATTTGATTCAGTGCTCGGTACTAAAATAGTTTGGTGGCTCTACCCACTGACCATAACCAACTACACAAATATTAGTTTTAGCCCTGTTATACAAATAAAAAACTCGTTTTCTACTAAAGAATTTAGTGGTTCGCAATCTACTTTAAACTATAGGTGTAAGTATGTGTATCTTCAAAAATGAATCGCTGCTTTGGTGATGCTAATGTTTTTCTGTTCGTGATGAGTAAACATTACTTGTTGCTATGACAACGCAAAGTTTTTAGTTGGCGATGCAATGCTATTACATGGCAGCTGAATATTACAAAAAATTTCGAATACTTGATTTGATGCGATGCTTTTTTGAATATGTGACAACGCATCATAAAAGTTTTGTTGCATTTCTGAATATGTGACAAGCATCAGCATCGCATCAACAAAGCAACGATTCATTTTTGAAGATACACTATGACAGAAAAATGGATCTTAACAAGCTTAATTTAAATTGGGTGGGTCGCCATGCTCCAGCTAGGAGTGAAGCGAAATATCAATGTTCATTATTATCTAACTAAAATTTACATATAACTGTTGTATTATCTTCCATACTTAATTGAAAAATTTAAAATAAAATAAACTTTTTTGAATACATACGTACTTTTTCTCTGTCAATTTTCTGATGGTCTATAAAATAGTGTCAACCTTACAATTCTATTCATAAAATTTTAATTTCATACTTTTGTTAATCCTTCTTCCTTTTGTTTAACAAAATAAATTTTATTATTCTTATAATTTTATTAATTATATAATAAATTGTTATTTTAATTACTTTCTTTTTGTAGTAAACAAATTTATCTTTCACTGAAAATTTTTAATTAAATTGCTTTTGCAGATTTCAAAATTTAAAATATTGCATCATAAATTCTGAAATTGTTGAAAAATATTACAACTATTTTGAAATTTTCTCTCATCAGAGTGGATAATAATGAAAATTTAATTTCATTAACAAAAATATATCTCATGATAATATTGTAGGTTTTCTCTTTTTCTTTTTTTTTCTAAATTAATAAAAATATACATATATGTTTGTATGTTATGTAGAAATTTAATTAACATTAGAAAAAAATCAATAAAAAAATTTCTGAAACACTAAAAAAAAAAAAGGAAAAATTTCAATTTAAAAAAATTTGCAGAAGAAAAAAAATTACGTACATAAATTTTCCGTAGGCTGCACAGTCGAGTAAGCACAACCATTGTACTACACTCTTTTCTTCTTAAAGTAATTCAAATGGCATTTTCAAACTTCCAATTTAAATTGTTATGAAAGAATTTCGTAAAAAAATTTTAAAAAAATATTTTTCATACTTTCTCTATTAAAATACAACCACCCACCCCCACATATATATACTCACACTTCACAGGCATACATTCATTAATACATACATATTATGTCATATGTGAATTAACAAAAAGGAAGTCATTAAATATTCTCTAGATAATTTTTCTCATATACATATGTTAATTAGAAGAAATAGTACAATAGAAAAAATATGTATGTATGTAATTGAAAATTAAAATTTCAAAAAGTGTAAATTTTTAATACATTTTTTACAGTTATTCAGGATAGCTTTTTACTTACATATTTTAAAAGCCAAAAATTACACCAAAAGAAAAAATCTTAATGTAAAAATGAAATGATAAAGTTTTAGAACGTGAACTGTGAAGTAAGTATAAGTATGATAATAATAAAGATGAGAAAAAAAAAATGTATGAAAAAAGGATAATGATGCCTTTTCTTAATTTCCTTTTCTTTTTTTTTTTTTTCAATTTTTATGTCCTACAATATGTATATCAAAAATTTAATAGTATATAGCTGACAATCTGCCAACATTTATTTTTTTTTTCTTTTAATTCATAATCAGAATTCAGGATATTAACTATTTTTTTTTTTTTGCACCCTTTTTAGGTACATACCTACACAAAAAAGAATTTGATTTTAATTTTTTTTTGTTTTTTCAGCAAATTCATACTTACTAAGCTTTAAAAATTAATAAAAAAAATGGCACAATGAAAGAAAGAAAGAAAGAATAAAAGAAAAAAATATTATTTTATAAATTTCATGCTATATTGTGTGTACTCCTTGACCCTGGAAAATTCATATACATATATGTATGTGTAGTACGCGTACGTTTAAATACATGGCAATAAAATATATAACTTAGTTTTTTTTTCTTCCTTTTTTTTTTTTTCTTTTTATATAAGTTATAAAAATAAATGTAATATTTTTCTTATTTTATTTTTTCTTTTACTTTTCATTCCTATTTTGCCTTTACTCAAATTTCATAACAAAAAAAATCAAAAAAAAAAATAAAATCAAAGTTCTAGGATAGAAATTTATAGGTACAAACCTTCTCAGTATGTGTATAATTTTTTTTTTTGTCAATTTCTTTTCAATTTCTCTTTCTTTTGTTTTTTAGAATTATTTTTCACAAATTATTTTTTTTTCTTCTCCACAATAATAATTTTATTTTTTCATACACGAATTTTTATTTTTTTATTTTTTCACTTTAACGTTTTTTATTTTTTTTATTTTTTCACTTTAACTTGTTTTTTTTTTTTTACTTACTTACAAATCAAAAAAAAAAAGAAAATTATCACAGAAATTTTAAAATTTAGTCACTATCATTTTTGGGTTTAAAATTATTATTTTTTTTTCCACTCAATTATTTTTTAATTTTTAATAAAACTAAAAAAGGAGAATTTTTGCAGTTATAAATTTTCAATTTAATGAATTTTCTTCCTTAAACGGAATTTATTTTATTGAATTTAAATTTCTACACACCATCTAAACAAATTCCAATAATACAAAAATTTAAATTAATTTAATTTTAAGTCATTTATTCGTACATATATATAATTTTTTTCTTTATTATAATTGTGATTAGCTAATCATTTTTTTCCTACCATTTTTCTTTTTTTGTAGTGTAAAAAAATTTTTCTCCTGAAAATCAGCACCAAAAAAAATATAAAAATTCAAAGATAAATCCGTTTTTTGTTTTTCCCTTTTTTTTTTTTGTTCTTTCAATTAAAGCATTTGATTTTTTGTTTTCTTTCTCTGGAATTTTTTTAAAACTGTACAGAAATGTAATTATGAAAATTTTTCACGTTATGATTTAATGCTGAATTAGATTGAAAAGATTTAATTCAAAAAAAAAATTTGAAGAGAAAAAAAAACAAATAAATTATTTTAGACAAAAATTTAATATTAATCAATAGCGTTTTGCCAGCACTGGCATACTCTTATCTAAAATGTATACCGACGATTCAACGATCCAAATTGCTACTCACTATATTATTATTTTATCAGTACTATACATAAAGGAATCAATATATGTATGTGAAATGTAATAAAAATATATACATATACGAGTATATACATATATAAGAAAGACTTTCTTTCGACTATTTGTCTCGTCAACAAAAAAAAATTAATTTTATACGTGTTGTACGACAACGGAAAGCTTTCACATTTATTAGATGAGAATTCTTATTAAAATAAGACTTTTTTCTATATATTATAATTTAATGCCCCCATTTAAAATTATTTCTACACTACATTACAGTATTTAATTTTCTTTTTGAAGAGAAGAAGAAAAACAGGAAAAATTTTTTTCTTCAAATGTATTAAATAACATAATTTTTATTTTATCAGCTTTTTCATACTTTGAATTGAATTTTTTTTTTACTATATATGATTTTCTCACTAACATAATTATATTTTCGGCAAGTCATGCGCATAAAATTTCATTAAAGTTGGAAAAAAAACAAAAAAAAAAAATATTCATGAAATATTTTCCTATACAAAAAAATATTTTCATTGAGGAAAATCATGAAAATCCGTTATTATAATTGTTTAAATGTTAGTGAAAAATGAACTTATAAGTATTTTCTCTCATTCTCTTAAATATAATGAGTAAAATGGTTAACGGTTTTTTTTTACAGTAATTGAAATTTGAAACTGCCGGAAATTGACATTTTTTGTATTCTTGACTGGGGCAAGTCCATTTTACACCACCCACATACATAGTATATCACTCACAACACAACATGTTGATTTATATTGACTATATACATACTTAAACGTTAGTATTTGCCAATATAAGTATTTAATTTTCTTTTTTTTCCATTCATTTTCTAGCTTTTATTTTGCATTGATCATCCATTTTTGATATATTGACCTACTACTCAATATATTATGTAAATATGTATGCATATTGAATTTCTTTATGAACTTGAAGAAAATCAAATGAAAATAACGTAAAATGGGGTTAAAAATTAAGACTTTTCAAAAGACACTGAAACAAAAGAATGTCACAGAATCAATATAAAAAAAATGTGCTTGAAGAATATTTAAGATATGTATAAGCGACTCAAGAACATAGAACACACATTGTAATAGAAATAATGTTGAAACAAAGGCTCTGGCACTCCCAAAGGTACCCTGACTCCCCAGTAACATCAACAACATGCTGAAAAGTAACTTACAGAAAATGACGGACGAGCTATGATGGAGTTTCATGGCGACTCAGAACTATACGAACAGAACAGTGCCAGATTAAGCCAGTGCGGGGCCGGTAGCAAATGTTATTTTACGGCTGTTAACTCATAACTTATAAAAAAAAAAAAGGTCAATTTCTTCTCTATGCACGGGACCCGTAGCATTTGCTACTTCTGTTTTATGGCTAATCCGGCCCTGGAACAGATCCCAGATGATTCTTGGAATTAATACTAGGTGGAGAAGAAGAATTGAAACAAAAAGGAAAAAGACCAAAGTTTATACATACGAAATGCAGAAAAATTTTGAAGTATGTAGTTCCAAAAAGTACCCAAGCAATACCAATACAGTAACAAAAAAAAACATGATTTACCATTTTTCTTTATTTTTTATTTCTTTTTCAAGATTTGATACAAAAGCAGTACCAAATAATAAAATTGAACTTACAAATAAACCACAACCGGCAAATAAAAATGCTGCTTCATATGATTTAGTCATACTAACAAGTATACCAGCAAATGTGGTACCAAGAAATGAACCAACACCAAATATTAACATACTAATACCATAACAGCTTGTTAATTTTTCAATTCCAATACAATGAACAATAATTGATGAACGCAGTGCAATAAATGTTGCTAAAAACAAAACAAAAATATAAAAAAATGAATAAATATAAGCAATTTAATATTTTATCGAAATTCAATACCTGATCCAATTCCAAACATAATTAACCAAAAAAATTGAAATGCAACACTTGAATGACCAATTAAACCAGCAAGAAATGTAAAAATTCCAGAAAATAAAAGAAATATTGCTGGTAAATGAATTGGATTTAAATTTGTCATCATTGTTGCAATTAGACCACAAATTATACGAAATAATACATTTATAATACCTAAAGTTGTTATAAACCAATTTGTTATTGATGGTGGTATACCATTATTTTCACCATGTTCTATATATGAAAATATAACGGTAATTTTTATTTTTTTTAAATAGAAAAAAACAAAAATAATACTCAGTTCTATTGTAGATTTCGATCGAAATTTGATTTCGTTCGAATTATTTCTTTTGAACGAGTTTTTAAAGAGGTTCGATCGAATAATTTCGAAAAGTATAGTTAACACATGAAATCGGATATGTACGTTATTATGATTCGAACGAAATCTACAATAACAGTTTTAATTCAAACGAAATAATTTCGAATACCATCAGCTATTCGAAAAGAAATTTCCAATGTAGTACCTAACGTATTCGTTCGAAAATTTTCCTATTCGATTGGAATCTACAATAGAAGATGGCTATATGTATTTACATACTTTGGACAAATAAAAACGGTACAATATTTCCAAGCGTTATAAAAAATGATGATGCTAAATAAATACGAATTGATAATGTTTCAAATATACTTGTATCAAAAAGTAAATTGAATGCTTTTTTAATTGTTGAAGGAATTTTAAAAAATTTTCGAATATCGAATTCTTCTTCTTTAATTTTTTGAAATATTGATTTAGCTGTAAATTCTCTCATTGTTGGTACAAATAAACTTAATTTACGTTCCTAAATAAAATAATTTTATATTAGAAATTAATTATTATTTTGTTTGTTTTTGAAATGTCTCACATCAAAAGTTGGAGATTTTGTAGATAATTTTTCTGTACCTCGTGGACGTACAATTAAAACAGACATTTTACGTGATTTTGCTCTTAATGATTTTTGTGATGTCGTTGTCATTGTTGTAGTCATTTGTTCTGTTTGTTCATTTTGTTGCTCAACTGGATTAAAAGGAATATTCCCATTTAAAAATATATCTTCACGAAATAAAGGTCTTTTTTCAATGAAAATTTTAACAGGTGGTGGTGGTTCTTCAGCAATAGTTTTTTCAACAATTCGAAATTTTTTAAAACATTGAAAAAAACGTGGTAATCGATTGTAAATTTCTTCTCTTACTACAGCCGAAAAACGACGAAATTCTAGAGATTTAAAGAAAATAAGAGAAATAGTAAGTTTTTAAATTTGAACTGGTTCCACATACTTCGTTGCTGATCTCTTGATGTATGACTTTCAGTTACATTAACATCATCAGAAGGATTAAATCGATTTGAAATAATTACAGATTCAATTGATTCACTTGCAAGACTTTCTTCAGATTCTTTCTACACAAAAAAAAAATAAATAAATAAATAAAATAAAAAATATAATAAATTAAAATTCAACAAAATGTTATTTCTTACAGGAAAATTTCGTGCACTTTTAATATTAATTGGTTTAATTGGACGAAATAATAATGAAATAAATCCAAGAAAAATACAAATACAAAAATATACTCGAATTGTATTACGCCATGATAAATGATTTAATAGAAAAACATTTAAAAATGAAAAAATTATTGTTCCAGCACCAACACCAGATGATGCTATACAAAATGCAATTGTACGATATTTTTCAAAATAATGTCCAACAATTAATGAATTAGGAGATGAAACAAATCCAAAACCTATTCCAACTAGGTATAGAAAAAAAAATAGATATATTAATTTTTTTTAATTTAACTAATTTTTTTCATTTGTCAGAAAACTTACCTAATGCACCATAAGTTAGAAATAATGTTAGCCAACTACTACAAAATGAACCTATTATTAAACCAATTGCAGCTGTTGTACTACCAACTATTGCTGGTATACGAAAACCAATATTATTTGCAATAGCACAAACAACTGGTCCAGAAAATAGATATAATGCATTTTGTATTGAACTTAATGATGTCATTTCACTAGTACTTAAATCTAAATCATTTGAAACTTTATCAAGAACAGAACCAGCACTTAAAAGCATACCATCAACACAAGCACATATTACAAATGAAGTTAACAGAATAATCCAAGCATAACCACCATCCGGAGGAATTAATACGTATATCTTAAAAACAATATATGAGATTAAAATCAAATTTATGTAAGTATTATTTTCCTTTTTCTAAATTTATTTAAACTTACAAACATACTTTCGGACGGAATTCCTAGGGCATATGTTTGGGAATCAGTGGTACCATTGGCTGGTTTTAATGTTGTTCTTGTTTCTTCTGTTGGAATTGATCTATTATGGAAGAATTTTTTTTGATTTATAACACTTTTCATTGTTACTAATAAACAAAACGGATTACTTTCTATATTTACCGATTGTATTCCTCATTCATATCCAATTATGTTCTTGAAAAACAAAACACCAGGAAAATGATTATATTCATTTGAAAAGAAGAAAAAAACATAAACTGGTGCTCAATCAAGATTATTTATGTTTAAATTGGAATGGGATATTTTTTTTTTTACATTTTGACAGAAATTAATTTTAATTGAAAATTCTTTGAAGTTTGAATTAATTTCAAAATAAAAAAAAGAAAGTACATATAAAGCAGGTTAGCATTGTTTTATTTTTCTGTGTAATATAAGATGCGTTCCATTCGGCTACTCCGGAGTAGATAGGCGTAGTTGGGCGTAGATGGGAGTAGATTCATCTACGCCTGAAATCCCAATGGAACGCAGCTATTATAAATTAATCACTGCGTAAATACAAAGTTTGTCATTAAGGCACAAGTTCATAATAGTTGAGTTACATAGCACGCTTCGCTTTGCTTTGCTACGCTTCGCTTTGACAGGTAGAAGTTGAATGTCGTGTATTTAAATAAATAAATAAACCACAACAAAAATATCTAATATTTCCATATCATCCATTTTATTATTATTTATGTATATTTATGTATTTTTTTCAGTATTTATAATTTTAATTTTTAATTCAATTTTAATTCACAAATCAAAAATATATTCTGTCAAATGTGAAACACAAAGCGAAGCGTGCTATGTAACAAGGGAGATTAAATTGCAGCATAGCGAAGCGAAGCGCAGAGTAGCAAAGCGTAGCGAAGCGTGTTATGTAACTCAACTATAAAAAGCACACCAATAAACGTATTTTATGTTATTTTCAAAATTTTCATATGTCAAAAATAAACGTTCGAAGAAAATGACTTTTTAAGCCGGGGTTCTTAAAAAAAGATGAACAAATTAAAAAGGATTAAAGAGTAAGTATACATTTTTCTTAAAATTTAAAATTTATTTTAATAATTTTATAAATTTTTTTTCAAAATAAAGATCAACTAACTTAAGAAGCAATGAAATGTATCAAAGGCGAAAATCCCTTTTTGTACGTTCGGAAACAAATTGCATTATAATTTTTTTTCTGTTAATATTATAATAGTTTTTTTTTTAAAAAAAAAGATATTTAAGGCCATCTCACAAGATTCGGGTTATACATGGGTAGTTTTAACAGTTGCATTTATTAGTGTTGCACTAGTTAATGGAATGATTATGACTGTTGGTATATTATTTGAAAAAGCTATAGAACATACGGAAATGACAAATATTCAGGCATCAATATGTATGGCACTTCAAAGTGGTACCTATGTTATTTTCAATTCCCTTTAAATGCAGAAATATACATTTTTTTCTTTAAAAAATACTATTAGCTATGTACTACTATTCTGGACCTGTAGTATGTGCTATAACAAATACCTATGGATTTCGTATACCAGCCATATTTGGAGGTTTATTTGCTGCAACTGGTTTATTTTTAGCTTCATTTTCAGATAAATTTTTTGAATTGATAATTACATATGGATTAATGAGTATGTTTTTTTTTTTTGTAAATGAGTAAAAATCAATCAAAAAATTATAAAATAATAATTCAAATTTGTTTGTTTTCCAAAAAGCTGGAATTGGTTTCGGAATGATATATTCGCCAACAATTCTAATCGTTCCGATATATTTTCATAAATACACAAGTATAGCAACTGGAATAATAATATCTGGAACTGGTTTTGGAATAACAATTGTATCGGTTCTACATCGATATATACTTTTTGATGTTCATTGGAAAGATGTAATGATTGCACAAAGTTGTATATCTTTAATATTAGGATTTTTAGCAATACTATATCGACCAATACAAAAAACCCAAATTCAAAAAGCCAAATCAATATTTTATGATCTTTCTATATTATTTGATAGAAAAACTTACAATAATCGATCATTTAGATTATTTTTATTTGGTACATTTTTTTTTTCACTTGGCATCAAAACAACTTATTGGTTTATTACACGTAAGTGCCATATGCATGACACTAAATTCGGCTGCGTTTCAATATTCAATATATTGAACCTTTTCATCAAAAACGCATTTCAATGATTGAATAAACATATCGGAACATAACACCAATAAACACAACCTGCAACCAAGGTGGATTCACCAAAATAGTGTAGTGCTCAACAATGTTGAGTTCTGAAACGCAGCCTTCATAATTCAAAAAATTTTAGAAATTTTTTGTTTTCTAGAACGAGCAAAACTTTATGGAATTAACGAAAAATACGTTTGGTTATTTCTTCCAATTGCCGGTATTTCAAATACATTTTTCAAAATCACTGTCAGTATATTATATTATTTATATCGTTTTGAACCTGCTTGGATGACATTTTCTGCTTGTTTTCTTTGCGGACTTTTGAATATTTTAAGTGGTTTTGGAGGACAAAATAATATATTTTTTGCTACTGCCTTAGCAATTGTTCATGGTGGAGGAGCTTGTAAGTTGCATGCAAAAAAAAAAAAAAAACTCAATATTAAATTCTATCGGAAAGATTGTTTAACAAATTCATTCTGACTTCATAGTATGTAGAAGCTTTTATAAGCTCTTCAAATAAATTCTTTTTCAATTGTAATAAATGTAATTTTTACCTCTATCGCAAATTCCGAACACAAGTTGATTCCATTCGAATTACGCTTTTCGAAAAAATTTATAAAAGTTATTACGATCTTCGTTCGGATTTCGAATGAATCCTTAATGATGGGGTAATTTCGAAAAGTTAAAAGAATTTCGAATACCATTAGCTATTCGAACAGGACTACCAAAGTAAGAACGTATTCGTTCAAACATTTTCCTATTCCTTTGGATAAAGAAAAAAAGTGGTGTTTAATTCGAAAATCTGATTTTGATAGAAAATACCGAAACCTTGAAGCAAATCAAATAAAATTTTTAATTTGTATTCTTTCTGCTTTTTCTTAAATAGCATTTTTCTTTGCATTACGTGGTGTTATGGTATCAAAATATTTCACATTAAAAAGTTTTCAAACAAGTTATGGATATCATATGATAGTTTGTGGTACAGGACAATTATTTGGACAACTTATTTCTGGTGTTTTATTATATTTAACAGATGGCTATGATATCGCATTCATTTATGGTGGTTCTTGTATTTTAGTTTCATCAATAATATTTTGGTTATTACCAATTATAATTGAAATAGATAAAAGAAGAAAATAAAATGTTCATATTTTCGAAATTAAATCAGGTAATTGAAAATTTTTATTGAAAAAGTTTTCTTTTTTTTTCTACTATGTCCTTATTTTTTTTTAAATCTTTTTATCATTGAAAAATTTTGAAAGGTTGTTTTTTTTTTTTTTTGTACTAAATTAAATTCTGAAATTTCCTCTCGTATTAATAATTTTTGTGTATATTCCAAATTTGTATACAAAGTTAATTATTTACTTATATTTCATTTTTTTTTTTTAGTCAAAATTAAGAATTTTATATTTAGTAAAATGAATTTTGCAAATAATCAAGATTTTCGAGGTGCTCAACGGAATTTACATGTGGTTGAAAGTGGTATGTAAAAAAAAATGTCTACTGTTAAGATCGATTCACACACATTTGACCCGATTCCGGTCACAAATCACGCATACAAACATGGAGGCGAGGAACCTGTATCGGTATCGAATCGGAATTGTATGAATCGGTCTTTACTTTAGATTTTAAATAAATTCTATATAACTTTTTTTGTGGTTTGGTAATGAAAAACTAAAAGGAATATTTTTTCTTTTTAAATTTTATATTTTCAGATTTACTATCATTAAATTCAAATAATAATTCAACTAGAATGGAATCAATAAATGATAATATGTCACTATGTAATTTTTTACCAGATCAAACAATAAAACATTCAAAAAATTTAAAATCATCAAATATATCTTGTCAAAATATGGATGAACTTGGAAATTCTGTATCACAAGTTTGCTGTAATAGTAATTATTTAAATTATCCAAGATATAATAACACAACATTACATTCAATGGAATGTCCTACACATAATTTACATGATGCATATAAATTTAATAATAATCATCAAAATCAACATAAAACTAATAATAATAATAATTTAATAATATCAAAATTTAATACACTATCACAATTACCTCGTACTACATTCAATAGTATTTATAACGATTCAAAACAACTCAATCATTCAACAGTTGAGAAATCTACAAATATACAATCAAATATTAAATTAAATGGAATCTCAGACAATAATTATTTATTAGTGAAAAGAAATACATTTAAAAATGATGATTCATCATTATACCACCACAGACAAAATTAAGAAAATTATAATTAACAAAAAAAATTGTGTTTAATAAAAAAAAAAAAAATAATGGTTACCTCTACAATATTATAAATTTATTCTGTGTTAAATTCTTTGAATGAATAAATTTTGTTCTTAATTGGCGAAAGTTTGTAGTTTGTAGAAAGTACTGGTGTTTTCAAAAATGCAGTGATGCTTCCATTAAACACAATTCAGCTTAAAATCTCTATACGATGTTTTTTGTATTACGGCGGCATCATTGCATTTTCGAAAATATCATAGTTTGTATATAATTCCCAATTTTTTAAATTACCCTCATTTTATGACTAAAGGTCGATTCACGCACATTTGATCCGGCACCGATCCAGTTCTTCTCCATTCATGTTTGTATGTGATTTGTAATCGGAACTGGGCCGGATATGTGAATTAAACAAACAAAAAATAAACATGTAAAAATTACTGAACCTTTAGGTCTGCAGAGCTTGTTTTGAAAGAAAAGTTAATAATTTGTAAAGGTCGGAGCTAAACTTGAATAAATATCAATAAGAAAATAGTGCTTCTTCAAAAATGAATCATTGCTTTGCTGATGCGATGCTGATGCTTGTCACATATTCAGAAATGCAACAAAACTTTTATGATGCGTTGTCACATATTCAAAAAAGCATCGCATCAAATCAAGTATTCGAAATTTTTTGTAATATTCAGCTGCCATGTAATAGCATTGCATCGCCAACTAAAAACTTTGCGTTGTCATAGCAACAAGTAATGTTTTCGCATCACGAACAGAAGAACATTAGCATCACCAAAGCAGCGATTCATTTTTGAAGAAGCACATATTTAACGCTTTTAATTAATTTTAGGCTAGAAGCAAAATTCGTACTACAAACGATGGATGACGAATAATCCATCACAAAATCGCTTGCCAAAATTTAGAAAATTGTGTTTTCTTATGGAACTGCACACAACTAAAACTACAAGCGAAAATTTTTTTCATTAGTGGTTTATAGTTATGGTCGAATTTTGCCTGAAAATTTCCATGTAATTCTTAATTTTGTGTTCAAGTTTTGCCGAAGATAAAAGTAAAATTGGTTAGTAGCCCCGTAGTTCTTTTACTAATTGCTCAAAAAATAGGCTTCGGTTTAAAAATTACCCTTACATGTCTCCAGTTTTAAAAGTAGTCACAATTAACCACCGATCGATATCGAATCGGACGTATATAAATCTACTTAAAACACGCTTTTAAAAAAAAAAACATGAAAAATGTAAAAATTAGCCAAATTTTTTTAGAAGTGTCGACTTAAAACGGTTTGCGAATGTGACCACAGATTTGAAATTTATGCCTCTTTCAATCTTTGCAAAACAAAACAAACAAAAAAAAACAACAAATTATCACTCAACATCATTTTATTTTTCAATTAATTTTTTATTTACAATTTTTTTATTATATCTCGATTATAAAAAGAAAAAAAAAATTTTTTTTTCCAAAATTAACAATAATTAAAAATATTTTTATTCCATTTTTTGTTTCATTTTCATATTAACGAAACTTAAAATCAATTATGTACTAATTTTTATTTATTTTTTTAAATATATTAAGAGTGGTTCTAAAAATTAAAATGATTAAAAAACTCAACAATGAATATTTTTTTAATTCTATTGCATATGTGAAATTTATCATAATTATATTTTTTTAATTTAATTCAAAAATTACTTAAAATGCTAAAAATTACTAAAATAATTGGAAAGAAATTTTTTACTAAAAAAAAAGAAAAAAGAAAAGGACATAATCAATCAATTTCCTTGTTTAGATCGCATCAACAAAATGCCAGTAAATATTCAATCTTCATTTTTATCGGTAATAACGACCTAAAAATATTGAAAAAAAAAAATTAATATTAAAATTCAAAAAAAAAAAAATACTAAAAAGAAAAAAATTGCATCTTTTCCAAATTTTGACGTTGAAAAATGAAGTTCTTAAGATCTGAGGTTCGTTCATTAAGGTCGATTCACACACAGTACACACCTGAAAATGCCTCCTGAACCTGATCGAACGGCTCAGACCCGGTTCGAATGTATATTTGTATGTGAATCAACCTTTATATTCGTCGAAAAATGAAAACTCCAAGATTTTTATTGTCATTCGTTTTTACTTACGTTCACGATCACGTGAAGAATATGATCTACTTCTACTATGACGTCGTCTTCTATCACGATAATGTGGTGAAGGTGTTCTGCATCTATAATAATAATGATCACGATATCTCATTTTTTCTCTATTATAAACCCTAGATAAAAATAAAAAAATGAATTTGATGAAATTTCAAAATTTCGAAATTCCAAAAAAAAAGAAAGAACTTTTTTCTATTAAACAATAAAAGTGAACTTCTTTACTGTTCGATGAACAGTATTTTTGTTTTTTTGCACGATTGTGGATTTTATCGAAAATTAAATTTTAATTTTACAGAAAAATCGATATCGATAATCGATTGAAATTTTTAATTTTTATTTCTTTTTTTTTTTTAACGAACAGAAAAGATGCTTTTGATGATCATTGATTCAAGCTAGTAAATAGAACTAAATTAAATTCTTACTCATCTCTTGAACGATCTTGATATTCTTTGTCTCGATGATGTCTAAAAAAAAAAATAAAACTTTAACAATTAAACTTAACTTTTCATATTTTATTTTTACCTTGTTGATCTTCCCATATAAACTCCTGGTGTTGGTGTATGAGCACGTTTTGTTATTGAATAATCAACACGAATACGTCTATCATCAATTTCAATACCACATAATTGTTCTTTAGCTGTTTTTGCATCTTCTATATTTTCATAATAAACAAAACAAAATCCACGAGATTTTCCAGTCTAAAAACAACAAACTTTTTCTTAACGGTTTGTGCAATTTTAAACAATAATAAAATACGAATACATGTAAACAAACGAAAAAAACCCAAATAAAATTGCAAAACATAAAAGCCGTCAAACGAAAGAAAGAGAAAAAATGCAAAAAGAAAAGAATAAAAAAAGAAAAGCAAAACATAGAAATATTGCAAGAAGCCTTTACTTGAAATCTTTAACTTAAACAATAGAATCAAGTCTAAATTAATTCTTGCATTTTCGTTTTATTCTAGCCAAAATTCTTTTTTTTTAAAATTGGAAAATAATTTTATTTAACTTTACAAAAAAAATTTCCCCTTTATAAAATTATTTTTACGATAATTTTATTAATTTTGGCATAACATTTTTTTTTCTATAAATCACGAGAATACAACAAAAATCGAAAGATAAAAAACAAAATGATAAATTCAAAAAAAGGTCATATTAGTGAAAACGAAGAGATAAGATTTTATTAAATTTTACCTTAGCATCAATTACAACTTGTACACGTTCAATTGGTCCAAATTTTGAAAATATTTGTTGAATTTTGTATTCATTAGTATGAACACTTAATCCAAATACTCCAAGACATCGACATTCTGGTGGACGTTCCTAATTTATTATCCAGTGAAATAAACGAAAGTTGATGCACATACAAAACACAAAATTGAAATTAATTTTTTTTTCACTTATTGGAAGAAAAAAAAACAACAATTTTAAAAGTTTTTTTGTGTTAGTTTTTGATTTTTGTTCTGGTTGGAAAGCAACCAATTTAATTCAATTAAAAATCAAAAACTTACTATTGGTACCTACATTTCTTTTTTTTAATGATAATGGACTACGTGAATGAGTCCTGCGACGTTCGTAGCTACTACGACGACGACGCGATGATGAATAGGATCTGTTTTAATTTTGTAAAATTATTGGAATATTTTAATTTGTTCTTAAAAATAATAAATTTTAATAATAAAAAAATAAATAAAAATAATTAACCTAATAAATTTTGTAAAAAAAAGAAGAAAAAATTAACAATTCTTGAAGAATTATGTTTTTCGGGACTTCGTGAACTCTTTTTTTGTATTTATTATAATTTAATGAATCTTGAAAATTAAAAATAAATATGATTTGATATTTGTTTGTTAATTTTTTGGGGGTTTTTTTTATTAAATGAAATTCTTTATTTTGAACTAAATTATTGAAATGTTTTTTTTTTCTGTATTCTGTATTTTCAAATTTGTTTTTCTTTTGTTTTTAAGTTTTTTTTTTCTTATTTTTCAAATAAAAATTCTTTTATTTTTTTTAATATTAAAATTGCTTTAGAATTTTTGCGAAAATTCTTCAAGTTCATTCTACATTATAAGTAAATTAATTAAGTAAAATTACTTAATAAACAAAATTTAAAGAAAAGAAGAAGAAAAAATATAAAATAATGACGATGATAAAAAAAAAGATATTAAAGTTGAAAAAAAAAAAGTGGAAATGTTCGGTCCTACCTTGATCTTGAATGTGGAGTATATGAACGTCTTTTAGTATATTTTGGTGATGATCTTGATGGTAATGGCACTGGAGAACGTGAACGTGATCGGCTATAAGAACGTTGATGATTACGTACTTTGGATATCGATGGTGTTCTAGTTCTTCTAAAATTTAAAAAAAAAAGCAAATTATTTAGTAAATTTTTTGTTTAAACAAAAAATAATTTACAGATAATCTATAGCTATATAATTAAATAAAGAAAAAATCATACAAACTCATAACCCTAATGATATTTTACACGACAGAAGACTTTGTTCTTCTTCAAAAATGAATCGTTGCTTTGGTGATGCGATGCTGATGCTTGTCACAAATTCAAAAATGCAACGCAACTTTGTCACATATTCAAAAAAGCATCTCATCAAATCAAGTATTCGAAATTTCTTGTAATATTTAGCTGTCTGTCATGTAATAGCATTGGATCGCCAACTAAAAACTTCGCGTTGTCATAGCAACAAGTAATGTTTACGCATCACGAACAGAAGAACATTAGCATCACCAAAGCAGCGATTCATTTTTGAAGAAGCACTTTAGTTTTCAGATTCAAAAAAAATGGTATCTGATGACCATAGAGACCTTGGGCTTCCTACATTTTTTTAGGTCTCTTGAGCATTTACAAAAAATCTTCTGATCTCCAGATACCAAACTCTTCTGTTGTGTATATTTAAAACAATTCATGAGCGAAATTTACATTACAAATGCATCTGCAAAGGCTTAATAAATAATTACAATATATTTTTTTATTAATAAATTAATCTTTTACCTATGAATTAACATATTTAATGTTTTTTTTTTTTAGTTCTAGAAATTTTTTTATTAAATCCAAGTATGTACAACTATACACCTCGAGTATTTAGTAATAAATAACAATTGAAGTTCAAATAAACTACTTAAAAAACTTTTTTGTCATGGAAACCAATTATTGTGGTACATAGATTGCTTAGATCTGAATATCAACTTTTTTCAAAAACAAAAGAAAAAAAACGGCTATGTAACTTAAGCAAACTTAGGATTACAAAGAAATACAAAGTATTTGTGTGCAGTTAAATTTCACTCTGAACTTTTTATTGATCAAGCAAAGCAACCCTTTTCTTTGTTGATAATATAAAAAATTGAAGGAACCGGATAGACCGTATCCATAGAAATAAGATACATTTAAATTCAATTCTTTTTTTTTTTTCTTCAATCAATTAAATTTCTTTTGTTTTACCTTCTTCGATGAGATGATGAAGATCTACTTTTATCACTTTTACGAGAAGGACTTCCAGACCTAGAAGACTAAAAAAAGGACATTGTATTATTATGGAAATATAAAAAATATACTATTGTATCTAATTTAAGGTTATATTCTAAATTAGTTTAAAAAAATAAAAGGAAATTGTCCTTGTTAACTGCAAAACTGCAATTTCCTTTAATTTTTTTTTAAATTTAAAAATACAAAGTTATCTTTAAAAAATTTGATTTAATTAAACAGTAAATTAATAAAATCTTCTTACATTTCTGCTCATTTTTTCCAACATTTGAAAAATTTATAAGGCAGGCACTCAATTGTTGCCTTTTCTTTTGAAAAAAATCAAACAATTTTTACAATATTTTTAAAATTATAATTTTTATGTTTTAAAAAAAAATAGTAATAATACTTTTAAAAAACCGTAATTCGATAAGAAATTTAAATTCCAAATCCGAAAATAATTGTTATCTTTCACAACACAACAAAAATCCAACCAAAATTCGATCACTACCAGTCAAAAACACGAACGATGAATGAATGAAAGCGAATAAATTAAAACTGAAATGAAATTGAAGAAAAAAAATGCTAACGAAGAAGAAAAAATCATTTGTTTTTCTAATTTATCATGGTGGCAAACTTTATAAGAAAAAAAAGTAAGTATGCCATACATTTTTCAAAGTAGATATTTTAACCCTCTAAATTACTTGTCCTTTGTAAAAAAAAATATTTAAAAAAATGAAATAATTGATTTTTTGATATTTAATGGGCAATACATAATAAAATATAAGACAAAAACGTTATTCTGACAGTTTAAATGTTGTTTCAGCATTTACAAGACTTTTTGTAGCAAACGAGGGCCCACAACGGGCTCTTTAGTTGATGAATCAGGAAAGATCATCAATGTGCTTACATCAGTTAAGCTCAGCTCACTTATCTTTGAGCACTATTTCACTACAATAATCCAACATTACGAAGCAATTCGAAAAGAAATATAAAATACGAATTACAATAACGCTTCATAGCCCAAAACTTCAATTTCATATGATACTTTGACATCAAAACAGCCGGTAAACTGATACTAATAACTGAGCAAATGAGCACATAAAATTTTGTTCATTTGCTCACTGAGGAAGTGATATTTTTCGTACCGACCTATATTGACGACTCAAGACAATCAGAATCAGTGCGAAAAAAACGTTTATCAAATGAGAAAACGATAAATTTCAGAATTATCACTCCCTCAGTTTAAATAAAACACAGCTATTGTCGATTTTAAAAAAATCAGTGCGAAAAAAACGCCTATATCTTGTGAGAAAATGAGAAATCTCAGAATTCTCACCTCTTCAGTTCCAATAAAACATAGCGTTTTCGAGAAAAACAACGGTACTTTAGTTTTTTTACCAAAGTAAAAACCACTTTATTAAATTTTACCAATATTTAGCAAGTTGGCCCTTTTATTTGGCAATTAAAATTGAAAATATTTGAAAAATTTACGTTTACATTCAAATTTCTGATAGTTTCAAAATTTAAAAAAAAAAGTACTATAGAATTTCCTTGTAACCGCCTTGTATCAGAATTTACTAGAATTTTTCCAATCAAAATACAAAAATTTCCTAAACATTTACCTTTTCATGCCATTCTTCTTCTTGATTTTTTTAAAAATACATTTAAATGTTTATTAAGTTGCCACACCTGATGGGAATGACTAGCATCTCACCGCATTTTCATGACACATTTAACATTTTACATTTTGTGTTATAAAAGGAACTTGAGAAACGAAGAAAAGAGGTCTGTGCAAAGAAATTTCTATTCAAAATTTTCTTAATTTTCTTTAAAAAAAAAAAAAAAAAAATTTATAGTGAAATTATTGAAAAATAAAATAAAGCATCGACTTAGAAAAACGAATTATAAATAAAATAAAAGGATTTATCGTGAAAATAATAAAAACAAAAAGAATTTTTAAAAAGAAAATAATTCTTGTCTCATTATTGTACTTTGAAATTTTTTTAATACAACATCAATCATAATAATGGCTGGTGCTATATTATTTGAAAGAGCTCAAGCAATATCTTTGGTAAATCGTGAAGAAGGTATATCATTATTAAATAAAATTGTACGTGAACAAGAGATTGCTGAAAATGATGAAGAATTGATACGTATTAAAGAGCAAGGTATATTACAATTGGGTGAATTATATAAACAAGAAGGAAAAGCTAAAGAATTAGCTGATTTAATTAAAGTAACAAGACCATTTTTAAGTCTTATTAGTAAAGCAAAAGCAGCTAAATTAGTACGTTCATTGGTTGATTTATTTTTGGATTTAGAAGCTGGTACTGGTATTGAAGTACAATTATGTAAAGAATGTATTGAATGGGCTAAACAAGAGAAACGTACATTTTTAAGGCAAGCATTAGAATCACGTTTAATTGCATTATATTTTGATACTGGAATGTATACAGAAGCATTACAATTGGGTTCACAATTATTACGTGAATTAAAAAAATTGGATGATAAAAATTTATTAGTTGAAGTTCAATTATTAGAAAGTAAAACTTATCATGCATTAAGTAATTTACCAAGAGCTCGTGCTGCATTAACATCAGCACGTACAACAGCAAATGCAATATATTGTCCACCAAAAATGCAAGGTTCATTAGATTTACAATCTGGTATATTACATGCAGCTGATGAACGTGATTTTAAAACGGCATTCTCATATTTTTATGAAGCATTCGAAAGTTTTGATAGTGTTGATAATAATAGAGCATTAACTGCCTTAAAATATATGTTATTATGTAAAATAATGCTTGGACAATCTGATGATGTTAATCAAATTGTAAGCGGAAAATTGGTATGTTAACAATTTTAAAATTAATGAAATCTATATTTTTTTTCTAACAAAATGGTAGATATTTATTTATTTACTTTTCATTTTTTTGTTCGTAGGCCATTACATATTCTGGAAGAGATATTGATGCAATGAAAGCTGTTGCTGAAGCATCACATAAACGTTCCTTGGCTGATTTTCATTCTGCATTAAAAGAATATAAAAAAGAACTTGAAGATGATGTTATTGTTAAGGCTCATTTAGGTACTCTTTATGATACAATGCTAGAACAAAATTTATGCAGAATTATAGAACCGTATTCAAGAGTACAGGTGAGTAACAATTAGTATTGTTTTTTTAGGTACGACGTACACATGACTAAACGGACTGACTAAACACTTTTTGTTGTTGTCCTTACTTCGACGTCATCTATATTTCTATTTTCACTTTTCTGTTATGTTTGTTTATTTTGTGTTGGATCACAAAATGTTGTTGACCTTCGCACTATTAATACAAAATAGAACATTCTCGATATGTACAAAGACAATTTAAAAAAAAAAATAAAAGCTATAATTTTTAGTTTTCTTTCTTCATATTTTTTTGGTAGCATTAATTAATTTTTTACAAATTAAATTTCATATTTTATTTTTAGGTTGAACATGTTGCTGATTGCATTAAATTACCCATGATGCAAGTAGAAAAAAAATTATCACAAATGATATTGGATAAAAAATTTAGTGGTATATTGGATCAAGGTGAAGGTGTATTAATTGTATTTGAAGAACAACCAATTGATAAAACATATGAACGTGTTTTAGAAACAATTCAAAGCATGGGAAAAGTTGTAGATACATTGTATCAGAAAGCTAAAAAATTATCATAGGTTAGTTATTATTTATAACACTATTATATACATACATACAGTTATAATAAAATTAAACATAACATTTTAAAAAAAATTGAAATAGGTATAACAAAAAAAAATAATAATAACCATAGTATGATTTTGTTTCATATTTCAAATTAAAAATAATTAATTATCTCTTAGAAAAAATTTTTTAAACATTTTTCAATTAAAAATTTAATTTCAAATACGAAATATGAAATAATTTTTCAATTATAATATTATCTGTTTTTCGGCTTTTTTAATAACAGTCTTTTTTTTCTTTTGTCTTGTTTTTCAGATATATTTTTTTCCCATTTTTTTTGTATTCAAAAATCTGAAATTGAAAAAAAACAAAAATGTTTGAATACCATTACATAAATATATTACTTATATGATACAAATTAAGAAATAGATAAATTTTCGATTAACATAAAAAAAAAATACAAAACTTTTTTAAGTATATAAATTTTCTCTTTTTTGTAATTTTTAGGATTTTCTTTTTTAAAGAGTAAAATAAAAAAAATAAAAAAAAACCATTTGGAAAACCCTTAAAATGATGTGTTTTTATTTTTTTAAATAAATTTTGAATCCAATTTTAAAGAATTATTATTATTAGCTACATTAATAACGAGACATTTTTGCATCCATGATATTTTATACCAACCCCAGTGGGCATCAAAAACGTTGGGGAGAAACGAGGAAGAAAAAATCTGTTTCTTCAGGTTGGAGGTTTTGCGCAGAATTAGCAACCCACCATAGAAAAAAAAAAACAAGAGTTCGGATAAACAAAACGATTGAGAGTTTATTGGAGGGATGTTAATGACCAGATTAAAGCTCACTCCGAACCGAGCTGTAGAAAGTGTAAAAAAATCATTCAGTTCCAGATAAAATTTGTGAATATTTTCCATTTTATTTTTGGTCACATTCAAAAGAAAGACTATTAATAAAAAAAATTTTAAAAATGGTCAATTATATGACATTTTCCATCTCTAACATTTTTCTTATAAATCATGAAATATCTCATAAACGGTAAATTCTATTATCTTGGAATTTCTAAAACACCTTGAAAACATTTTTTGCTTTCTAATGAATCGAAAACCAAATCTATGTATATCTTGTTCTATTTGAAAATTATGAAGGGAAACCGTTAAGAAAACACCCATTTGACCATAAATGATGCAACATAAAATATCATTTTTTGAATAAAATACTCAACCAATTTTTATGAAAATTGGTCAGTTTACTTGAAATTACATACTCTAAACGAATTTTAAGTAATTTTTGGAAAATTTTAGAAAAAAATTTTGTGTTGTGAATTTTCACGTTAAGAACGGGGTCTAAACCCATTTATTATAGAAATTCTTTGCGATAGACATGAAAATTGTATTGGAAAATATTTAAAATTGTTCTATATGAGTATTCCATGATAAATTTATCACAATTTTCAAGAAAATATCGTGAAAATTAAAAATTTTTAAAATATGTACAATATCCCTGTGGAGGACATTTCTGGAAGATTTCCATTTTTTCTAAAAGTGAAAAAACGTATCATCTAACAGCACTGCTATTAAAATGCTATAAAATTCAATGTAAAATATTCAACTAATTTCAATTAAATTTCAAAAACTAATTTTTCATGAAATTACGTTGAATTAAACATAAAAATTGTATTAAAAAATATTTAGACATGTCGAAAGATCATTTTTCGTGTATAAATTGTATTTTATTTATAAGATTTATTGTTGATTGGTCCTTAGTTGGTATTCGAATTTTCTCAAAAATAAATATTGAATATCTTATAGCATTGGCTCATACAGATGAAGATCGCTTTCAACAATACAAACCAAATCAGCTTAAGCTCAATTTTCAAAAGAAATAATTCGAAATACCTATCTAACTAACACTTTTTTTTGGCGGGTACAGATTACAGAATAGTACCATTAGTATATTGCGCGAATTTCTATGTCAAAGTGTAAGACGAGGCTAATAATTAAATTCTATATATTTAAATAATTAGAGTCCAGTGTTTTTAAATGTGGAAAAGAATATTAAAAGTTTATGAATTCAGTGAAGTGTAAATAAATGATTCAATTCTTGTTGTTTTGAACATCAAGGAGGAGACACCGAAGAAAATAATGAGGTATGTATCTCATTTTAACTTTAAGGATTCAAATCTTTGTGAAAACTGAAAAGCGTCTTTTAAGCAAAGAAAAAAGAAATAATCGAAAATTTAAATGAAAAGAAAAAGAATTACTTTATTTAAACTTTAACAACACAATTCGTTATTGTTAATAAGTCTCTTAAAAACTAAATAGCTATTTGCATTTCTTTTTTCTTCTTCTTTGTAAAATACAATTCATTCTTCTTTTTTTTGCTTTCAATACAATTAAAACTCCATGCATCTAAAAAAAAATGCCCCGAAAAAAATTAATTTGGCTATTTCTTAATATTTTTTTTCTAATTTTTCTCAGAAAATCAAACTTTTTATTATTATGATTTTAAAAAAAATATTTTCCCTAATTCTTATTTAACCAGAAAATTGCTTTTAATAGAAAATATGCCAATCCAAGACAATAAACCATTTTTTCACGTTGTTGTCTATGTAAATTTTCCAATTCAATACAATGTACTCGTCTATTTAATTTAGCTAATTGTCGTCTTAAATGAAGTACTTCTTCAGATGGTGTCATATTTTCAGTTAATGGTGGTGTATTATCTCTAAAACTGTTATCACCATAATTTAATGTTTTACGTGATGATGAACCAATTGCTGTTGTAATCATATGTTGTCGTTCTGATATTGGTGTATTTGATATATCATCAGGATTAAAACCAATAGCATTTGGTTGAATATTTGCTTTAACAATATAAGATGAATCTTGATTTGATTCTTGTCGCATTTGATTATTATTATCATTATTATCATCATCAGTAGCTGATGGAAAATGATGTTGATTAAGTGTAATAACACGTGGTGGTGTTGCAACACGTACAAAACCTGGATCCTTTGGTAATATTGAATTTTCCAATACAATTTCTCTTGGTGCTGAACGTGTACCTAAATGTTGATCTTGTCCAATAACAACAATACGATCTGGTACATTCATATCGATTTTATCACTATAATTCCATGAATTTATATAACCATTCTGATTTGATAATAAATGATCATCATCAGAATATTCACCAGTAGCTTTAATACGTTTTGGAACACGCATTTTCTGACTAATATCCTCAGTAAAATGAATATCTGAATATAATGGATCATCTTCAATCAATCCATTGAAACGTGTTGGACTCTGTGGTGTAGCCATTTTTTCTTCTTTTTACTAATAAAATAAATTAAGAATAAATCTCAATAAGTAATTGATTAATTAAAAATACAGAAATAAAAATTAAAATCTGATTAAAATTAAAAATAGAATAATTTTCATAGAGAAAATTACCTGTCTGTCACACAATGAAAGAAAGAAAATGAAAAACAACAAAATTGAATAAGGTTCCGTTCGTTTATTCAGCAAAAGAAACGATTTGGACGCCATTATAATTTTCTATACGCTTGCGCTAACACAAGCCACATTTAAACTGCCAATTTTTTTAATTTAAAAATTGGAATAAAATATTTTAGAAATATAGTTTTCTAAATAAATCTAAATTTACTGTTATTCTAAACATAAAAAAAATCCACATTGGTTTTTCTTGTATGATTCAAGAAAATCCTTTTTTTTTATGGCAGCACTTTCAAAAATTTAAATTTCGAATTCGAAAGTGTTCGTGTGTTGTCACTTGCCACTTGTCAGCTTGGCAGATCAAGCTCTAGAAAAACGCAAAACATAACTAGTGATGGGAACTATCGAATATTTTTGACTATCGAATAAATGAATAATGAATAGTTTTAACTATCGAATAAACGAATAATGAATAGTTCAAACTATCGAATATATCGAATATATTCATTCTTTATTTTTACACACGTTATTGTAATTTTATATAGAATCTTAAGACATTTTTAAAAACTCAACATAACAGAACAAAACGAAAACAAAAAGAAAAATACTGATTTGCAGAAATTTTTCAACTTATACTAAATTATTGCTCAAAAACAAAAGTTCATAATTTGTGTTCCCTGAAAGGAGGTTTCGTCTACTAGAAACCAGTTGCCCGGCTTTGGAGAACAATCTTTCTGATGATACAGATATTGCTGTAACAAATGCTTCTTTTAAATGCAATTTATACAATGTAGGAAAAATATTTTTATTATGCTGCGAAAAATGTAAGGGATTTTCTCTTCTTTGAATATATTTGAGACTTAAATAGCGTTTTAATTCCACATTGGCCGAAACGAAATTAGTGTTTTTTCTGAATTTTTTTTCAATTTATTGTCAAAAAAATTCCAAATACTATTAGAATTAACCTTTTCAGTTTCTAATTCTTTTCGGTGATTTTTTTCGCCAATATTTATCGTTACCTCGCATGTTTGAATTAAAATTAACGATATCATTTCTTCAAGAAGCCATTCTTGTGCTTTTTTTGCATTAGCTTAAATTCCAAATGAATGCTTTTTTAAAGCGAGAATCGAGTGAGCCGTTTGTTAATTAAGTTAAAGACGGAAACGCAATGTGTAGCTGTAGTATGTAGTTCATGTAGTACTACATGCTGTCAAAAGTACAACAGTAGTGTGTAGCTGTAGTTAGCTGAAGCGGAAAGCAGAAATTTTTCTACTTTATATTACAACCTCACGTCACAGCTACACATTGTGTTTCCGTCTTTACTAAAGTTAACTTTGTTACGAAAGTTAAAGAAAGAAAAATATGAAAGAAAATGTAACTTTATGAGCGGGTTTATACGGTCACTTTTTTCAATGGCATTGTCGCCTATTCCGCTTTGTTAAATTACGAAAAAGTCGTACGTACGTTTACACAGTCACTTTTTTACCATAGCTCAAATTCTCTTCATTCTCTTCTATACCGATTTCTTGTTAGGTAAGATGAAACGACAATATATGTTGTGTATGTTTCATCTCCATATATAAAGATAGATATGAGCTGTGTCACTACAAATATAAAATGAAAAGGAGATGCGATAATATAAAAAAAAATTCAAAATTACGAATATAGCATAAAAGGGAACAGGCGTGCTCGAAGAAAAAGTTCGATTATCCCGTGAGTGACTTCCCACCACATACTTGTTACTTCTTTCCTATTTAACAAAGCGGAATGGGCGTCAATGCCATTGAAAAAAGTGACCGTGTAAACCCGCTCTATGTCAATTATTTGTTGGGTTTAATTCCAGTACATAAATATTCGAATATTTATCAATCATTCGAATACATCGAATAGTACCAATATAGATATTCGAATGAATATTTTTGAGCTGACTATTCGAACTATTCGATAGTACTATTCGATAGTTCCCATCACTAAACATAACCTCATTAGTCATTACTCGGTCAGTCAGATAAAAATAAAAACAAATTGGTTTGGTAGACTGATAGCATACTAGTCTACTAGTCTAGTGTATTTTGTGCTTGTTTTGGTCTTTGAAAATTAAATAAAAAGCAGTAAATAATTAAAAATTCAAGATAAGAACTGCTAGTTTCATGTAAATAAATTTTTAATTCTTAAAGTGGAGTTTTTTAATTTCATACAAAATGAGCACTGTAAGTAGAATTTAAAGCGAAATTTTTCTTTTAAATAAAAATATTTTCCATTTAAAGCTGCCACAAGATCTTAAAGGAAAAATTGAACAATGTTGTAGAACAGCTGAAGAATTTACAAAATTATACTATGAAAGTGTCGATAAAAGAAGACATGTAAGTTC
This sequence comes from Bombylius major, assembly GCA_932526495.1. Classification (NCBI taxonomy): domain Eukaryota; kingdom Metazoa; phylum Arthropoda; class Insecta; order Diptera; family Bombyliidae; genus Bombylius; species Bombylius major. The sequence continues at coordinate 13,291,821 of OW052047.1, forward strand.
ATAAATCCCAATTTTAATACTCATCAATCTTTCACAATAAAACAAAATGCTTAATATGTATATATATATATATTTTTTTTAGCAATTGGCACGTTTATATCTTGAAAATGGTCTTCTTGTATGGAATGGTAATGGTGTAACTGGAAGAGATAATATTCAAAAATATGTTCTAGAATTACCAACAACAGAACATCATATTCATACTTTAGACGCACAACCTGTACAAATTGAAGAAACAACAACTGGTGAATTAACATTTTTAATACAAGTTGGTGGTTTAATTAAATATTATGATCATCAATTGAAACCATTTCAACAAACATTTGTTATAACAACACAAGGTGATAAATGGAAAATTGTATCAGATTGTTTTCGATTACAGGATGCAGCAAATATTATGAAAAAAAATAGTAATTAAGAATTAAAAATTACATATATATTTTTTTTTTTTATAAATGATTTTTGAATCAAATGTGAAAACTGCAATAATGAAAAAAAAAAAGTTTTTTATGAAGTCTTTGATTTTTTTGCTTCCGGTTCATCAGAATTTGTAAAAATTGGTTTTGGTTGAGTTCTTGCATATGCTGGTGCAATCCAATATGGATTATCTTCAGCTTCTTTAGCATATTTTAAGATTGCTTCACGAGGATCCTGAAATTTAAAAAGACAAATTAAAAAAAAAACAGAAGAAAGAAAACAAAATGATTAAAACTTACTTGATCATCATCAACTCTTTTACTTAAACCTAAATTTCTTATAACATATGAACTTAATGTACCACCAGATGATGCAACACGACCACCTTGTCCACTTGTTATTGGTAAATCTGGCCTTTTTGATTTAATTGGATCCATACGTTCTTTTTCAACTTTTTTACGATTTGAACGTGATTTCTCTTGTCTAAACATTGGTAATGCATGTGGTGTTATAATTTGTGTAACACCAACAATTTCAGATTGTTTCTTTTTACGATATGTTTTTTTAATACATAATTTTGAACCACGAAAACTACGTTTATCATCATAATAACCTTTTATAACACCATTACCACAACCAACAAATAATTGATTCAATTTTGGATGCCATAATGTTTTTATAATATGTGAATTTGTTACTGGAATTTTCTTAATTATATTCAAAGTTTTTATATCGAAAAACTGAAGATTTGATAATCCTTGTGGTTTTGAAAGTGATTCACCAGTCACTATAATTGAATCATCTGGACTGAAATTGAAAAAAATAATATGCAATTTAAGGATTTTTGTGAACTCAATCAAGTATGTATATGGTATTTTACTACCTGAAACAACAATCAGTTGTATCATATCTTGAAAATAAATTATCCCATACTTTTAAAGGTTTTTTTAATGATCTTAAATCCCAAAGTTTTAATGTTTCATCACATGATCTCGTACCAATTAAATTACCTATAGAGAAAGAAAAAAAAAATATATCAAGAATCAAAAATTGAAAATAAAAATTTCTAATAGTCGTCCTACCCAAATATGAAAAAGTAACACAGGATATTTCTGAACCTTTTTGATGTGCTTGTCTGATGCAATGTGTTGTATGTACAAACATTTTACGTGTATCCCACATTTGTAATGATCCATCATTACATCCAGCTGCAATTAATGTTCCATCACGATTGTATGTACAAGCTGTTGGTGTCGTTCTAAGACCACCTAGTGCACGTGCTTTAATTACAATACGTTGAGTTTTTGAACAAAATGAATCCCATATTCGTAATGTTGAATCTAATGAACTTGTTAAAAATTCTTCTTTTGTAAATGGATGCCAACAACCAGATGTTAATTGTGCTGTATGTCCTTTTGTTTTTGACATATCACTTATATATTGATCACCCTTAACACATTCTAGTTTTTCAAAACCATCACGATCTAGAACTTTTGCCTGTGAATTTCCTGATACAATTAAAATCATATCGCCGGTAACCGAATAATGTAATCCTATTTTATTTTATTTTTTCAAAAAAAGGTATATTTTAGAAATTACTTTTCATTTTTTTTTAAATCATGAAATAACAAACCTCTAATTGGATAATTTTCACATGGTTGTATTGTTCGAAAACTACGCATTGATGTATCCATACCAGCAAAATCCCAGAAGCACATATCATAATCAATTGATCCAGAAACAAGACGTCCACCTGATGGATCTCCAGCTAAAGCTAGAATTGCACGACAGCCATGTTGCATTGTAACTTCATGTGAATCAGGAATTTTCTTTTCTACATTGCCGTCATCATCATTATCATCTTGATCACTATCATCGTCACTATCGTCATCTGATTTATCTCCTTTGTCTGCTGATGATGGTACAGGTCCAATAACTTCATCATCATTCTCACTTTCATCAGAACTTCCAGTTGTTTCTATAGCTGGCTTAGTTATTGCAATTTCTTTTGCTTTGGCCATTTGTTCCTAAAACGTAATTCAAAAATGAAAAAATGTTCTTTAAAATATAGCACTTAAATATTAATTACTACCTCAATATCAAAAACTTTTGCTTTCCTACCAAATCCAACTATGCCCATAACTTCTTTTAAATGCTGATTTTCTAGTTCATTTGAAACTTGATCAATTGTAACTTTACCAAATTTCTTAAAACCTCCACTTACTGTTTCTTTATTTCGCGTTTCATCTTCGTCATTTTTAGTTTCACTCACATTTTTATTTATATTAAGATTTATTTTTCCAAATGTAATCTTTGATTTATTCATTTTTTTCATGAAAATTTTGTTTTAATCACGATAGTCGATACATTACAGAATGAAACGGAACAACAATAAAATAAACAGTGTTGTTGTTATTTTCATTTCCATTTATTTTTGTGGAATCTGTTTTATAGAAAATTTCGAAATCGAAAAAAAAAATTAAATTTTACAAATACAACGTTTAACCATAACTGAAATTTTTTGAATTTAAATTTACTGTTTATTCTACTTATTAAGACACCCTGTGTTTCGAAAATTTGAATTTTGTTTCCATAGAAACCATACCAAACCAAAAACCCAAGCAAAAATATGATTAAATATTCTTAATAAAGAAAGAATTATTAAAAATAACTTTAGTAGTGATAATTATTTTCTAAAAAAAATAAAAAATAAATAATTCATGAAACTAATTAATGGCCGAATTGTATATAATTGGGCAAATATTAAAAGCAACTAATTTTGAAGCACCAAAAGTATTTTGTAAATGGAGTTTACAAGCTGGTAAGAAAAATTTGTTCTTAAATATTTTACAATATAATATTTAAATTGAAAAAAAATAAAATAAATAAATAATAGGAAGTTGCTGGAAAGTAATTGAAGGTGAAAGTGAGGGACAAACAAGTGTAAGTTTTGATCGTTTAAATGATTCTTCATCATTTGCTCATGCAATTGATGTACATTTTGCTACTCGTAGTATACAAGGATGGCCAAAAATACATGTTGAAGTATTTGCTGTAAATGCTTTAAACTATTGTTGGACAATTGGGTATATATTAATTTAATTTGATATATTTTTATTATCATAAAATTTATAAAATATAATTTTTATAGTTTTGGATTTGTACATTTACCAGCTCAACCAGGTCATCATAAAATTGAAATAAAAACGTGGAAAATTGTACCAAATTCATTTATAGATAAAATTAAAGATAAATTTTTATATGGTGGTTATAGTTTATCAAAAAGTGATTTAATTTATTCTGGATTAGAAAGGTTTATAAGAAATTCTAATAATAAAATTAATTCTTTTCTTTTTTGTTCATATAATAAAATTATTGATTTTCATATAGATATAAATTACAAACAATATCATCTGGAACAGTCATAATTGAGCTTTCATTGATATTTCGTAATTTTAATAAATTTGGTGTTGAATTTAAATAAAAATGATGGAAAGTATATATAAAAAAATATTTATACTAAGTATATTATATTTTGTATCAACAGTTCATACACATGAAAGACAATTTGTGAAAATTGGAATTTCAAAACCAAAAGTTATAAATAATAATACAAATGATAATATAACAACAACAACAACTACACAAACAACAACTTTATTAGAAACGACGACAAAAACTACTCAACCATTATCAACTACTACTACTAAAAAAGAACCGTTACCAACAGAAACAACAACAACACCAATACCAAATACAACAACAATGAAGCCAAAACCTCATGATCAATCTTCTAAAAACCACAATAATACAGAATCTGGAACGGAAATTTATTCAAATTATCGTCAAAATTATTATTGTTCTTGTGATTTATCGTTTAATACATGCGATATAAATTGTTGTTGCGATATTGATTGTAATAAGGAAATTTTAAAAGTATTTGATTGTACTAATCATAAAGACTACATTACTTTACATGATTACAATTATGAAGATGGTTTACCATCATGTAAACTAAATCAAGGTTGGTTATGTGTTTTCAAAGATAATTCAAAACAAAAAGAATCAAAAGTGAGTATAAAAACTTTAAAAGGTCAATTCAAACTTCAAACACATCCGGATCCAACGCGACGCGGTACCAATTCTCTAGTATCTGGGTTCTCTTCCGTCCAATCAAGTTCAGTGATTTATATTCGGTCCGGTTCCAAACAAAAATTACATACAACATTTTAAAATACTTGAACCTTATGGAACAGCCACCGGAACCGTAACGAATGGGTGTGATGTGTGATTGTGAATCGACCTTTAATACTTTAAAACCGAAAGCCTTTAAAATATTTTTTTTCTTTTGCAGATTATTCATAAAGAAAATTTAAAATCTACATCGAATTATGAATGGACTAATCCTCTTTTACCAATAATAACATCAACTTCAAATGAAAATCGTAATTATTACAAAATTCGTGATCCTATATTATTTTATAATAAAGAATCAAAGGAAATTGTAAATCTTGGTAAATTTTCATATGATTTTAAAAATTTAAAAAAAAATAATTCATTCATAATTCACTTACCTATGTATTTTATTTATTTCACAGATTTACCATTTTCGTTGATAAATCCAAAATGTCATATTGAAGATTCAGTTCGTCATCTTATAAATTATAATCAGAAATGTTTATTTGATTTACAAAATGCCAATATTTTATCAAAAAAATTATTTAGAAAATTTTCAATATTGAAAATTTTAAAAAGCTATCAAAATTTTGATAACAATGAAATTACAGAAAATGATACGAAATCCTTTAAAAATAATTTCATTAATACAACATTTTACAATTGCAATGAAAAAAATTGTTCGCATATTAAAAATTTCACAATATTCGAAAAAAATAATAAAATTAATAATATAAATTATTTTTCAAAAATTTCTATTCATATTCATCATAATTTTACGAATATTATGAATTATTCTGTATTTTTAACAAATACCACTTATTTTTCAACAGAATTATCAACAACAGTAACAACAACAAAAAATAATGTTTGGATGTTATTCAAAACAAAATTTTATTTTACAAATAAAACTATACAGAATGATAGTTATAGTGTAGTAGATATTACAAGTGGACCACTTGGATATTTACCTGGATATCCAGTAATAAAAAGTAAAATGATACAATTCAATGAAAATTCAAAAGATAATTCGGCAAAAAATTTAATAATCAATTATTTTAAACCAAATCAAACATATAATAATACAAATTTTAAAATTCCATTACCAGAATCAATTCAAAATGATTGTATTTTAACAAATAATTCAAATTCAATTATTAATTATGGTGAAAATATTTTCATACAATGTAATATAAAATTAAATAATAATAATCAATCTGTTAATTCAAATTCAAATTTTACACAAATTTGTTATGAATTACAATCTAAAATATTTAAATTTTTAATTAATACTGAAAATTTAAATACAAATTACAATGTAATTTATATATCAAAATTTGGTTTTCCAAAAAATAATACTAATTATTGGATAAAATTAAATTTAAATTATGAACCATCAATTAATGTAATTGGTATTTATAATGAAAATTTAAAAACATTCATTTGTCAAAATATGATAATTTATGTTAAATATGAATTTTTTATAATTCAAAATAATTTCAATAATATACCAAATCAAAATATAATTGAAAAAGCAAATTTAAATTTTGGAAATTTAGTTGATTTACAATTTAAATTAAATGATAATATTGAATTACCGATAATAATTAATACAATATTTCATGATAATATTTTAAATGATAAAAATTTTACTAATAAAATTCATGTTTGGTGTTTCGTATTTCAAATTTTCATTTCAGGATTTTCAATCACATTATTGAATAAGATTTTATTTTAAGAATTTTTTATAAAAATAAAAATAAAAAATTGTAGACTTTAAAGTAAATTCCTTTTTTTTTTATTTGAATTTTTGTTTATAAAAGCCGTTATATTTTTAAAAAGTTTCAAAATTAACACTTTGTATTGAAAGATTCAGTCCCGTTAATTCACCATTGTGAATAGTGAGTACTGTTATATATGTATTTACAGTTAAACCGGTTATTGTGCGCTGGTTGTAACAATAATGGTATAATTTTTTTCCAACTTGGTATAATAAAAATATTATTTAGAATAATTTTATAGCTTTACGGTTGTAATATACTCACACTTGTTGTAATGAGTCGTACCTCCTTCAGAATCAGATGTAATTTGAGCAGTGAAAACAGGTTTTTAAACCGGTTGCGAGCGACGGTTATATTACAACCATCAATGTGGTACCTGCAATCTTTCGCGGCAAAAAAATAAGGAAAGTTCTTCCCCGATGTAAACTTCAACCCATTGTAGAACCCATTCGGCAAGTGATCACTTCCTCACTAATGTAAATCCACCTTTAGGCCCAAAATACACTAAGTAGGATTACAACTGTCGGATCCAATTAAAAACCGGTTATTAAAACTGATTTACCTATAATAACCGGTTTTTAATTGGATTCCGACGGTTGTAATCCTACCTAAAGCTCCGTATTGTGTTCGAAGCGAAATTTCGTTTCCCATATAAATTACATGTAAAACAAAGGTGGCGGAATTCCGTCAAGAAAATATTCCGTTCACTTTTTGTTTTGCAGTACTGAGTTTAATGTATTTTCACCCTTAGTAAAAATAAATGTGGATTTAAAAATTTCTAACTTGTTCCACACACGACTTTGACAAATTGAACTGACATAACATGACAATTGAATTGAGAACAGTTGTGAAAAATTCGAGGAAAGTAATATTTAATTAATTTTTTTTCTAAAAATTGCAATGCATTTTTATTTTGTGAATTTGAAAAATATTTTTATTATTACAAACAAATAAGGAATTTGTAGGTATGTTTTTTTATGTTCAAGGATAATTAATACTAAAATTTAAAGAACATAACATTCGATTAAAATTAATTAGTCATTTTACAAAATACATAATTGTTTCATAATTTTGCTGATAAAATCAGTGAATGTCAGAGTCAGACAATTAAATCATAAAAGGTGACTAATTTTATCTCATACTTTTAATTTACATTTAAAAAGTATTTTAAAAAAAAAAAAATGAACAAGATTATTTTTCAAATAAATCAAAAAGATACTTTTTCAGCTTTAGTAAAGAATATTTTTGTACAGAAGAAAACAAAGAACTTAACAAACTCTTATCTAACAGATACGTTGTTGTTGTTGTTGTTGAATATAGTTTTATATGGGGAAAAACTAGAAAAATACTTAATTAATTAAAAATGAAAATTTATATACATACTTACAATAATATTCAATAACAATAATAACAATAATGTATAAAAAGTTTTCTACTAAAGAAGATTTTTTTAAAAATTTAATTTCAGGCTTTAACTACCCCACCACCCACACTGAAGCGAATATATAGATAGTATGATTAATTTGTGTTGGAATTAAAAGTAGCAAAAACAATTAACGAACAACAATTATTTGTTGAAAAATATTATGCATAAAAAAACAAAAGATATGCAAATTATTTAATTTTTATAATAAATAAAGAATAGCTATCTTTTGTTTTTGTGTATCTAATTTAAAAACATAAATTTACCTACCTATATTTCATATATGTACATATAATGTTTTTACCTCGAAAAAGACGATTTATAAAAAGGTGATTTTTTTCTTTTTCTTCAAATTAAAAAAATTTTCAAAATACATATTTTTTTTTATTAAAGAAAGTGTAAAAGTTTTGCTTTTTAAAAAAAAAAATTACTTTCATATTAATAACTAAATTATTTATTTCTCCCCTTTTAAGAAAAAAAAAAAGCAATAATAATTAATTAATAATTGTCGTATCATAGCTTTGTAGAGAGACAAATAATTATTTCTCCTTATGTTGTTGTAAAGAAAGAAAAAATAATAATAGTGTAATGTATAATTAATTTTTGTTGAAAATTTATCCTTTTTAACTTTATTTGTTTGACATCCTTTTTTATTTATATTTTATATACATAAAATAAATCAAATATTAGTAGATATAGGTAGTATACCTTATTAGTCATTTACCTAAACAAAAAAATTAAAATAAAAACATACACGCATATTAGTTGCTTGCTGGGCTACATATTATAGAATTTACGTCCAAACTGTATAAGTATTATTATATTTATTATAATATTTTCAAAATTTAAATATTAAAGGAAATAAAAATAAAATTAAATTGATTGAAAAGTTTTTAAATTGAAATTTAACGAATAGAAAAGAAATCAAAAAAAAAAAAAAATGTATGGAATTGATAAATTAGTGAATGATTTCTATCGAACAACTTTAATACCTGGATTGATTATTTTTGCTTGGCTTATTGGATTGTAAGTACCTACATATTTTTTTTATTTTATAAAAAAGAAAAAAATACATAACTAAAACCGAATTTAAAAGGTAAATTTTTTTGTTTATTTTAAAACGATATATTTTTCCTTTTTTCCCCCTTTAATTTCATGCTTATTACGTATTTATGAAAATAAACTTAATATTTATTTTTTTAAATTCATAAATAAAATATTTTTTTCTACTAACTCTGTCTAAGTCTAAGCGTTAATTTGAATTAAACAAACACATGTATATTTTTTTTATGTTGCAAAATTTTTACACTACAAACTTACTTCTTAATTTAAAAAAAAACATTTTAACAATTATTCGAGAATTTCAAAGTTAAAAAAAAAACGATTTAACTTACGAAAATCAAAATAAAATTCATTTTCTTTGATGAAACAAAAATTTATTTAGATAAATCGTTTTTTTTTTTGCTTTAAGTGTCTAATTTTAAGGGGACACATTATTTTAACTTTCTTATTTTTAATAGTTTCTCGTTTTTTCATGATTTTTCTTTTGATTTTCATTAGTTTTCTATCTTAATTTTTCATCGTGATATAAAATAAAAATTTTTTTTTTTAAATTTTGTTAACACTTTGCAGACGGAACACCAGGGCCGGATTAGCCATATAGGAGAAACTAGCAAATGCTACGGGCCCCGACCATAGAGAATAAATTGAACTTTTTTTTGCTCGTTAGTAGAAAATTCATTAAAGAATTCTGGGGGCCCCGCGCATAGAGAAGAAATAACATTTGCTACCGGCCCCGCGCTGGCTTAATCCAGCACTGCGGGACACTGTGATTACAATCCGTTAAAAATTATAAAGTTGAATAACGTGCAAATAATTGGATTTGCTACACGCGTTCTTCAAAAATGTGGAAAAAACCATGCCCGTTTGTAAAGTGTTAAATTTTCTTTCGGAATTTATTGAATAAAATATAATTTCTGATTTCCCTTGAAATTAAACAAAATTATTTTCAGTCAAAATTAAATATATTTTAAATAATTAATTATATATGTAATTTTAATTCTATATGTATTTTTTTTTATTATATTTTCAGAATATCTTTAACATTTCTGAAGATATTTCTAATAGCATTTCTACTTATATTTGTATTACTGCCAATATTATTTAAATATTCAATACGTTTACAACGTGGGATATTATTTTTAACATTCAGTGTGTATATTTTTTTCTTTATTATTATTTGTTTAATTTTTGTTTTTTTTTTCTTTCAAATTAACAAAAATTTTTTTTTCTTCAAATTTAGTTGCATATCCACGTAATATTGATCTTAAAAATCCTTTAAATGTTGGCTTATATGGTACAAGAAATTTTTATATAAAAGTTAAAGATTCAGATGTCGATGAAACAGATGAAATTAATATTGGTGTTTGGCATATATTACCAATTCATATTGTCAAAAGATATTCAAAAGAACTTCAATTGAATAAGGTAAATAATTTTTTTTTCTTTTTTTTTAAAATGTATATTTTTTCTCGTACCATATATATAGGAAATTTTACAAAATATTCAAAATATCACAGATGATAAATTAATTGATGAAAAAACCAATGAACATTTAAATAAATTAGAACCATTTATAAAATCTGAATTTCCAATAATAACAATAGATAATGAGAAATTATTTTATGAAAGAATGTTAAGACAACCAGGAACTATAGTATTATATTTACATGGTAATACAGCATCACGTGCAGCTGAACATCGTGTTAAATTATATAAAGTATTACAAATGCTTGGTTATCATGTTATTACAATGGATTATCGTGGTTATGGTGATTCGGATAAAATATCACCAACAGAAGAAGGAGTTGTTAAAGATGCATTAACTGTTTATAATTATATAAAAAATTTAACAAATAATCCAATATTTTTATGGGGACATTCATTAGGGACTGGTGTATCAACGCATTTATTATCATTATTAAATCAAATGAATGATCCTGGTCCAAGAGCTCTTGTATTAGAAAGTCCATTTACAAATATTAAAGATGAAGTTCGTAAACATCCATTTGCAAGGGTAATTTCTAAATCATTTTCATTCATCAATCAATCAATCATTATTTTCTATATATATATTTTTTTTCTAGCTATTTAAAAATTTGCCATGGTTTGATTATACAATTGCAAAACCAATGTATGCTAATTCATTACGATTTGAATCTGATCAACATATTAGTGAATTTCGACAACCAATATTAATATTACATGCTGAAGATGATTATGTTGTACCATTTCAATTAGGTTATAAATTATATCGTATAGCATTAGATACACGTGGTAAATCATGGGGACCAGTAGAATTTCATCGTTTCGAAGGTTCATCAAACTATGGACATAAATATTTATGTAAAGCACCAAATTTACCAGAAATTGTTAAAGATTTTTTCGATAGATATCGTAATGAAATTTATTAGAAAATGAAAAAATAATTTAGTTAAAAAAGAATTATAAAAAGTCAAATAAAGATCGATCCATACATAACTGATTCGGCACCGATCTAGTTCTGTCTGTGAAGTTGTGAACGTGTGAAAAATCTAATTGAACAGATAGGAACCGGAATCGGTGTCGAATCGGATATGTGTGGAATTGATTAAATGAATGGTACAGGGATAGATAATATGAAAGATATATTTTTAATTATGGAATTCATATCAAATAATTTGACCTTGTTTTATTTTTTAAATGATGTGATTTCCATATAAAAGTTTTTGAAAGTGTAAAGTGCCATTTAATAGACAACTTTTTTTTTTTTCTTTAAAAAATTATACATAAATTTATAAATTTTCTTTAAATAATTATTTATGAAATTTTTTTTAAATTTAAATAAGAAAAAAAAAAATTCTTATGCAAAGAAAAATGATAAACACAAAACAGATCTTGAATTTTGTGATTTTATTTTGAGATAAGATATTATGAAAATGTAGTTTTTTAGTGTGTTTATGAAGGAAAGAAAAAATTTATATATATGTATAATTAATTCAGTTAATTTATTATGTATTACCGTATTACTAAATTATATATGTTACCCTCCTTGTTCTATTCATACTCACTTTAAGTATCTTTAAATGTATTAAAATTCACCTTAATTATTTATGAAATAAAATTTATACAAAGAAAATAAAATCAATTTAAGTTTATTTTTGATAAAATGTCTAGTCAAATTTTAGGATAAAAGGATTCTTTTTCTTCAATGGCTACAACTTGAGTTTTTGGTCTGTATAAGAACAATGGATTATAGTTTATTTAAGGACCTAATAATTCAAATTAGTCATATGGATTGTACAAAAGATCTAAATAACCTGGAAAAACATAATAGAGTCATTCTGAAATGGATAATGAATCTCAGGCTACAAAAGCATCAAAAGTAATGAAGAAGCCAAATCAGGATCTAACATCTAACACACCCCTTTCATGGGACCTTAACCTGTTGTTGTTGTTGTTGTTGTGTAAGTGGGGGGGGATGCGGATAAGGCATCCACGAGCACTCAGACAGGAGAGTCCATTGTACTCAGCGCCCCGTCTCTAGTAAAATCTCCTCGTTTTCTTAACAAACGAGAGGACTTTGTCTAGGGTTTGAGAACAGATGTCTTCCATTCTCATTACATCAGAGTTCCATGTATGAAGCCTTATCCTAGAGAAGGCCGGGCAACAGCAGAGATAGTGCTCTGTTGTTTCGGCCTCCTCCTGGCACGCTCCACACGTTGGGTCCCTGACCACTTTCATGACCGCCAGATGGTGGTTACACGTGTTGTGCCCTGTAATGAGCCCAACGAGAGCCCGACAGTCTTTTCTACTAAGGTTTAGAAGAAATCTAGCCGTTCTTTCCTCAGGCTTTTTCACAAAGCATTTCGTACCACTGCAACCAAGTAGGGCAGACCATCTTTCCGCATGGATTTTCTCCATGTGTTTGGTGATCCATCCACTGATCAAGGCGCAGTTGATACCTATCGTTGGTTCCGGTCCTCATACAGAGTTAAACGAGCCCTCCTTCGCGAGGGCGTCGGAGATTTCATTGCCCTCTATACCATGGTGACTTGGAACCCACAGAAGCTTAAGTTCATTGTGTTCGCTAATGGATTTAAGTTTCTTTTTGCATTCATGGACAATTTTGGATGTCGTGATTGGACTCTCCAGAGCCTGCAGCGCAGCTCTGCTATCACTGCAGATGCAGAGAGCCCTTCCACTCCATCTGTTATCAATTATCCAACATGCCGCTTTTAGTATGGCGTAAATCTCCGCTTGGAAGACAGAAGTCATACCACTTAGCGTATATGAGTATTTGATATCACTGTTCAAATACCAACCCGAACCAACACCGTTTCCGGATTTGGATCCATCCGTATAGAGAATATCTGTTGCCCCACTTAGAACAGCAGTAGTATTTGACCACTCTTCCCTTGTGGGATACATTACATGATATTTTCTACCAAACATGACACTTGGAGTCATGTCATCCCAAGGCATGTTGAAAAGGTTGCACTTTTCAACAAGTCTGTCCGACATGACTGCATGTCCTACGCTTGTCTCTTCCCTCCAGCATCCACTACGTTTCAGCCGGTAGACTGACTTCATCGCTACCTCCTGAATTTTGAGATCCAGTGGCAGCAGATTTAGCAACGCGTCGAGGGCTGCACCAGGAGCTGAGCTTAAGGCACCAGTGATCCCAATGCAGATTTCTCTCTGTAGCCCATTAAGTATTCGAACACAGGTGTTAACCTTAGTCCGTCTCCAAAAGACCACCGACGCATATGTTATAATGGGTCTAATAACTGCTACATACAACCAGTAAGTCATATACGGCCTTAGCCCCCATGTCTTACCAAAGACCCTCCGACATTGCCAAAAGGCACACCGTGCCCGAGAGACCTTGTTGTTGACATGACTTTTCCACGAAAGCTTGGTATCTAGTGTTACTCCCAGATACTTTACCTCCGTGGAGAGTTCGATTACCACACCTTTAAGGCTGGGTAGTTTCAGACCGTCCGTTTTTCGTTTCCTCGTAAACAACACAATAGTTGTTTTCCTAGGATTAACAGAAAGTCCGTGTTTTTCACACCAGCTTTGAATCTTGTCAAGTGCTATCTGTAATTTATTACAGATGAGCGCCAACGATTCACCAGCGATCAGTGAGCATACATCATCAGCATAAGCTTGAGTATGTACACCTGTTAATGATTGCATCTCATCCAGTAGTGAGTCAATAAGCATGCTCCAAAGCAGTGGCGAAAGAACACCCCCCTGAGGACATCCTTTCACCGCCCTAACTAAGTCGCATTCCCCATCGATCATACCGTCAGTGAACAACAGTCTGTTGGATAGCATGTAGTGGATCCATCGAACAAGCGTTGGCTCCACTCCATGTCCACCAGCAGCATCGCACAGAGACTTATAGTTTGCGTTGTCGAAAGCCTCCTCAATGTCGACGAACACACCTAATGCGTACTGTCCTTTATCGTGCGCCTCTTCGATCCTGGAGACTAGATCGTGCAGCGCAGACTCACAGGACCTTCCGCTCTGATAAGCGTGTTGTTTGCTGTTGAGAGGAAATCTGAACAGTGCAAAGCCCCTAATGTGCTTCTCCACAAGTCGCTCCAGACTTTTCAGTAGAAATGACATTAAACTGATAGGTCTGAAGTTTTTTGCCAAGGTATAGTCATCTTTCCCAGGTTTGGGAATGAAGATTACCTTGACTTCCCGCCATTCAGAAGGAACGTAACCCACCGCTAGGCAAGCTCTGAATATTCATTCAAAGTTGGGGCTAGGATGTCACTTCCTTCTTTCAGCATTGCTAGATAAATGCCGTCCATCCCCGGTGTCTTGTAACTTTTGAAAGATGACAAAGCGAACTTTATTCTTTCTGTAGTTACCACTACATCCATACCACTACCATCTATATAGGAAATTTTACAAAATATTCAAAATATCACAGATAATAAATTAATTGATGAAAAAACCAATGAACATTTAAATAAATTAGAACCATTTATAAAATCTGAATTTCCAATAATAACAATAGATAATGAGAAATTATTTTATGAAAGAATGTTAAGACAACCAGGAACTATAGTATTATATTTACATGGTAATACAGCATCACGTGCAGCTGAACATCGTGTTAAATTATATAAAGTATTACAAATGCTTGGTTATCATGTTATTACAATGGATTATCGTGGTTATGGTGATTCGGATAAAATATCACCAACAGAAGAAGGAGTTGTTAAAGATGCATTAACTGTTTATAATTATATAAAAAATTTAACAAATAATCCAATATTTTTATGGGGACATTCATTAGGGACTGGTGTATCAACGCATTTATTATCATTATTAAATCAAATGAATGATCCTGGTCCAAGAGCTCTTGTATTAGAAAGTCCATTTACAAATATTAAAGATGAAGTTCGTAAACATCCATTTGCAAGGGTAATTTCTAAATCATTTTCATTCATCAATCAATCAATCATTATTTTCTATATATATATTTTTTTTCTAGCTATTTAAAAATTTGCCATGGTTTGATTATACAATTGCAAAACCAATGTATGCTAATTCATTACGATTTGAATCTGATCAACATATTAGTGAATTTCGACAACCAATATTAATATTACATGCTGAAGATGATTATGTTGTACCATTTCAATTAGGTTATAAATTATATCGTATAGCATTAGATACACGTGGTAAATCATGGGGACCAGTAGAATTTCATCGTTTCGAAGGTTCATCAAACTATGGACATAAATATTTATGTAAAGCACCAAATTTACCAGAAATTGTTAAAGATTTTTTCGATAGATATCGTAATGAAATTTATTAGAAAATGAAAAAATAATTTAGTTAAAAAAGAATTATAAAAAGTCAAATAAAGATCGATCCATACATAACTGATTCGGCACCGATCTAGTTCTGTCTGTGAAGTTGTGAACGTGTGAAAAATCTAATTGAACAGATAGGAACCGGAATCGGTGTCGAATCGGATATGTGTGGAATTGATTAAATGAATGGTACAGGGATAGATAATATGAAAGATATATTTTTAATTATGGAATTCATATCAAATAATTTGACCTTGTTTTATTTTTTAAATGATGTGATTTCCATATAAAAGTTTTTGAAAGTGTAAAGTGCCATTTAATAGACAACTTTTTTTTTTTTTCTTTAAAAAATTATACATAAATTTATAAATTTTCTTTAAATAATTATTTATGAAATTTTTTTAAAATTTAAATAAGAAAAAAAAAATTCTTATGCAAAGAAAAATGATAAACACAAAACAGATCTTGAATTTTGTGATTTTATTTTGAGATAAGATATTATGAAAATGTAGTTTTTTAGTGTGTTTATGAAGGAAAGAAAAAATTTATATATATGTATAATTAATTCAGTTAATTTATTATGTATTACCGTATTACTAAATTATATATGTTACCCTCCTTGTTCTATTCATACTCACTTTAAGTATCTTTAAATGTATTAACTCGATTCTGGATTGTATCTGGTATTGTATGTGCAATTATTATATTGTATCTACATATCTATATATTTTTCAGATAAATCAAGAATTATCGGATAAAACAATTAATTATGGGATACTATTCAGACGTATGAACAATGTAATGGTAGAGTATATTCAAATTCATCTAAAGTAAGTAAGAAATTGGGATATATATATAGAGCAGAAGTAAGTAGACAAGTACAAGTACAAGTGAGTAGTACAAGAAAAGTAGAAAAAAGGACAATTTGTTTTATTATATGTGTATATTTATTGAGGAAAAAACTGATACATGACTTATTAGGTTTTTATTACTAGATCCGATCAACTGTATTGCACAATTGAATCGGTCTAGATTTTGATTTTGTGGTTAGGACGGTCAGGTGTATGTAGTAATACATATGTACATCTGACTTGATTTTGCTCACAATTTTATTTTATTCGAAATCCAAGAGTCAACCTTCTTCCAATGGTGGCTGAGGGGCTTGTGATCTAACAAAAAATCATCTACCTCTCGTTAGACGCGCCTGAGGATGATTGTTGATAGTGGGCTTGGAGATCGGTAAAATAAAAGTTGGTCTGGAAGTTCTTCCACCTGCAGATCAAGCGTTAGCGGAGGATGAGTCCAGGGTCTCTTACTCCCCGACAGTCTTGTTCTCTGGTGGTCCTTCCACTTCCTGGGCGCCTCATACGCGCTCAGCAGAAGCGCACCAACAACAAGAGCAATAAACAGAATGGTACTCGTTCCGGAGGCGGATTCAGACCATTAGTACTAGTGTTCTAGTAGACTATTGCCGTGACAGAAACGAAACAGCACTTTCGATGATAAACGAATGCATGATGCTCGATAACTGGAGACATAAAACCATAGCCAGAATTCTCAAATAAAAATCTTCTGGAATTTTTGGTAAACCCAAACTTTTCAATTAGATTAGATAAGAATGGACGATACAATAAGCTTATTAGTACCTTATTATTAAAAAATGACCTACTAGATACTCAATTTCTCCAAATCGTTATAATATCACAAAAAACAAATTTTACAAAACGGTTTTTTTTTTGTTTCTAAATTTTAAATTACAAAATTCATTCTTTCAAAATTCGAAATAAGAAATTCGAAAATATATAATTAATTTCTTTTCACATCTGATAACACTTTTTTAACTTTCCATATTATTATTTTGAATTTTCGAATTATCAAAGTTTCAATTCAACTCCAATAAAATTATTACCAGAGGCCAAGTCCAGTGTTCCATTCCAGTATTTCTCATTCAACCTTTTATACCTACACAAATATGGCTGACGGTGGTAATATGGATAATAGTAAAAATTTATTTAGTTTGTTTTATTTAAGAAATTTTAATTAAAAAAGAATTTTTTGTAAATAAATTTAAGCAAAATTATAAATTTTAATTAGTGTACATTTTACAATTAAAACAACAACAAAAAATTATTTTAAATTTATGTGAATTTTTTTTTAATAAATAAAACTGCATAAAGTTAAAATTTACAAAAAGAAAAAAAAAAGAAACAGGAAATTTCACAGTGAAAAAGGTGGAGTGGATTCTTTTTTTTTTTTCCTCTATGATTTAGAATTAAATTTGTTCTAATTTTTTTATTTTTTTTTTGCTTATGAAAAATTTTATAGTGAAAGAAGAGAAAAAAGTTTATTTTTAAAAATTTAACTAGTTTTTTCATTTTAAAAAAAAGAAGTTATGTGGTAATACAAAATTTATTTATTTATTTTTTTTTTTTGTCGTAAAGGATAATTAGGAATATATCCCAGCGCCTACGTAAATTTTATTGCTAAAAAAAGGAATCATCAAACAAAAATATAAAAAAATAATATGTGGTAATGTACTTGAAAAATTGACATTTTTTTTTTGTTTTAATTTTGTTGTTTGCTTTAATTTTAATTAAAAGTTCTAGTTAGTAAAAAGATAATAATTTATAGAAACAAATTTCTGTTTAGAAGAGTAAGCCGGTGCTAAAGGATATGGCATTTAAAAATTTAATTTATTCATTATTGCAAAAGAGAGAAAATTTTTAATAGATCAAGAAAAAAAAATAAAAATAAAGAAGAAAATTCTCTGCAGGATGAAAAAAAAATTTATTTTTTTTGTATCATATCCGGAACAAACACATACGCACATTAATATATATGTATATATTTTTTTTTCGATATTTTATGCGATATTTATGTATGTATCTATATCTACATATCTATAGCTGTTCTCTGTGCATATAATATATGTATCAGATGTAGATAAAGGTACAACATATCTACCCTATTTAGTTACTCATCGGGAATTCAGTTTTTCTTTCTTCCAATTATTTATTATTATCATACCAATACTACTCATATGTACATATTTAGTTAAAATGGTTTAATGCAATCGATTTCGCAAAAAAACTGAATAAAAAAAAAAAACCATGAATAAATCAATGACAAATATTAGTTTAATGATATCACACAATCACAATAAAATCTCTTTATAAAAATACTATAGTTAGTTAACTTAAATTTTAAAAATTATCAAAAATATCTACCAGGTAATTTTTAGTGTTATAATTTGATAAAAGGAAATTATGTATCACCTATGTTTAAAAAAAAACCAACAACAATAACACGAAAGAAAAGACCATATGCTCTTATTACAATATTAAATTGCATATTATAGAATAGGTATACTAAATTCATACTTATGGCCTTATGGGAAATGGAGATTGTATATATTGTACTAAATTTATATAGTTAAATGAATGTAAAATAACAGCAACACTAGGTACATTGTTACATTTTAGATATCTGTGATTTTTGTGTGATGATATGGTTCATCATCATCAACAGTATACCCAAAAGTAATTTTTACAAATTCATAAATAAAAACCTAAACCATTTTGTAATATAAAAAATGCATATACATACTTTATATAATATTTATGTATTCTACATGTCCATATACATATTGTGTGTATGTATATAGTTACACTTTATTTTTGTGGGGTAGTAAAAATACATAAAATAATAACAATAAAATTCACGAAGGATTAACTAAGTATAGTATACTAAAAATGAAAATGAGAATAAAAAAAAATCAAGAGAATGAAGAAATAGGGAACCAAAAATTGTATTTTGTCTGTCAACTTTTAATAATGAAAATCCATTAAAAGTCAACACCATGCCTGCAAGAGTAAAAAAAAGAGTATTATAGAGCAGCAGTCTGAAAAAATAAAATAATTTTTTTTTGTAATATATAAAATTTTTTGAAAGTGTTGAATATTGACCCTTATATGCGCAGGATAATAACTATAAGTATAGTGTAAGTGTAAGTAGATGTAAATGTGTAATGGACTACAATTGCACTTCGACCAAAGTAAAGATCTTTTGTACAGCCCGTACTTCTTATAGATTTAGGCTATTGATAAATCCTAAAATTCTATTAGAAGGTGCACACCAGATTTCCTCCGGTTTGAGAAAAGGCTGATCAGCATGTAGGATGTAGCACATTCTTTTAGAGGCCAACGCCTCGGATTCACACAGAATGTGTTTTGAGGTTTATTTGGCCTTCTTGCAGAATCTGCACTTGTCTTCCTCCTGTAGTCCTATCCGACTGTAAGTGTAAGTTACGTATAGAAAAGCTTTTAATACATAATATGTATTTATAAAATTCTATTTTATGTAATTCTAAACCGTGCAAACTGCAATTTCTTGTTTTGTATCGTGACCGTGAGATTGCTTGGAAAAGTCGCTGACAATAGCAGTTTTTTGTCATGAAACTACTCATCTTGTCTTCTATAGATAATTAAAATAAATAGGTACTTAACTATTGTTTCTAGATGTTAATATACAATAGAATAAATTAATAACTAATGGCGGATTTCTTCAGTATCAACTTTCTTGTAGCTAACTTTAGCAGAAAGATAATAAAGAGAATTTTTTAATGAAGAAATCCAGACCTCTAGGTTGGTGTCACCTACACTTAGATGGTACCCAGTTAGCGGAGACTTCCGAAGAAATTGGCCATAAGTCTTGTAGTAGCTGGGTAATCATTAAATCTTATGTAATTTTTCAATAATTTACACTTTGTTTTGAAGAAGGTAAAAGTTGTATTTTATTCGAACTACCTTCAATCTACAAGAGCTAATTAGGACATGCAAAAAAAAAGTAAATAAAATAAATAAACATAATTTTTTGTATTGTTTTGTTCTATACTTTTACATACGAAATAATTAAGATATGTAATAAAATTATTAGAATTTTTTTTATAATTAATTACCTATTCCAATCACGTAATTTGTTTATTATGCTTAATTTTCTTTCAAATATTTTTTCATAATAATTAATTACTCATTAAAAACATTTGTAAATATTTTATTACTCATTTACCGTAATATCGTCATTCATATATATTTGAAAAAAACCAATTACTTATTTACAAATAATTAAATATTTACATTACATTGACACCATCTATTATGTTTTATAATAAGACATTGACCTCAACTTTTACTTATTTTTGTAATGTTATTTTTTTGTTGATTCGATACTTATTTGTATTTGTATCTTTTTATTTTTAAATTTTAAAATTAGATACTTCTGTACGATGTCGTTTTTAAATGCTTAATATGATTTCTTGATTCATTACCATAATTCTTTTTTTGTAAATAAAAGTGAGACAAAAAAATAATAATATTTCAAGTTTTTATTATGTTCAGACGACAATTATACCATAAAAGCGATAGTTACTCATATAACAGTACGTTTAACTATCGCTTTTATTTAATTTAATATGATTTTTTTTTTGTTTCTTTGTTTGTTCAGTATTTAATTTTTCTATAGTTTTGCCTGACCTATAAGGTAATGTTGATTGGTGGTGGTATGTACCATACAAGAATCAAATTACACACTATAGTGTACCTATACCTATACCTATAGGTACTTGAATCAATTTCAAGTTGTGTAAAAAAAAAAACACTTTCTTCCTTATACATACATATAAACACAGGGTGTTTCATAGAGCGTGTGCCAAATTAAGCAGGATCGTAAATATCGATTAAAGTAGCTTTACACTACTTGATTTGTCATAATATAACTTCACACACTAACTATATGTCACTGGTAAAATTTTGACAGCGTTTACACTGTTTGATTTTGTTGAGAAACTTTTTCATATGACTTTACACTCGACATATCATAAAAATAGATTTTTTCTATTTTCGTATGACATTTGATTTGACTTCGTAATATTGCAGTTTTTTTTATTTCAATGGATTATCAGTATTATGAAAAGTCGTATGATAAATACATATGTAAAATACCACATATAAAGTCATATAACAAATCAAGTAGTGTAAAGGTACTTTTAGCAATGAAAAAAAAATTGTTTGACAAGGGAAGAGGGGGAAGGGTGCATTCTCAATAGTTTCAGAGATATTCAAGTTGAAAGAAAGTTTTTTTTTTTTTTCGAAAAGTGATCAGTTCAACTTTTTGTAATATATCAGGGTTTGTGCAAAATATAGGGTCATACGAAGATGCGCATTCCAAAAAAAACCTTCAAACTCAAAAAGTTTTTAAAAAATTTCCGAATTTTTTTGTTCAATGTCGAATATCTCGAAAATTTGTCCTATATTTTATTTATTTTTTTTTTTTTGTATTTTTATGTTTTAAATGAAAGTTTATTTAGTTTTTTTCAAACTAGCATTTATGTATTTCATTGGATTATTTTTATCCTTTGAAAAGTTGTTGGTTGGGTTGGTTGACGTGGCGGTTCTTTGGATTATTTCCGAAGACCCAATTAGCACTAAACCGTGCCGTTTTTATACCACACACCGACACACCTCGCAGTTGTCGAGTCAAAGGGTCGTAAACCATAATTCTTTTAAATGATGAGTTATGAACTGCTCTTGAATTAATTATGGTTTAGAACTTTTTAAACATCCTGTATCTACTTTTAAAATTTATATATATTTAAAAGTACCTTTTCATATAATTTCTCATGATTGTATTTTTTTTAAATATAAGAGCTACCTATTTAGTTAACTTATTTTAATACAATAATGGTAAAATCAACATTTTTTTTTTCTTCATCAAAATATAGACCGTATGTACCTTTGTGCAGAAATATTAGTAAGTGAAGTAAATAAGGAAAAAAAAAATGTTCATTTCATGCAATTGAAGATGTTTTTTTTCGTTTTTTATTTATTTCTTTCCTTTAACGAAATAAAATGAGTAGTCTGGTTATTTTTCTGATAGTTACCATACATGTATTATTTATGCAGAGGTTGCAAAATTGTTATAAAAAAAGTAAATAAACAAGAAATTGCTTACATGTACAAACAAAATTTAGCTTGTCATTGTTGTAGTCTGGTAATAAGAAAAAGAAAAGAAGAAAAAAACAAAATTAAAAAGAATTTGATTTGAAATTTAAGTATAAATCTAGTTTTAAGTGGCCTTTTTTTGCCTTTCAATTTTTATTCTAAAAATATCTACTTAATATTCACTTGATGGAAATTCTTAAAGTACATAATAGGGGAAAATACCCAGTAATGAGCCGTTGGTTTTATTTTATTCTATAACTAAGATATTTTTATAAAAATACAAGTGAATATTTGCTATATACATATTTAGAAAAATATGTTATCCTTGCAATTCAGCGGCTAGTTACTGGTGAAAAGGGGGCTCGTTACTGGTCTTAACGAATTTTGAATTATTATCTTAGTTTTAGTAATTTTATTGAAATAAAAACATATTTTTTGCATTAAATTGTAAATCTAGATCCTTCAGAAAATTTATTTTACTCTTGGTTAAAATTATTTATCAAATAATTTAACCGTGGCATAAGAAAAAGGTCAAAAATGTTCCTTAAGGGGGCTCGTTACTGGGTATTCTACCTTACATGTGTATAAAAGAATTACTCACAGGAATATTTTCCTTTATTTCTGTTTCTAATTTTAGAAGATTCATAATACAAGTATTTCTTTTTGTTGTTGTTTGTTTTGTTTTCCATTCTGTTTTTTCTTTTTCTAAATTTTTAAATTACAAGAACAAAATAAGACCATACTTATATTAAAATAATAAAAATTAAGACAATAAAAAAAATGTATATTTAATAAGTGCTTATATAAACACATTTTATGATTGAAAACAAAACAAAAACCCAGCATGAGATTGCATTTTAATTTATATGCATGCATGCATGTATGCAAAATAATGAAAAACCACACAGCAAATGATTTTTAGTATACATACATGTGTTTTCTGATGGTGTTTTATATTTTCCCTTTATACTTATTAGAAGGTAAAGAAAAACAAATACATACGTATACTTAACAAAAATAATGGTTTTTTTGTTGTTGTTGGTCGAACATAAATCAAAAATTATATGAACTCATATTCCAAAAATAGGTAAAATCAAAAAATACATATATAAGTACTTGCAAGAAAAAAGAAGAAAAATATAATTAAAATAAAACTATACTTTTCAAAGTTACTACAATATTTTAGAATGATTAAGGAAGTTATCATGAAGTAAATACACTTAAGTATGTACTTCTTATCAAAAAAATTACATACTTTTAGAAATTTTTTGCCTTATTTATTATAGTTATCATATAAGTGTGTGTGTAGTATTTTTTTTTCTTAATTTTTAATCATAACATAATTTTTTGCTTTCATTTTATATAATGTATGTACATAAGTATGTTGATATGTATATGGGGAATTCCATTTGTAACGGGTGTGACTCTTAAGTATTGAAAAACTCGTACAGCAATTGCATTCTGATTATACTTTTATGTTCTTAATATGCCTTCTAGTAAAAGCAAACGAAGGTTACGATAAAACAGAAAACTTCAAATGTTTCTAATCAGAATCGTCATTTTAGTAGCGTAACGAGTGTGACGCTTACGATTTCGAATTTCACTGATTTCCGTATAATTCACTAAATATCCTAAATTTTTCATATAAACAATTCAAAAAATTATTTTTAATTATACTGTAGACACTTGGAAAGAATCTTTTGGAAAAATTTGACGAGGAACAATGCAATACTTTTGTCATAACTAAAAAAAAAAGAAATGTAACGGGTGTGACATTTTTTGTAACGAGCGTGACAGCGAAACGAGTTTCTCTACTGATGTGATAAGTAGCAAAAAAAATTTTTGAATACTGTTCTCCATAGTGATATCGTAAATAATTTAACACTAGATGTACCAAAAATTCATATATACCTATATCCAAACTAGCTTCATTCATATTAATTTTAAGGTCAAAAGTGGTCGATTTGCATGGAATTTCCCATATGTATATTTATGTTTGACATTTAAAATGATATCAGTAATGCTATTGATGTGTTAAAAATATGTTATACAATTTATCATAAAAATGTAGAATAAAAATTGAAATATTACATACATACAGCTACGGTCAACTAAATAGAAATGCCTCAATGGAAAAATTTCATATTGGTTTTTCCAAAGATCATTTTGAAATTTGGAGCGATTGTCTTCAAATATTAGTCATTAAATAATATAATTTAGTTACCTTCTTCCTCTCAGAGCTAGCATCTAATAGAAGTATGTATATATATCTATTTTTTTCGTTCATCTAATTATGGACATCATCTTGACTTATTAGAAAAAAAATTTTTTATTCCAACATTAAAATAATTTTCAGCAGAATTAGTTCAAAGTATAGATACTGATTAAGCACTCCATATACTTGAGAAGAATTTTGAAATTTCACAGAGTATAAGATATGACCCAGAAACAACAGGAAGTACAATGCTACAATGTGCCAAACTATGGTGAAGAAAAGAAACAGAACTGAAAAAAAATTGGGAACAAATATCCATATAGTTACGTACTGTATATTGGCTCTGAAGGAAGGGTAGGAGATAATTATTATACGACTGGTATTTAAAGACAATAACATAAACAATCCCCCCATATCAAATTTCAAAATGATCGAAATACCTCAAAGTTTGGAAAAACCAAGATTATTGAACCAAGAATTTTGAAGTATATGTACCTATAACTTACGAAGCTTATTTTTTCATTTTTTTTTAATGAAATCTGGCGTATTTTTTTTCAAATCCTGAATTAATTTAAATTAAAAATCATATTGTATACATTTCAATAAATGTTCGTGTTTATTAAATTAAACTCGACATTACTAATCTAATTTTTCATTTGAAAAAAAAATAATAGAAAAAAATAGAAATAGAAATAATAACAGCAAAAACAATAAAGTTTCACATTGTTAATTAGAAATAATTAACGTGTACACAATAAAAAAGAAAAACAAGAAAGAAAAAAAAAGAAAAATCAGAAATATGTAATAATATTATGAATATTTTTTTTTTATAGTAGAACGAAACAATTAATGAGTATATGAGTATGTAACAACATATAAGTAATTATTTGTATGAATTGTACCATTGTGTAACGATATTAAAATTTAAAAAAAAAAAAGGAAAAGAAGAAAAAAATAAGCTATACAGTTAAGTTATGTATGTATATGTACTTTTAAAGATTAAAATCCGATTTAACGCAATCAACCAGATGTAACGAAACGAAATGGTGTGCACAGATGTATTGTTGCTGTTTATATTATGTTATGTTTTGCTGGTCTGGTTTTTTGTTTGACCAGCATTTTAACTAGATATTAGTGGGATATTAGCTATAATATACTTTCAAAACTCTAGTATCAGTTCAGTGAAATTTATATGTATGTATAGTCTAGATATTATTTTGCAGAAAATTAAAAAGATTAGAAAAAAAAAATGTAGTTATAAAACCACATCGTTTATTAATGATGAAGAAATCTTGAACTTAAGAAGGGGTTCCCCAAACTTTTAATTATGTGTTCATTTTTTTTGTTTGATTTTTTGAATTTAATTTTTTTTTTGATATTTAATAGATGAACAAATACATTGAGGTTGTCCTTCTGGGCATACAGGCCCATTGACCCCATCATCTCCGCAATACTTTGTTTAAATTTCTGTCTGTCTTCAGCTAAAGTTGGAATCAAGTTTGTACACCAGTGTATTCTTGGTCTTCCCTGTTTTCTTTTTTAATCAAGACATCCTTTGAAGATTCCAGCTAGTAAGTATACCTACTAAAGGTAAGTTTCCACTTATACACTTTTCGAGTGGAAGTATAACATTCCATCGAGTTTAGACAAGTGTACACATGAAAACAGCAGAGTGTATATTTAAAGTCTGCTGTTTTCATTTGTACACTTGTCTAAACTCGATGGAATGTTACACTTCCACTCAAAAATTGTATAAGTGAAGACCTACCTAAGAGATACATAGTTACATACGTCATTTAATTCATTGAATTCGAGACAAGAATTCTTCTAAGTTCATTTGGTTCAAAAAAAATCTAATGTATTCTTATCAGCTTTAAGTCCATGTTTCATAGCCAGTTTCACAGTTGAAGCTTAAGCCAAAGTTTAGCTAAGCTTAAAGTATATAGCTTAAGCTTCAGATAAAGACTACTATATTTCACAGTTTATTTTTTTTTGCAGCTTAACTAAACTTAGTTTAACAAAAAAAATGTCTGCAGCTGCTTTGTTTCTGAAATTTATTATGACAATATAAAAAGTGTCATGCGTATTTTATTATTTATTAAAAAATATTAGTAAAAATATATAAAAATGTCGTACGGAATTGGTGAAAATAAAAAAATGTATGTATGTTATGGTTTTTTTTTCTTCCTTTTTAAACATCCTCAGATATCTTTTATGGATTTTATTTATTTATTTAAATTCTATTTTTTCGAATAATAATATGTGAGTGGTTTTTGTTTATTTTTTAAATTTTATTTAATCTGCTTTTAAACTTTTTTTTTTTTTTGCATTTTTTTTAAAAATATTTTTTTTTTTAAATGATAAAATTATCAACTTCTTGCTTTTACATTTCTTGTATTTTTTTCTTAACTTTTTAAAGAACTAATTTTCAAGAAATTACAATGAAAACACGATTGATTTTTTTAATATTTGTTGACATTTGGTTGAATCATTATATTTTTTACTTAAACTTAGTTTAAGCTCTGAAATTTGACCGCTTAAGTTTAGCTAAATTTGAACTCAGTTTAACACTTAAGCTTTAACTGTGAAAACGAAAAAAGTGATTAAACTCAGTTTAAGACTTAAGCTTCGCTACGGAACCATTCCGTAAAATCGTATCTATAGTTTTGTCTAGTAAACAAATACATATGTTTGATAACTTTACACATAGAGGCTTTAGTATCTCAAAAATTAGATTTGAAAGGTTCTATACTAGTTTAGGATGATGTTTTAGTACTGGAAGTGCTGGATATTTTGTAAAATTATCATTTAAAAAATATATATAAGTATTATTTTATACATTTTAAATGCATTAATTTAGAAAAATAAGAAAAAATGATAACCTTCAATGATAATTTTCAAAAATTCAGTAACTTAATACATATTAATTAAAAAAGACGACAAAAGAAAAACATTGACCAGAATGCACTTTATGATATATATATATGTAAAATCTTTTTTAAATCAGTCAGTATGTTATTATTATTTAATTGAAAGCAATATATGTATATATTTACGAGTATACACGTACTGCATAACATATAATTATGGATATCACATTATTATTAAAGTTTTTGTTGAAGACGACGATCTTAATAAATTAAATCAACAGTCTTGATAGTGATGCAATGGATATTAGACAAAAGCCCTCTCAATAAGTATTTAGTTCGTTTTCTTGTACATATACATATAATACATATGTACTTATGTATATATTTATATTATACATACTTAACATACTTTATAAGAGCATGTATTAGTATCATCATCATCATCATTATTATATATTCTCTATATGATCTATAATGCTTCATTTTATGTACATTATGATTTTCTTTTCGTGCTGTATAACATACATACTACATACATATGAATATGTAAGTTGATTATGAAAAATGATTTCAAATATTTCCGGTATTTGAATTTATCCAACAAAAAAAACTGACCATATTTATATACTTAATAAGTTCAACGTAACTAATTTTATTGTTTATATATTTTTGTATGCATTCATTTTAACAAATAAAATTAAAAAAAAAGAAAAACTTGTGTGTGGGAAGAAGATTTTTAGATAAAATAAATATTTATACAAGTACATACTTAAATAATTTTAATTTTTTGTTTTTTAAATTTAATTATTATAAATCAATTTAACACTCTGAAAAAAGTTCTTGTGAACTTTACCCTATAACTTTTGTTCTAGTAAACGAATTTTCCCCAAGAACATACGTTTTCAAGGGCAACAAAAGGACGGTTTACATTTGTAACGTTAACGCATTGATGCAATTAACTTTTTTTTTTTGTATCCCTGTAATTCGCTCCCTGTACAAGATCTTTTTTGTGTTAAGAGAAATTTTTGTAGGGAATGACGAGAAAAACTGCTGATATTTCAAATTTAAAATCGAATCACATGAGAGTCCGGAGATATTCAAATTTGAAAAGCAGAATCTTTGACGAAAACGTATAAACTCGAGTTAATGTTAAGAAAAATTACCCGGGAACAAATTGAATTCAAATGATTATGATATCTTTAAAACTTTTCTATTTAAAAAAAAAGACTAATGGTCAGTTCCACAGTGGAAGCTTAAGCAGAGTTTAACTCTTAAACTAAGTTTAACCACTTTTTTCAGTTTCACAGTGAAGGCTTAAGTATTAAGTCAAGTTAAGTTAAGTCAAAAAGAAAAAAAGAAAACAACTGCCATCTATCTATCTGTTTTATCCCTAAATTTATTAAAAATTGAAATTTATAAGAAAAAGTGTTAAAATGTCACAACAATTGCCACTGCCATCTAGCGGCTATACAATGACATCTACAAGTTCCATTATAAATTCATTCACAATGATAGGTTTAACTAAAGATAGTTAAGCTACAAATATAAATTGACTGAGGAACGAAAAAAAATTTAAGTGAAGCTTAAGCCATTTTTTAGGTTTAACTTAAACTCTGCTTAAGCTTCGACTGAGGGACTGGCCATAAATGTTTTATGTGAAACATGTAATTAATGAAATCGAATAAAAAAAAAAATGTTACGTAAATTAATTTACATAAAGGTGAGGTTAGTGTATTTTTCTTGGTTGACTAACTATGATGTGTTAAATGATAAAATTTTGTAATAAGTAATTTCGAAATTATGGTAATTTTATATTGGGTGTTTTTCTATTAATTTTTCATGTATGGATCATACTAAGTCTTAATAAAGAACCTTCTAATGGTAAATTTTGAAAAAATATTGGTAATCGACAACACATACAATAAACAGTTAGATAATTATAGAAATTATTTGTTTGATTTAACCTTGAAAGAAAATTAATTATTCAATATGAAAAAAATATTTTGAATAATAATAAGGATTCAAATATGAAGGACAAAAATTGTTATTGTTCAAAAATATAGTAATCAAATTTAATGACACAGCAAATTATGGAAATCGATTTGGTTTTTTTTTTTTTTATACATACACGTGTAAAATTATAAAAAAAGAAAAAGAAAAGAAAGGAAATTTGATATATTGTGTTTTTCTAATTTAAGACCAAATACACGTTAATAGTGTAAATCATTAACACTTATTTGAAAGTCAAAAATGTTACTTACAAAAATTATTTTTTAAAACTCTAATGGTAAGTTTACACGAGGGGAGATTTTTGTTTCCAAGAAACCAAAAAAATGGTGTCTGTAAAAAATTCAAGAGACCTAAAAATATGTAGGAGACGGAAGGTCTCCATGGTATTTGAAGATCTTTGGTTTCCTGACATGTGAACACTTTTTGTGATGGTCTCCACAGCTGGTTTTCGACCTTCAAAGCATTTTGAGACCTAATCTCTCAATCTCCAGAAATCAAATTTGACTTTTGATATTTATTTATAAGTAATATTGTAGTCTATTGAGAGAAGTGCATGAACTACTTACTCTCTTAAAATGTTTCTTAAATGGATGCGGTCTTTTGCAGCTTCAGACCAGTTTTCTACACCTATTTTCATTAGATCAGATCAATTTCAACATTATCGATCCACCTGGTTCTTATAATATGGCCAAACTACTGCAGCCGTTGAATTTTGATTCAAGTTGTTATGTTTCAGTTATCATAAGGCTCATACGACAATTTATCAAATTTTAAAGTTAACTCTTCGGTTACCAGATATCAAGAACCTGGAGTCCGAAACAGCCTATTCATGTAAACACTACAGAGAATAGTCTCTAGGCTTCCGTTTACTTTCAGTCTCTACAGACCAGTATTTTCAAACTCTGGAGACTGGAATCTCCTATCGTGTGTAAACCACCAAAAAATGTTGGTCTCCATAATGCGGAGTTTTGACATCAAAAGTTTGTTGTCGTGTAAAACTACTATAAAACTGGTTATTCATTCTAATAAATTTACTGTTTTAGTGTTCTTGTAATAAATTTTGAATCTTTTTAAGCCGTTAAATTAACCTAATTTGACAAAATTTAGCTTAAGACCTCACCACAACACCTAATCATTCAGTACTTTCGAAAGATCATTTTTTTTTAAAGAAAAAGGCTTAAAAAAGGCTTATATTTTAGTCTAAGCTTCAATTATTCGAATAACATTTAAAATTAACTAAGTGTATACTTAAAAAAAAACTCGAAACAAACCTTATTTTATAAATTATATGCTTCATTTTTTTTTTATATCATAACATAGTTCTCATTCTTCTTCCGATTATCTGAATTACTTTGATGTATTCATTAAAATTTTAGATAATTCCTTTTTAAATACAACATACATATATATGTCTATCTATATACTATGTTTATTATATATAAGTACTTTATAATTCATTTGTAGTACATTTTGTTATATTTGTTATACGTACAACTCTTTTATTTTGTTTTTGTTTTGTGAAACGCCTAGTTTTTTTTTTTTTTTTTTTTTTGTGAAAAATCGATGATAAAAGCTATTTTCCGACATCCATTCTGTTTTTCATTCAGTAGTATATCAGTACATGTATATTCATGCGGTTTTAAGTGAGCTTTTTCCTACTAGTTATATGTATATTTTCATGTCAACAAAAAGCAAACATCAACAGAAATATATATGTTCATATATACAAAGTATCTATATCTAGAGTATACTTACATACAGTATAAATTGATGTTAGTTAAAGCTTCTTTATTATTTCTACAGATTTATTTCCTTCATTCAGTATAGTTTTGCAAAAAAATAACAACAACAAAAGTAACTTTTTTTTCTTTTTATGTTTTAAATAATGCACATTTTTTTTTTTATAATGTATACTCATAATTTTTTTTTTGTAGGGTATTAACCTCTTGGAATTTTGCAATATTTTTTAGTGCGCGAAATAAAAAGAAAACAACCTAAATATGGATAATGATTTTAAAAGAGAAAAATAAAAAAAAATAAAATACGATAGTTATGGGTAAAAATGATTATCAAATAAATTTTTTTTTTGTTGCGAAAAAAACGAAGAAAAAAAAAACAAATTAAAACAAAATTAAATAACCCTTTTTATTTTTCATTTATCTTATTTAGAAATGAGATTAAAAAGAATATAATTATAAGTAACACATTTTTACCACTTCTTTTTCATATTTATTTTCTTAAATTTTATTCAAAGTTTGGTACCTACATAGTTACAAGGAAATAGTTAGCTTCTATTGTTTTCAAAAGTCTTCTTGTGCCTAAGTTTGCCTAGACACTTTTTAGAAGAGGATACTTATTAAAGAAAAGAATATGAGGTTATAGCTTTTACAAAATAAGATTAATTCTGATTCCGCTTTATTAACCTAATTTTAATAAATGAGGTGTTAAAGAGATGATCTAGTTTAATTTTTTTTTTGAATAAATATTTTAACACGTTGACGTGTAAATGACGACTATAATCATTCAACGTTACGTTGTAGAGTTGCAAATTATGGTTATAGCTGTCCAGTGTCCACTGTCCAGTATCCTTTGAAAAATTTATTATAAAAAAAGTGTATCTTCAAAAATGCATCGCTGCACAGTTGATGAAATGCTGATGCTTGTCACATATTCAAAAAAGCATCCCATCAAATCAAGTATTCAAAATTCCTTGTAATATTTAGCTGTCATGTAATAGCACATTGCATCGCCAATTTAAAACATTGCATTATCATAGCAACAAAGTATTGTTTACGCATCATTGTCAGAAAAGCATTAGCAACACCAAAGCAGCGATGCATTTTTGAACAAGCACAAAATCTTAATACGCATGCACTGTACGACTAGCCTTATTCTTTAATTATATGAAATTTTAATCAAAACAAATGCAATGTATCATTAATCATTGTTCTTTTTTTTTTTTTTTTCAGAAATCACACTTAGTTCTGATGAAATTTTATTTATTACATTAAAAAATTAATTAATAAAATTGGGTGATAATTGAGCACTTAAGGAAAAACATTAGAAAATAAAATAAAAATTTTTATTATGAGGTAAGTTCTTTTAATGAGAAGGAATTATACGCATAAATTTAACTTTAATAATTGAAAAGTAAAAAAAAATTCAATTTCATTAGGAATGCAGTTTTCATTGAATATACAATCAAAAACCACGTACATATATGTACATATGTACGATAGACGTTTAGTTAATATGCATCACATTAAATGCATTCATTCATTTTTTTTTTTAATACTATATGTGACAATGGTGATGACGATGATATGATACCAATCAGAATTAATAAAACAGGAAAATGCATTATTATAAAATATTAAAGTAACTTTTATAAAATTTATATTATTTCCACTTGTAGATTCTCGACTATTGACAATTATTATTATTATTATTTTTTTTTTCAAATTCATTTTATTGGCTTTTATTGCTTTTTATATACATATGTATAATAAATTTTGCAAAAATTATTTCAATATTCTGTAAAAAAAATTCTTATAAAATTAGCTACTTATATTTCCGTTTCCTAAATATTTATAATGAAATTTTTGAAACTACTTATTTTTTTTTTTTAGTTCTTTTCTTAAGGAAAAGAATCTAAAATACAAATCTACCGTACAAAAGTCAAATTTCATAAATGTAAATTCTTATTTTTACGAAAAATTGAAAATTTTCAAAAGAGTAAAAATAGAGTTGCTATATCAAAATATTGGAAAATTGTTTCTGTATTTACAGGGTGGCACAAAAGTTTCTCCCCACTATCTTAAAAACAACACTTTTAAATCCTCTACGACTTCTTATAGGAATCAATTTTCAATATTTGCAGGTTGTTAAAAATAGTGATCGTGGAATTCAAATACATAGATTATTTTTAAACTGATTTTCAACACAAATACGCACGATAGCATAAGAGCTCTGTTTTAATTACCATCGAATCAATTTATGAGCCCTTTTTCAATGTATGGCTTGACTGGCTAAGAAATTCCTCAGACCTTAATCCAATTGAGAAATTGTGGTATCGAGTGAAAGACAGTGTCTTCAGCTAACATGTACATTAGAAATAGAAAGCAGTTGATCCGCCGTGTCGAAGAAGAATTGGATGCTATAATGAGTGTAGACTTGTTGAATTTGTGTAAAAATTTTAAAATGTGTAGAAAGTAGGGACTACTACTACTTTTATTTATATTATTGCTTAGTTTTAAAAAATAATCTTAAGTTTTTGAAAGAACTTACTATTTTATTTTTATTTCGAAAAGTCTGTGGGGAGAAAAGTCTTTTGCCTCACACTCTATATAATTAAACTATTTCAGTGTGTGATTTACTAAAATTAAATTATGAAACAAAATAACTTTTTCTGTTGTAAAAGATAACACATTTTTTCTACTTTTAAAATAGTCAAACTTCATAAGTCTTCATAATGAATATTTTATATGACCAAAATTTCGATTGTCTAAGAGCACTTATGAAGTGTTTTAACCGTTGTAAAATTACCTATATGAAATGAAAACAGTTAATAAGAATGATCAAAATTAAATCTCCGGATCTATTGCTTCTATTGAAATGCTATAAAAAACGAAAAGAAAGAAGAAAAAGTTCTCATTAGAAAAATGTAAAAAAAATCCAAATTCGCCAATATGCAATTATGAAGTTTGACCTTTTGTACGACAGAAACGTATCTGGAATTATCCGTAAATTCTAAATGGATTTTTATAATTTAAAAATCACTCACGTGTAATTTAAATTATACACGTGTTAAATAGTTTCATTAATAAAAACAAAAAATAATTAAAAACACATTGTTAATTTATAATAATTTTTTACCTTTTAAATTCAAAACATTTTTTTTTTTTAAATACATATATACATAAATAATTTTCTATTCATTTTATAAACTATAATCACACTCAGTAAGTCAAAAAAAATAAAATAAAAAATCCATTTATAATTTTTATGAATGATATTACATTTCATATTATAACGTATGTACATATATGTATGTACGTAATGTGTGTGTTGTAATACACTAAGGTATATATAAACTCTATTATTATACATTTTTGTTTTGAAAATAATCGTCATCATTGTCGTCGTCGTTATAAATTCATTGTTGTTTGTCATTATCCTTATCCTCATTCAACTGAATTAATTTTTTATTATTCACAAGAATCAACAACTTATTTAAAACCTTCAGGTGATTTTTTAGTGCAGTTTTTGTTCTTTATTCTTCTTCTTTTATTCTACTTTATTCCTGTGTGAAAAATATAAAAGTAGTATAGAAAACATACCTCTTTTAAATACGTTCATATCTTTATGCATTGTATGTATATCCACAAGAAGTATATATGTATTTATAATTAAAGTAGTGCATTTGCATTTGCATTGCCGAGCATAATATATAGTGCAGTAGAACTATGAGAAGTGTACTTTATTAAAATATGTATGAAATGTCCTTAAAAATATGTGTGCTTACTTACTTTTTTTTTTTAATTTTTTTTTATAATGCAGACATAAGATTTTAACTTGATTATAGTAAGTTAACAAATTTCTATATGTATACATATTATGTAGGTATATAGGAAGATAAAAACCGCGCCCAAATATTATGTATATTCAATATAAGTAAATGCATACAGAATGTCCTAGTTTATTTGATATTTGTTATTTTTATAATTAATTTTAAATAGTTAATTGATTTTACAAGAAACAAATATTTTTTTCTTTATTTTTCCAGTGAACAAAGTATAATAGGGGCACGTGCCTCAGTTATGGTATATGATGATACACAAAAAAAATGGATACCATCTGGTACATCATCTGGTTTAAGTAAAGTTCAAATATTTCATCATCAACAAAATAATACATTTCGTGTTGTTGGACGTAAATTACAAGATCATGAAGTTGTTATTAATTGTTCAATATTGAAAGGTTTAAAATATAATCAAGCTACAGCAACATTTCATCAATGGCGTGATTCAAAATATGTATACGGTTTGAATTTTTCAAGTCAACAAGATGCTGAAGCATTTGCTAGAGCAATGATGCATGCTTTAGAAGTAAGTAAAGAAAAAAAATTTATGTATTTAACAATAATTTTAAATATTTTAAAATTTTCTAATATTGTATTTTTTATTTAATAAGGTTCTTAGTGGTAGAGTAATACAACCATCAGTTCCACCTCCAACAAATGGTAATGGATATGATGAAGATATGGGATATCGCACAATGA
Source organism: Bombylius major (assembly GCA_932526495.1). Lineage (NCBI taxonomy): Eukaryota > Metazoa > Arthropoda > Insecta > Diptera > Bombyliidae > Bombylius > Bombylius major. The sequence goes on from OW052047.1 coordinate 13,327,871, forward strand.
CACGAGAAGATGCTGCTATTTTACAACAACAACAACAAATTAGTGGAAATGTTACACCATCTGCACAAACACCAACTTCACAAAATAATCAAAATATATCACAAAGTCCACCGACACCACAAGGACATCATCGCACAAGCAGGTAATTTGAAAATAAATTACAAAATAAAATAATTAGTATATACTATACAATACAAATATTTATTTGTTTGTATTTTTAGTGCTCCACCAGCTCCACAACCACCACCAATGTCAATGGCTCCACAAATATATAATCAAGGAAATGCTAGTGGTACAGGTGGAATAATTCAACCACCTCCACAACCACCTACTCAACAATCTCAATACCATCCGCCACAGGTGGCAACTCAACATCATCCTGTTTATTCATCTCATAATTCCCAATCAGTCAATAATTCGTATCCGAACCACGTAAAGAATAATTTTTATTTTTCCATAATTAAAAAAAAAAAACCTAAACAAAATTTGTTCATGATAATGATGACCTCTTATTTATAGTTTCAACAAGCGATTTATGTGTCATCTAGTTCTAATCAAAGTTTAAATCAACAATTGCAACAGCAGCAGCAGCAACCACAACCCCCTCAGCCCCCTCCTCATCAGAATGGATCTATATATGTATCATCCGCTTCAACAGCTCATTTAGCCCAAGGAATTTCATCATCAGCTAGTTCAAATAGTGTAGTTTATGCCAGTCAACAACAGTATCAACAGCAACAACCACCGCTACCACTACAGCAGACAACGATTCAGCAGCAACAACAACAACAACAACAACAGCAACCACAAACTCAAAATTTATCAGGTTGTTATGGTCAAACAAATGGACCTTCGACAACTGTTCTTGATGGCCAGTATAGTCAAATTCCAATGGCACCACCACAAGCACCAGTCATGCAACAACAGATTGTTAGTGTTGTCAATAGCGGTGTTCCTATACCTCCTGCAGTAAGTGGTGGTAGTAGCGGTGGAAGGCCGGCACCTCCTGTTCCCCAAGCACCACCTCCACCACCAGCTTTTTGTGGAAATAACTTTACAAGTATATCCCAACCCCCACAACAGCCTCAGCCACCTCAACCTCCAGCACCACCAGCAACGAACTCTGCACCTCCACCGCCACCACCTCCACCCACAAGTGGAATGTCATTAAAAAAAGAGGAATCCACTGGAATGGATATGAGCTCTCTTGCTGCACAATTGCAAAATGCTAGATTAAGAAGAAATAATAAGGTAAATAAATTATTTTGTTTTTATTACTCTTGTTATTTTTTATTTAATTTATTTTATTTTCCATTCAGACTACACCTCCACCAGCTGAAAATAGCGGTAGTAGCACATCAAGTGGTGGAAGTGCAAACTATGGTACGATTGGACGAACTTCCAAAGGTATGGCTTCAATGATGGATGAAATGGCGAAAACTTTAGCTAGACGTAGAGCTCAAGCAGAAAAAAAAGAAGTAAAATATCTACGAAAATTAATAAAAAAATAAAATTAGAAAATTGTTAATTATAATTAATTTTATTATATTAGCCTGATCCGGTCGAGGATAATCAACAAAGACAACGACCTTGGGAAAAATCAAATACATTACCACATAAATTAAGTTCTGGATCATCAAATAGTGGTAATGCAAATGCCGGTAATTCAAATAGTAATAATACAAATAGTGGTGGTGAATCTCCACGACCTATACGAAAACGTTTTGGAAGTGCCAGTGAAGAAACTATCCTTAAGGTACTACGAATTTTTTCCATATTTTTATATTTTCTTGTTATAGTTAAATTTTTAAAACCTTTTTTTCTTTTTTTTTTATTAATTAGGCTTATGCTGATTTAGATACTATAAAAGCCGAAATTGTTCGAGAAGTTCGAATTGAAATCCAAAAAGCTAAACAAGATATAATAGATGGTAAAGATAATTAATTAAATCTTTTTTTTTTGTTTTTTCTTTAGAAATTTAAATTAAACTTGATTATTTTTTTTCCATCATTTTACAGCTATAAAATCAGAGTTTAATAGAAGGTAAGAGAATATTCTTATATATTCTAAAACGAAAAAAAAAATATTAATAACCTAATAAAAAAAAATATTGAACTGAAATATTAAAAACTGAATTAAGAAATTTAAAAAAAAAACTGTTACATGAATAATAATAAATAAATAAAAAAATCAAACACGTCAACGTAAAATTAATTTATTAAATAAAATAAATAATAATGTTCTTGAGACTTATATTGAAATATCAAGAAAATTATTTAAATATACAAGGAAATGCTTATAAACGAAATAAATTATGTATTAACAAAAAAAAAAAAAAAAAAATCAACATCGTTTTAAATTATTAAACATAAAACAAAGTATTAAAAAAAAAATTAAAGAAAAAAGACAAATTTGTATGATCTGGAAATAAAATAGGCTTGAAAAAAAATAGCAAAAAAACAAATAAATAATTAAACACAATTAATTATTGGGGTTTATTCTGCAAATTTTCTGTTATTTTTTTTACAGATTTTTGTTATGAAAAAGTTTCAGAACGCACTCTATTTTCGAATCTGGAATATTTTTATTCACGACAGAAAACTTCAGGAATAAATCGCAAATGTAAATGGCCCCTAATATTTCTGAATATATTTTTGAATCTGTAAAATTGTTGTCAAATCGTTAATTTATGGGGTTATTTTAAAAGTTCTTGAACAACTTGTTCTATTTAAAATTTAAAAGTGATCAACAATCTCTTAACTATGAAACAGAGAAGTCAATTTTCTGTTAACTAACAGGTTCGTAGCTTAATAGCTCTTAATCTATTATCTACAGTAGAATAGGGGGATTTAATTTGAGAAAAAAGAAATATGAACGCAGAAAATAGTATTAAAACAAAATTTCATAACAGATGGCGTGCAGAATAGACCCCAATAATAAAAAAAAGAAATAAATAATAATGAAAAATGAGAACAAAAGAGAAATGATTTCTGAAGAATTACAATTTTATCGTTTTCTAATTACCATTACACATATAATCCAAATGAAATAAAACGGGATTAGATTCATAAATTTAATTTTCTTATACTCTGAAAATTTTTTTAAATTGGGAGATAGACATGGGATATTGATACTACGAAATTTCAATACCATGCAAATACGATATTTGTATAAACCACGAAAATATGTGGTATCTAGTCGATATTGATACTACGTTAGTTTTTGTATTATTCTAAATATCCTATCCTAATATCCTACTACATTTTTATGCACTTTAAACCAGTTTTCTTGTTACTTGTCATTTTGTAATTGTCATTTATCGTGATCAAGTGCAATTTGTGTTATGTTTTAAGGGGAAATTCATATAAAGGCAGCCGTATTTATTGATATAAAAATTATTATTATAAAATATGTATAAAATTAATTGAATTTTTGTTATTGTGTGTTTTGGTATGTAATTTTAAGAGTTAGAACAAAAGTGCCACGTGGGATCCTCATTTAAATGAGAAAAAAATCGAATCTAAATCAAAGACAAAACCTATAAGGAGGCTGACCTTTTAATCGCTCGTAGATTGAGACGATAAAGACACAAAATATTGTGAAAATTCATTCGAACTGAAGCAACTTTCGAGCGTAATCAACAATCGAGGTGATTATTTAATTGATTTCGAATTTAAATGTTAACTTTGAATAATTTTATTAAAATAATAAATATATGATGGAGGAATTCATATCTTTTTCGTTTTAGAGTTGCTTTTCAAACATACTCGCTCTATTTTGTGTTTCTTAGGTCCTTGCCCGTTGGATCATATCATACTACGATTTCATGTCTGTCAGGAATCAGTATTTTCGTGGTATTGTTGAAACTACGATATTGGTACTATGGTATTAATAATACATTTCTGTCTCCCATATAAACTTCTCTGTTTATCTAAAGTAAGTCAAACCATGAAAATTGAACATATTCGATACAAAAATACAAATATGGAACAATTCGAAAATTCACCATAGGTAATAACCATTTTCGTGCTACTACCATATTCGTATTAACGACCGTATTTTTACACCAGTCTTCCTTTCTTCTCAATTCATTGTTCATAGACAAATTTTTAATGTAATTTGTTTTTGACAGTTCTTTTGTATATGTGTTAGTATCTTCACCTCGTTAAATAGAAATTAGTTTGGTTGAAAAAGTAAAGAAAGATGGGGAACAAATGTAAAGAATACGGTCGTTAAGAAAAAGCGTGTAAAAATACGAAATCAACCATTGAAAAAATTTCATCACTGGTAAAATAGCATTTACCGAAATTTTCGAATATGGTATTTGGTTACTTTTGGTAATATCGAATATTGTAGATTTACTTTTGGTTATTTCCCCAATAATAGCTTAGTTCTAATGTGTAATGGACCTAAAAAAATTTTATGTCATTGTTTTGATTATTTTGATTCTCACCTATTTAAGTCAATGAAAGAGCATTTATGATCATTTCATGTGATAAAAAAAATCAACGTATAATATTTCTCTTTAAATAAGTATTTTTCATTATAAAAAAAAAATAATAAAAAAAAATAAAAAATCATATGAAAAAATCAAATTATAAAATTAAATAAAAATTGAACGAATATTTTAAATAAATAATTATGAAAATTTAAGAAATATGTATTTATTCGAAAAATCATTCATAAAAAAAAAGAAGCAAGCAAGCAAAAAAAAAAAATACACATGCATTAAAATATATAAAAAAAAAATTATGTATTTAAAATTTAAACTACTTATTATACTGAAAAAAAATAAAGAAAACAAACTAAAAGCCTGCGCCCAATGGTAACGACAACGACAACTAAAACGTGACGTTCAATTAGAAACAATAGAACGACTGTTGTTCTCGTCCAATGGCAATGTTGTCATTCACTTAGATTTACTTCTAATTTTGTCGGTGTCGGAAAGCAGTTGTCGTTGTCGTTATCATTGGGCGCAAGGTTTAAATCGTGGTCTCATCGTCATCATCGTTAATATGATTACATATAATATCAAATCATATTTTTTTTTTCATTGATACAAATAAAACACATACACACAATACAAAAATATAATAAATAAATAATAATAATTATAATATAAACGAAAATGTAACGGCATAAATTAATAAGAATTTATGAAATTATAAGGAAAAAAAAAAAACTTTAACTTAACCGATAAAAAAATAATAAATATAAGTTAATAAAAAACAAAAAAAATACCATATATATAAATAAATATATATATACAAACAAGACATATTTATAGTTACTAGATATTGATTATTATTATAATTATTATACAAATATACATATTATATATATATATATTACAAAAATAACTTTTTTTTTCTTTTATTTATTATAAAAACAAAATCAAAAAAAAAAAAAAAAAAAAAAACAGTATATAATATACTTATATATAGTATGTATGATTTTTTTTCCTTTTTTTTATTTTTTTTACATTTATTTAAATATAATGTAATCTGAATCTATTGTAAAGCATTCAAGGAAAAAAAAACAAATAAAAACACAAAGTATTCTCTCTTAAAATTTTATATACAGAATGAATTTTAAAACATACAAAAAAACAAACAAAAATTATAATTCTATTCATAATTAAATTAAGTACATATTTTAATTTTAATGTTTTATATATTATATAGATTGTTGTGTCTCTCTTTCTTTCTCTTTAAAATCTATTTAAAGAAAAAAAAATATACAAAATTTTAGATTTAAGTATCTTCGCTATTTGATTTATTTTTTAGTTTACAAGTCAGTATCAATATGATAATTATCGATCGAAGATATATGTATGTATGTATGTAGGGTATGTAGTGCATGTTCGAGAACGTCAAATGATCGTCAATATTGACGATATTCAGCTTAAAATGTTGTACTGCTGAATTTCGTTAATTGTGTCTATCAGATGTCATGTTAAGTCATTTTGAGTTATTATTAAGCAAAACTGTTTCTGGAAGAAACTATCAATAAATGTAATGAAGAAAGTGAACCAAATTGCTTATTATCACTAATAGGACCATGTTTCAACAAAAAAATAAACAAAATAATAATTTTGATCGATTTATCGAATAAATTAAAATGGAAATGATCCCTTTTGCAATTAACCTAGTATTATTGTACTAGAAAAGAGTACAATTTCGCATCAAAAAGTACTCTTTTTCAGTACAATATTGTTGGAGTGAGAGACTATATTTAACATGAAAATTTGAGGAAAAGGTACCGTTTTGCAAATGCGAGTTTATATTTTGGTGATCAAAATACAGAGGAAAAAGTATTTTTTTTCTTTTAAAAGTAAAGTACAGTACAGATGTTTAAGATTGGCGTAAAGTTGCGCAGGTGGGAGAAATTTTGAAAATATTAAAAATATCCTTTCACTTCCCCTTTTTTGAAGAAAACTGCAAAAGAAAATAAAGATTAAATCTTCCACTCAGTAAGTATAATGACTAATGATCATCTATCGCACACACAAGGCATGTGTGGCATATCCTCTTTTTAGCTGAAAAAATAACATCATCCTTCCATCCGATGTTCTTTGTATGACGAATGCCATACTACTGAAAAAAAAATTTAAAGGATAGTGAAGAAAATACAGAATAACAAAAACAATATGAGTGATCAGTGATTATAAGTATCCTTTTAAAATAGGAAATTCTTATGAATAAGAAAATGAAAATATATTTAAGATCCTGTAAATAATAAATTCCTACCTAAGGAACAAAATGCGAATTTCTCTTTCCAAGAAGGATTTTTGTAAAATGTGATGCTTACATCACAGTGAAATTTCAGTGAAAAGAATAGACAGATTCTACTGCACATACTTCCTCTTAGCCAATCTTAATCGGCTGTACTGTATATAACTCATTTTTTTCAAAATATGACAAAAGGCTCTTTTGCAACTGAAAGACACAACACAATTGACGATCATCTGACGTTTTCGAAGATTCACGTACTTTGAAAGGAGAAAAAACTAACTTTAAATTTGAAAGTAAAGTTATCTTCGATAAACTGAAAAAAAAAAATATGTAATTTTGTATTGAGACATTCTGTATGTAAAGTTTTTTCTTTTGTTATTATTTTATTTGTATTCTTTTTAGTACTTTTTTATACAATCTATAAATTAAAAAGTGTTTATTTCACAATTTACTAAAATTTTAAGATATATGTATGTATTTTTTTTTTTATTCTTTGTTATATTATAATTTTTCTCTTTTTTCTGTATTATTTTTTCTTTTATTTTTATTTTTAAGTATTTTTTTAAAATAATTATTTTTTTTTTCATAATAGATAATATAATACTTTAATTATATTCACACAAATAAATCATTTCTAAGACTAATCAAAGTTTACAAATTGTATACAAAAAAAAATTTTAAAAAAAACAAAAACAAATAAAATAAATTTAAAAAAACAAAATAAGAAATAAGAAATGATATGAGATAAATTTTAAATCATTCCTTCTTTTTTTTTTTTTAATTTAATTAAAACTAATTTTTCTTTTTTTGTAAAAATGTTTTTTTTTTTTTTAGAGTGAACTTTAAAATTGTATAAATATAATATATAACCATAATACAAAAGCAAAATTGAAAAATAATAACAACAACAGAAAATTACATAATTATTTTTTTTTTAAATTTTACATATCGTTTTTACAAATTTTCTTTTTGAAAATATTCAAATTAAATCTTAAACATGAAACAGAATGTGTAGCTGTAGTATGTAGTACTTGTATAGCAGTAAAATATATGCCGGCGCTATAAAACTTTTTTTAATATAAATTATATTATGTCCCTATATTAAAAGAAAATTCTTTTTAATGCATTTGAATTATTTGTGTATTGTGATGTAAATGTAATATGTGTGTAATTAACCAATGTAAAAATAAAGTTACAAGTTGATTTTACATTAACTGCAATGACACACGAGTGACAAGCTGCTGCACAGCTGACACATGGCGACTTCATTTACGTCAGTCAAACGCAAATGAGATTGGTATGTTAATGGGGAAATAGTTAAAAAGGAAGTTATATTTCGTGAGAAATTTTAATAAAACTCACCAATTGTTGTGCATTAAATTGACGTTCATGTAACAGGTGCAATTCGTCCATACATTCTTCAAGCCGTACGTCATGAAATTTAGAACAGCAAATTTTATAACGGACGGTAGCAAAAAGACGTACAGCAATCATTTGTCAACTTGCACTTAACAATGTGGTTTTTATATCGTACGGCAATTTGCTGTACAGCAGCTTGTCGATCGTGTTTCATTGCAGTAAAAATACAGTATTAATATACTATAATAATTTATAGTACCTATGGTAAATTGAAAATATGGAAATGATTTCGACAAAAGAGTTTATAGTTATTTTAAAAAAACATAACGAAATAATCTGGAATAAACAACATTCCCACGGTTTACACAGTATTCGATATACATACACGGTTTATATAGGCCCCGTGGGCCCTATTATGTATTTCAACCAAATTTCAATCGAATCGAACAATAAATTCACAATATTTTGTGTCATTCTCAAACAATAATTTATTTAAAATTTATTTACTCCCAATTTAATCAAAAATTTGGATTTAATTTGAATTATTTTTTACGCTATTAACTAGTAAAATTCAAATACTATACATACCTACTACATCATTGCTTTAGCCGATATATTGATTACGTACTATAAAAGTGTTACTATTACTACAACTTTACGTTGCTGCTACTACTAATTCACTACACGTTACACATTCTGGTTCAGTCTTTATGATTGCTTTAAAATAACAATAATTATCATCTATCTACTTTTAAAATGAAATAATAGTTAATTATATATGAAAAAAAAAACACATTTAACAAAATAAAACAAGTAAATAAAGTAAAGTTATAAATTAAATTATTTTAAATGAAATTTAAAACAAACAAAAAAAAAGCCGTTAAATGAAAAAAAAACTATGTTCTTCCATTTTGCTTCAGTGAATTTTGCAGCCAAAGAAAAAAATAAATTTTTTTTTGTTTTTTTAATCGCTTATATTTGTAACTGTAAATAACAAAAAAATAAAAATAATAATATTTAGAAAGAAAAAGAAAACAAATCTTTGTTTTTTCTTCTTTTTATTAAAAATAAATAAATTTGAAAAAAAAATTTATAATAAAACAAAAAACAAACTAAAATGTTAAATAAATTAAAATAAAAAATAAATAGTGTAGGTATTAAAAAAAAATAAGCTCAAAAACAACATCAACAACAAAAAAAAAACAAAGAATGAAAATTGTTTTTTAGCATTTTTTTTGTTCTTTTCTTTTAATCTCAAAGCTTAATAAATTCCTAATAATTTCGAAATTCGTGTGGAATGGTTCATTTCACTAAAAATTGGGATTTTACAATAATAATTTTTGGAAAATTCGATAATAAAAAATATTTTCCCCCCTAAATCCCATCAAAAAGAAAAAAAATAATTATCATTCTAATTTCAATTATTATTTTTTTTATTAAAAATTAGAAGACGAAAAAAAAATATTCTCTTTAGCTTTTTTTAAATATTTATAAATTGACGAAGATTTAGCAAGAAAAAAAAAAAACCAACAACATTATTTAAGAAGAAGAAAAGAGAAGAAAACATGTTTTTTATACTTTTGTACTATGTAAAGATTTTCATGTATGTAGTTATTAAAAAAACAATAAAAAAAAATATACATAATAAATTAAATAAAATTTTATCTGAAAATAAAAAAAGAAAAAAAACGAAAAAAAATATGAGATAAAGTAAATTTTTATGTTCTTTTTTTTTTGCATAAAAAAATTTATTTGAAAATTAAAATAAAGATGAAAAAAACACACACATACACACAACACAATTTTTTTTATAAATTATATAAAAGATATATAAATAAATTTGTATGTAATTATTATAAAACAATAATTTTTTTGTTTCCGTTTTAACAAAAAAAGAGAAATTTTTTACAGATATTCGTTTTGTGATAAAAAGATTAAAAAAAAAAGAAAATTAAAAAAAAATAATAATAATATTAAAATAGAATATTAATTAAATTTAAAAACGAAAAAAGCAAATACACACGAAGAAGAAAAGGTTAAGAAACAAAAAAAAAAATTGTTTTTGAAATTAATGAAAAGTAAATTTTGAGAAGAAGAGAAAAAATAAGTAAGGACAAAAAAATAAAATCCAAAAAAAAAAAATGAAAAAGAAAAAAAAAATAAAAACTAAAATAAATAAATAAATGCAAATTTATGTATAAAAATAGGTTTAATGTTTTTTTTACTTATTGTAACTAATTTTAACACTTTTCTTCGAATTTTTAAATATTTATTATTTAAGTTTTTTGTTACTTTAAAAAATGAATTCAACATATGTATAAGCTTGTTAATTTACGTTACGGACCAAAGTCGCATGGTTTTGACTTGAAAGATGATCATCTTTCTCCTGGGTGTTCATCAACATTAAAACCAATGAAAATGATGAAAATATTAAATTAATGACCATAATAAGTAGATTTTTGACAAAAAGAAGAAACTGAAATATCATTTGGATCAGTTCAAATCGTTCAAAGTAATGATTCGAACATGATACGTCTTACAGCGAAACTGCGGTTACAAAATTGTTAGGTTTTTTTTTTAAATTACAAGAGCGTGTTGATGTCAGAGTACGAAAACCACACGCATGAGTTGCTCATGTGCTTTTTATAAAACACGGTATCATGAGTAAAAAAATACAATACATGGGCCAATTGCATAAGCACATTCTATATGACACAGCTCACGAGCAGTGATGCCACTTAGCCTGACTTGTTTCGTATCTATTTCGGAAGCTCCAACGTACCAAACGTACCCATTCATTTTTTGGTGCGTACCAAAATGATACCATTAATATAAAGTTAAATTTATTTACTTACAATTTTAATTTAATATAAAATACATAACAAAAATTATTGAAAAAAGTCTAAAGTATATTATGTAATTAAAAAAAATAATTCTCTTCTTGAGATTACACAGCACAATTACCAATATTGACAATGACAATTAATGACGTTAGAGTTAAGCCATAGTCCAAAGATCTATCGATAATCGATATTATATAATAAATTTATTTGCTGGTACACCTTACCTATGCTTTGTTTTTATCTTACATGCTAGTTTGAGTAACTTTTTTGTTTGGAAATGTAAAATTTACTAAGTAAAGATGACATTTTTAACTAAAAAAACGTGAAAAAGTAATTCAAACTGGCATGTAAGAACACAACTTTACTTAAATAGTAAAACGTACTAACGTACCAAAAAAAATTTTTTTTGTGAAAACGTACCCAAAATGGTACGAACGTACCAAAAACGGCATCACTGCTCACGAGTATAATAAAGCACACGCATACAACATTTGCTTATGAGTCGAATGTGTGCAACTCGCGATTGTGTTTTTCCATACTCTGGTTGATGTTTTGAGTCGTTATTTAAGCAACAATCTTGTAAATTTGGTGCTTAGAGAGCAAAGAGTAATCCAAATGCCTCCATGGGCAATTTATGAAGTATGGAAACAATCACAGGATACTTTGTCATTGTGCCAGCCGCATGGTAAAGTTTTATTTTAGTTATTTTTTTACAAGTTCTTCAATTTGACAATTAATAGATTCGATTTTCGAATGAAATTGGTTTTTATTTAATCACATTCGTTCTAATTTAAAAATTCGGTCAAATGAAAGAAACAACATAAAAAATTTAAAATTTGGAATAGTTTGATGGAAAAATTCGTTCATGGAGGAAACATTTCATCAGTTGAAATGTGTGATAATCAATTCTTGATTTTGTTCTTAATTTTTTTTTATATTTAAACAGAAAATAACATCTGCTTGTAAACCATAAGAATTATATGGTGGGTGGGTTCTCTTGATTTTAATATTTTTAATGATAACAAATTTCGTTCAAAAGCTGAACAAGGAAAAAAATAAGGTGAAAATGGTGATAATATTGGAAGAGGAAAGGGAATATGGAAGAGGTTTTCAGATATTTTTGGTTAGAAATGTAGAAAGAAGAAAATAAACGACTCCATTCAGCTTGTATTCAAAAGAAATTTTATTTATACAATTTAGCTAAAAACAAAAAACAATTAAGTAATTTTTCACAAAAAAAAAACAACAATTTTTGCTAAACAAAAAATCAAAATTTAAATTTTAATCTACATTCAATTTTCTAAATGAACCTTCAGCACCAAAAAGTGATTCATTAAATAATGGTGGTCCTTTACGTAATTTTTCATCTGTTCCATATAATTTATCTTCATTGAAATAATCTCGATAATTGATTAGTTTCTTTTCCCAATAATCAATTATTTCCTGTATTGAACCAGCTTCTCCACCATATTCAGTTGGTAGAAGTTTTTGTGGAACATGCTCGTACAAAGATTCTAAGTTCTTCGTATGAACAAAAAGCTATAAATTTAAAAAAAAATATATTTCTAATATTTTTCCAAGGTAATTAAAAAAACAACAAAAAACTAAACAAAATTTCTAACTTACTCTTTGTTGATTTTTTTCACTCATAAATGATTTTAACATATTAAATATTGTATCAGCACCTTGTGGTGCATTTATAATATGAAGTCCTTTATGACGTGTTGGTGTAGCTTCTTGTCCAATCATTATAAGTTTTTTTAATAATATAGGTTCTAATTGAAAAAAATGTCCTGCAGTAACATTTGATAAATCAAGAATTTCAATATGTCCATAAATAATTGCATTATCATTTTCCATGAGAGTAATATCACCAATCATTCCACCAATTTTTATTGTTTCCATAAATGTATATTCATTTGGATCATAAACTCCTGGACGAATAATTGTTATACATGGAGCAGCAGTTTCATTATCTGTTTTTTGGCATTCTAAGCCAATGCTAATGTAAATACTTTTATTTTGTTAAATAGAAATTTTTAATTTTAGGTGAAAAAAAAATTTGAAAAAGGTGAAATAAAAAAGGAGAAATTCAAAAATTCACCGTAGGTAATCACCAAATTAACCACTGAAGAAAATTTCATCACTTTGGTTGTTACCAACATTTACCGAAATATTCGAATCTGTTAGCTGGGTTACTTTTTGTAACTGGTGAGTTATCGAATAGTGGCTGGTTACTTTTGGTAATTATGGTAGCTTTACCATGATCAATTTTCGAATTTCCACAAAAATAAAAAAACCAATCATTTACCCAAGTCGATGTATTGCAATAATCCTTGGATCATCAACATTACGATTACTAAATATTTCTGGCATTGAACCCCTTAAAGTGTAATACATATCGATTTTATTTTTTGCCTTTTCCAAACTGTATTTACTACCACGAAGAAATGTTAATATAAATTGATCTGAAGTTCGTGATTTTAAATGTGGTTGCTTTTTTATCCATTCTCTTAAATTTTCAATGTCTGATTCTATACGATTTGGTTCTTCATTGAGTTCTTCAATAGCAATTTTTTGTAAAGCCAATGATAAAGGACGAATTTTTAATGTAGACATTTTTTTGTTATTTTATTTCGAAATTAAAAAAAGTATCTAAACTTTTTGAAAATACAAATATTAAAAAAAAGCGTTTACGATTTAATCAACAGATAGAAATCAAAAATTATACTGACAGAATAATTTGTTTTGTTGGACTTGATAACGAACGATATTGCCTCTCATAGATAAATTAAGATTAATTTTATCAATATATATTATAGAATTTGCGGAATTGATAAGCGGTGAAGGTTTTTAAAAAAAGTATAGTAAAAAAAAGTAATTTTTTATCACAAGCAATTTTTTTAATGACTTTTTATGATATACTTAAATGCAAACATAATTGACGTTCTTTTATTTTATTTTATTTTTTTTTTATATAAAAATAGAAAATTAATTTTTAATAAATCAATCAAATTCAAGCTTTCTAAATGAACCATCAGTTCCACCAGCTGCAATTTCATTACTATTTAAACCGTTATTTGTTGTTTTTGTAGAATTTTTACATTTTGTATTAAGTGCACGATATTTTACATCATCTAGAAACCAATCACGTTTCGATAAAAGATTCTCATACCAATTATCTGAAATTATTATTTATTGACAAATATTTTATTAAAACAATTTATTTTTAGATACAAACATAAATGTAGGTGGATTCATATAGGATGTGAAGGTATATACTTACTTATTTGTACTTGAAGTTTTCCTAATTTTTCACCACCATAGTCTTCAGGTAATAAATCTTTTGGAACTTGTTTGTGAAGTGATTCTAAACTGTCATGGAGGAAAAGCTTAAAAAAAAAGAAGAATAAAATAATACTACATTTATTAAATCTTCAGAAACAAAGTGTCATAGAAGGATTTCGGTGAGGTTTTATGCAATTTGAAGACAATTCTCTTGGAATAAAAAATTAATAGCAGATTTAAGGAATTCTCAGTGGCGGATTTAAGTTCAATTCAAATGTGCCCTAGTTCCCGTTCGATATGGCGTCCTAGTAGCATAAGCGTGAGGTTTTTTTTTTGCTTGTTAGATAAGGATTTTGCCGCCCCTAAAAACTTCAGGCCTAAGCCTAAATCCATTACTGGGAATTCTGAACAGCAAGAATCCTTATTTCGTGATTCAAAAGCATCGTTACATGAAGATGACAAAGAATTAGTGAGTAAGAGAATAAATGAGCAACAAAAAGTGTGAATTTTTGAAAGTTGTAAGACGCATGTACGACACGACGTATGAGCATGTTCGAGAACGTCAAATAATCGTCAATTGACGATATTCAGCTTAAAACGTTGTATTGCTGAATTTCGTCAATTGACGACCATCTGACGTTTTCGAAAATGCAGTACAGCCTTGTTTCAAATCTTCACAAATAAAGGACTGAGAATTCGCTCAATTTTAGACGAAAAGTCCTCAATAAAAGATATAGTCAGTCAAAATTGGGTTTACTTACTCGTTTTTTCAATTTTTTTGCCGGAATGGATAAGCATCTTGAATAGCTGTTGAAATTTTCCTAAAAAAAAAAGGATAATTTTAATTGTTCATCTTTTTATCAACAATTTTTGTTTTATTTTAATTCTCAAAATTTTACTTTAAATAAGTTGGTGTAATTTGTGTTGCATGTGCCATTGTTAGACCAGATAAATCAACAATCATCGTTACACCAGAAATAATAATATTATCATCATCTGCAATTAAACGATCACCAATCATGAATGCTATATTCAAAATATCACTAAATCTCAATTCATCTGGATCATAAACGAATACACGTGCTAATACAATACGACTACCATCTAATGGATGTGATTCTGGTAGAGGTAAAACTGGTCTAAAAATTAAAATTGAAAGAAAAATTAGACGAGTTTGAAATTTAATCCTTGGATTTTTTTTATTTTTTTTTACCCTAATTCAGCAACTTTACGTATTTTATCATCTTTTGGATCTCTTGAATTAAAAAATTCTGGACAATCTGTACGAAATTCATGATATGTTTCAAATTTTTCTTTAGCACGTTCTAAACTATATTTACATCCGCGTAAAAATGATATTAAAAATTGATCATCTGTGAAAAAAGTGATTTTGAATAAAAAAAGTGAGAAATTTTACAGAAAAAATAAAAAAAAAAAAAAATTATACAAACCTGTTCGGGTTTTCAAATGTGTATTTTGTGAAAGCCATTTTTTAAACGCTTCCAAATCATTTCCAATCGATTTTGAATTTTCATTTAATTCATTTTCAGCAATTTTTGATAGAATTGGTGTTAATGGACGAATATTCGCTTGAATGGACATTGTGGGTGAGTCTATAATCAAATTTAATAAATTAAAAAAAAAATGTATAACAAATGAAAAGAAATTTTATTCAAAAGATTTTTTTTTAAAAAAAAAAAGCTCAATTTAAAGTTTCTATGCTGTTTATTTCGAGTCTCGAAATTCATTGAACGTTATTTTTGAAATTTCACTTAGAGCGGGTTTATACGGTCACTTTTTTCAATGGCATTGTCGCCCATTCCGCTTTGTTAAATTACGAAAAAGTCGTACGTACGTTTACACAGTCACTTTTTTACCATAGCTCAAATTCTCTTCATTCTCTTCTATACCGATTTCTTGTTAGGTAAGATGAAACGACAATATATGTTGTGTATGTTTCATCTCCATATATAAAGATAGATATGAGCTGTGTCACTACAAATATAAAATTAAAGGAGATGCGATAATATAAAAAAAAATTCAAAATTACGAATATAGCACAAAAGGGAACCGGCGTGCTCGAAGAAAAAGTTCGATTATCCCGTGAGTGACTTCCCACCACATACTTGTTACTTCTTTCCTATTTAACAAAGCGGAATGGGCGTCAATGCCATTGAAAAAAGTGACCGTATAAACCCGCTCTTATGTACTAAGAATTTTTTTCTTCCGAAATCAAAAATGCAAAATTCGTAAGTGTTTTTTTTTTAAAAAAAAGGTGAAATTTACACTTAAAAAAATTTAATGTTCGCTTGTTAAATTTCGCTTTAAATGCCATTTTCACAATTTTATGATTATTTTTTTTTTAAAAAAACTTTGTTTACTTGCGGCTAACTAAATTTGGAAAATAAAACAAAATAAAGAAAAATCCTTTGAAAGAAATTAAATTTTTTGTGACCTTTGATATCTGTGCAGATAATTTGCTGATTTGATTTTAAAAGAAAAATAACTTAATTAAGATTAAAAGAAAGAAGAAAATACAAAAGAATGAATGGAAAAAAAAATACAAAAATGAGATTTTTATATTTCAATCCAAAATTTTTCGACCAAAGTCCTAAGAGCATTTCAACATTTGTACATATATATTGCATTTTTATTAATAGAGGGTGTTTAATGGGAATAATACAAAAACAAATAGATTCCGTTGAGCTAATTGAACATTTCCTAAAATTGTATGGCTTGTAAAGATAGACCCCGAAACAAAACATGGTGAGATTCTGTACACGAGGAGCATAAATACAGAATTGGAAAAGGAAGACAAAAAATAAAGACCAGTGGAGAAAGATTCTTTCAGAGGTGAAAAACCTTTTAAAGTTTGTGGAGCCATAGCAGGAGATGACACGAAGGAAGATTGCAATTACAACACGCACCCTGTTGAAAATTTGTTTGTTGTTGGTCTCTGACTGCAAAGCGTTATCATGATTCAGTGTCATTTACTTCACAGTATCTTAACTTTGCGGATTTTTGTTTTCTTTGAGATTGATAACACCTACAACTTCCAAAGGAATTTAAATTTTTTATAGAATTCATTTTAAAAAAATTATAATTTATTTTGTCATTTTTTTATTTTTACTTTCTTCAAAAATTAAAGTTGTATGTTCAGGGCTATTCTTGAAAACGGCGTAGATTCGATTCGAATTTGAAGTTTCGTATTATGGAAAACTTCGTAGTGAAACAAATTCAATTTCGGGTTATTCCTGAAAATGGACGAAGTTAAAACACATCTGTCATTTTCATACATTTTTAATACGAAGCATACATTTTGCACTAAGGTGAAACGCGGAGGTGAATCGAATCTCATTTACGCCGCCGTTTTCGAAAATAGCCCTGGTTTAATTTTTTCTTCCACTCACTGGAAAAATTCCTGAATTTTTTTCTACTAAACAATTTTTAAACGAATAAAAATGGGTTGTTATTGCAATTCATTCACTCGGAGTATCTTGATAAACCCTGAATTTTTAAAAATAAATTCTTGAATTTGAGATATCTTTCGAATAAAATTTATTTATTTTTTTTAAAATTGTTTTTAATAATCAAAAAATTGAAGTATACAAATGGAATTAAGATAACGAAAATATCAGTAAATGCATTTTTTCTATAATTTGTTTTTACGTTTTTAATAAAAAAAAAAACCATAGTACTTTTCAAATTCAAAAGTTTTCAATACTGGACAATTTGAATTTCTGATTAATCATGACACAAAAAAAAAGAAGAAAAAAACCCTATTATCTCGCATGAAATATAAATTGTGATATCACAAAACTTATAAACTTTAAAAATCTGATAAAAACGCGATATTTTTACAATTTAATTAATTTTATTATTTTTTTAGTATGTATTTTGTGTATACACATTCATGTAAACAGATACTTGTATCGCGTAAACATGGTCGTTAATATACATATTAATGGCCAGTTCCACAAACGAAGCTTAAGCAGAGTTTAAGTTAAACTTAAAACATGGCTTAAGCTTCACTTAAATTTTTAAACCAGAAAATTTAAATTTAAAAAAAAAATCATTTATCATAAATGAATTTAGAGTTTAAATAGAGCAATATATCTTTGAAAAAAAGAAACTATTGAAACAGGTGATATTGCAAAAAATAAAAAATAAAAACAAATAAACAAAAACAAAAGTGAAAATCTGATGAGAACAAAAAAAAAAACTATAGAAGAGAAATACACAATGCCAATATTATGAGATAAATTTGAAAAAGATACTTTTGCAATTGAGATACATTCTCGAAAAAAAAAACGATTTTTAAAACAATAGAAAACAAAAATCTCTTATATGAAAAAATGAAAAATTATACAAAATTATGTTTTATTTCACTTTTTTTTTCTTTCATTGTTTTCCAGATGGTATTCTCATTAATTAGTTTAATTAACTGATTGATTTAACACTTGAACACACACTCTAATGTGACACATATGCACATAGGTGATTCACACATTATGTTTTTCACAATAAATAATTTTTACCTTTAATTAATTTTTCGTTAATTTTGTTTTTCCACTTTTACTTTGGAAAAATTATTGTAATATATTTTAATTAATTAACTATCTTCCAAAATATATGTATGTAAAAACTCCTACACTATTTCGCGTACTAAACAATTTTATATTACACAAAAAAATGATTTTAATTTTTTATTATCGTGATTAGATAAAAAAAAAATACTTTTAAAATTTGTTTTTGTGGTAGTTTGTGTACTTATAAAAAAGTAATTACTTTTTATGATTACACCTGCTTACACCGATGACTTAATATGAATTAATGAATAATAAAAAAACGAAAAATGAAGATCACACGCAAAAGTAAAACAAAAAAACAATTAAGAACCGTGAAAATTATTCAAAAAAAAAAAAATGTAAAATTATAGAAAAAAAATTTTAAAATACAAAATTGTATTTTTATTATTTAAATTTGTTTTTTTTTTCGATTGTAGGTGGAGAAGAATTATTTAAAAACGTGTGAACGCGTGTTCAATATGCCATCAAGTGTTTTATTGAACTGACGAAAAAATATAAATATAGAAAAAATACAAAAATACAAAAAAAAAAAAAACCACAAACAAAATATATAAATTGAATCGAAAAATTGACTGTGGTGGGTGAACGAGACTTCTACAAGGAAAATAGGTATCAAAATTGTTTTTTTTTTGTTGATGGAAATATGAATATGTACATATATCGTCCATTCCATGCATGACGGACGGTAAATTGAAGGAAATTTTTTTGATACTTTTTAATTTTTTACCTTTTATATAGTTCAAATGTATTCCAGTTAAATGTAAATAATAATGATCCACCCAGAAACCTACTAAAACTGAAAAGGAAGATGTTTTCCAAGAATTCTTGTTTTAGTTTTATAAGGCGATAGGTGACTATGACGGACGGGACATGAAATGACACTCGTTTTTACAGTTATAAATTCAACATTATTTTTCTTTTCTTGTTTCATGGTAAATTTTTATGTGGTAGTCTTAGCAAACTACGACAGAAATTTATTATTTCTCCAACTCACCCAAGCTAAGATATAACAAAAATATGTTTGCCATGTCATATGACGGACGGGACCATTGAAAAGTCCCAAATTCTTTGAATAAAAAAACAAGAAAATTATAAAATTAAACACTGAAATTAATTTTTTTTTAATTGTTTATTTTTATTTCTTTTTGATAATGCAAATTGTGAAGCTAAAACAACATTGTAGTATTTGTCATAAAATGCATTTGGTGACAAGTTATATCAGCTCAAAAATAGCCCCCGAAAACCTACTTAAGGTCGGTGTTATGTGTGTGTTATGTTTATGTACCTAATTTTTCTTTTAAAACAAGCTTTAGTAACAAAACAAACGTACAGTAGTGAAATATAGTACCTTGTGAACCTATTTACCGTATTTATTTAAAAAAAACTGAAAAAAAATTATTAGATTTGATGTAACATCCCGTGTGGAATGGGCGATATTACGTTTTTTTTTTTCCATGGAAGTGATATGAAATGAGAAGTGAAGAACCCTCATATCTGTATGACAAACTAAACTGAAAAAAAATTTTTTTATATTTTTATTAAAAAGATACTTCGTTTAAATTGTGATATAATATTTTTCATTATATTGTCTGTTAAGGTGTTATCTCAATTGTAAATGACAACGACATATTATAGACAAAGAGAAATAAATAAAATAAAATAAAATAAATTTAAAAAAAAAAGTCAATTCTATGAAGTAAGGTTTTTTTTTTTTCAAAAATACATATATGTACAAGTACATATGTGGAATATATTATGATAGTTCATTATAGATTGGCAGTTAGTTGATTACGACAAGATTGCTTTATGATAAATTATGTGTGAATCATGAGTTTGCAAATATGTAAATGGAAAAAAAAAGATACATTCACATTTAATCGATATATCTTCTAAGTTAGTGATAAAATATTCAAATAAAAGTGTTTTATCTATGGTTTATTTCTAATCCTTATCAACACAATATACTCGTATACATATGTACATATGTGTATGAAATAGTCACGTTTACTTTTCCATTTTCAAGAACAGAATAAAATTATATAAAATAAAAAAATAGAATACAATTGAAAATGAAAAGAAACAAATAATAATTTTTATTACTTTGTAGTATAAATTGATTTTGTTTTTGTTTTATTTCATTCTATCTAATCACTTTCAAAGATAACGGTATCAATTTCTCAATAAGTGAATTAAATTTTCGTCGTTATTATGGTAATATAATTAAAAAATACCTGATAAATATTTTCTTCAATCAATATTCAAAGGTTATTCAAAAACAAAATAAAAACTCAATATTAATTGGGGTAGATTTCATTTAGTTTTCGAGATACAGCTTATCAAAATTTGCAAAGAATGACGATTTCTAATTTTTATACTTTTAGAAATCGTTAAAAATATTCCCTAATTCCTTCCAAATTATCATTTCCAGTCCTTTTCACGAAAATCTAAACTACACCGATTGTCGTGAAAAATTCTTGATTTTTGGGTCAAACATTTTTTTGCAAGGACATGAGTTGAATGGGTATCCTTGTTATAGATTCGAGTCTTAAGAATTCAGAAAACGTATCCTTTTTTCGATACTCCAACTATTTCGTGAGCTATTAAAAAAATTCTGAAATCCTGAGTAAATTTATTCTAAAAGGACTTTTCACATTTCATATTGCATCAAAATGATGTTAAAATAAAGAACAAGATCTTTACTTGCTATCGCAGTATTTGAAAAGCTGTTTTGTTGTATCAAAAAATAACTGGAATAAATGTTTAAAAAAAAGAAAAAATTACAATTTTTAATTTTTTATTTTTGAATTCATATTGTGGTTTTATTTTTTATTTTTCATTTTTCTTTTATTGTGAATACATTTTGTTTTTCTTCTGTTTTTACTATTAATCACTATTCAAATTGTTGAATTAATCTAATGTACAAATATGAGAGGAAAAAGCATTGATATAATATGTATATATAATTTTTTTTCTGGTTTTTTATTTTTAATATGTATATTTCTATATAATAAAAATTTCCAAGAATTATTGTATATAATGGATTTTTAAAAATTGTGATATTTGTTATTTTTGTTTTTTATGGTTTTCTATTTTTTCTATGAGAGTACAAACAATTTTTCATGTTACATAATATGATGTTTTGGACTTTTTTTAAAAACAAAAAAATATATTAAAAATGTTACATTCTTGACATTTGATATATGTATGTGTATTGTATTATTTAATTAATAATATTCACCCTTTGCTAATTGTCAAAATTCAAATAACTTTACCGTAGTCGAAATCGCTGTCTTTTCAATCTTTGTTCGGTATTATGATGATGATGGTGTCATGTGAGAAATGACAACGTCAACTAAGTCGTCCTAGTTCGAGTACTGAAAAATGTTTTTCTGTTTCTTTCTTTTTAATTTTTCAGTACCTATATTTTCATCCTTTTGGCCACGTTTGGTTATTTCTCCAATATATCCACTGCAACTTTGAAATTGTTCTCTATTTGTATTTTTTTAGCCATTTTTTATTCATTTATTATCTATTATTAAACTTTTTCATTATTCATTTTCTTTAGGAGCGGAGTTCTGTTATTCGATACTCGATTATCGTTATCGAGCTACTTTTTGCACCAAATTTTCATTTCAAAAATTTAATAATTTTTTCTATCACCAAAAGTCAAAAATTCAAAGATTTTCTATATAAATCGTGCGAAATAACTATTTTCAATACAAATCGATATTCATCGACTGAGAATCGACTGTTACCGATTTAATGAGATGTTGACTCACTTGACATCGATTACGAACGACTATGAGCATAAAGGGTTGGATTGTTTATAAATGTCATAACAAAATTACAAAATACAAAAATAATTTAAAAAAAAAAAAAAAAAATATTAAATCTCAAAGAATAAAATAATTTACATAGCTCAATTGTTCTTTTTTTTTTTTGTTTACTTGTGTTTATGTGATATAAATATTGAGGTACATACATAATTTTTTTGTTCTTTTCTCTTTTTCAATTTTTATAATTATTATATTTTTTTGTCATTTTATAACTGTTTTATTCAATTAAGTTAAAACAAGGGAAAAATAAAATTTTTCAAATAAAAATTAAATTTGACAAAAATAAATCATAAAGTGTATGGAGAATTCAAAAACATCAAAATATCGTGTCATTTGCAAATATTCAGCGTACCTAAACCAAGAAGCTGGGGTCTTACCATGAGAATCGATTTCGTTCGTTAATTTACGATAGTGAAGTTACGAACGAAAAGGAAAATGCTACTATGATAAACGATAGTCGTTTCAATTTCGAAGTTTCATTTTTGTTTCAAATTTCATTTAAGTTTTGTTTATTTTCAATTTTTAATGTAATTTGTAGACGTTTTAACCGTGATAATTTTTAAACTACCAAATACAAAACAACGCTATCAAATGAGTAGACGTAGAAATTACGAAAATTGCGTTTCTTTTTCGATATTGTTTCTTAAATAGTAAGGTGTTCGTTCGTTAGACCGATTCAATTGTGCCCATTACAGACACAGTTGATCGATCTACTAATGGTCTGAATCCGCCTCCGGAACGAGTACCATTCTGTTTGTGCTCTTGTTGTTGGTGCGCTTCTGCTGAGCGCGTATGAGGCGCCCGTTAATTTTAACGACTTTAACGCCTGTATTACGAACGAAATCGATTCTTATGGTAGGGCCTCTGAATACTTGCAATTAACTATTATTTGATGTTTTTGAATTCTCCTGTATCTATAATATTTTTATTTTTTAACTTATCGACTAAAAAACATATTTCTATTTATTTTTATTTTTTGTTCTACATATTTAATCCTTTTTTTTGTTTTTGTTTTTTATTTTATTTTTAAAATTTTATATAATACAATTAATGTTTTTTTTTGTTTTATAATTCTCTAAATTATTTTGTTTCTTAAATCAAAACCGAACAAAAAAAAGTGAAAAAAAAAATAAGGAAAGAAAAATAATTTTACAATTTAATTTACATAAAAAAAAAAGAATAAAACATTTAATCATAGTGTGTGTGTGTGTGATTGTGTGATAACACAATTGAATTGTTGTAAAAATTACATTGAATAAAATTTAATTCACAACTAATACAAAAATAATAATCATTGAATTAATGCCATAAATTAATATGACAAAAAATCTTTTGCTTTTTATTGTATAATTATACTGAAGCAACGTTATGAGTCCTTTTTTTCTTTTAAAAATAATCACCTCTATTGTAGATTCCTATCGAAAGTTGATTCCGTTCCAACTTCCAATCATTCCTTTCGAATAAATTTCGAAAATGTATTGTGAAATTCGTTAGGAAAAAAATCGAATAATTTTGAAAAAAATAGTTGGCACACACAAAGAGAATTGAAATATATAATAGAGATGCGAAAAGGAAAATGAAACAAAATTGAATCAGACCCTGTGCGGGCAGAGAATGAGGTATCATATTTGTCTTTTTTATGAAAAAGAACAAGTTTTCAATTGTTAATTTTGTGTTCTATCATCCATCGCACACTGGATAGTAGTTGCAGCCGTCAGAATATAGAGCTTCCTAAGACCAGTTTTTGAGATTTCTCAGACAAATTTTTATAAAAATGTAAAAACTATGAATTGTTTCGTTCCTCATGAAGAAATCTCTTAATACTCTTAAAACTTTTTGCACACAGTATCAAATCGGATTCGAACGAAATCCACAAAAGCAATAGAACTAAAGAATTTCGAATACCATCAGCTATTCGAATGGAATTGTCGATCTAATTAACATTTTCCTATTCGATCGGAATCCACAATAGAAGTATTTATATTGGCTTTAAATGCGAAATAGAATTTAACAAAAAATTCGACTGTTTTTCGGAATTTTATAATTCAAAAGGATTTTTTTGTTTGCATTTGTAACAAGGCCTTATGATTATTGAATTTTAACTTTTAGTGTTTTTAATTGTTTTTAATTAGTTTTTTCTTCTCCTATTCTTGTTGTTCAGTGTAATTATTATTTTTTTTTGTTTTTGTGTTCTTTTTAATTAAAAATACAATTAATTATTAAAATTATTTAAATTAAATTAAATTTATACTTAAAAAAAAAAATTATTTAAAAACTTAACTTTTGTGAAATTGAATTTTATTATTTTTTTTAATATATTTTGGCTATTTTTTGAAATTTATATGTGATGGTTTTTTTTATTTTTTGTTAATTTATTTAATTATTTTTTTTTCTTTTTTTATACGAAAAAAGTGTGACACACAAATTATTATCATTATTAGATTTGATAAAATACAAAAATCTGTAGCACATCTAATATTTAAAGCAATTTTTTTTTCACATTAATTCTCTACACTCACACATGTGTAAAAAGAAGTTTTACTATCCATACATACTTTATTTTTTTGGTTTCTTTGCAAATGAAAAAATTGCTTTAATTACAAGACATACAATATTTGAATTAATTTTAAAAATTTTTTTTTGTGTTTTATTTGTGGAATTAATTTTGAATTGCGTACTCATGAAATAAAAAAATACAAAAGATGCTTGTTGTTACCCTAGAAAGAGTTCGTGATATTTTATGTAAATTTTATGAAAAAGTCCTTGTTAAGCAAAAAGCAAAAATAAACAAGACATTATTTTTTACTTCAATTTTTCAAAATTGGTAATAAATTTTCAAAAAAGTATCTTCAACTCCTTTTAAAAGAGTGGAATTTCAGCTTTTAAAGTAGTGTTTAGAACCGAATAATTATCCTTTTACTGTAGGGCGCTACTGACGCATATCGACAAAAAAAAAAAAACGAATAAAAATTATATTAACAACCCTCCAACCAACCATAGGCAAGGTGTACCAAAAGCATTTTAAAAATTATTTTCATGCGTCTTAACAAATCAACATTCCTATAAATGTACATTTTAATGCGTCCGCCTCAATACTCGGAGGGCCTTACTTATAAACAAAATTCAATTTCGATTTTTATTTTAGTTACAACTTGGACATCACAGAGCGCTCTGACTTTACATATAAAACGTAAACCAGAAAATGTTTTGAAGTTTATGCAAATTCAGAAAGTTCGTTCTGTGATTTTCAAGTTGTAACTAAATAAAAGTCGAATATAAAATTTTTTTATAAATAAGGCCCGAAGTAAATCCTTCAGGACATTTTATTCTAGATGGATTGTAGTAGATTTAAACACAATACGAAAATTATGAGTACGCAACTATTATAGAAATTCTGATTTTCTTCTTATCAATTTTAAAAATTTTCTTAGCTTGTTTTTTTTATTTTAATTTTTATATTTATTTTTTTTTGTTTTAAATTTTAAATAATATTTAATTTACTTCTATTCTAAAAAATACCGTTAATAATGTTGTACAAATTAATAATAAAATTGATTTTGATTGAATTATATTACTTTTTGATTGAGCTTCAGCTGCATGATTTTCTGATTGTTCAACAATATTATTATTATTATTATTATTAATTTCAACATTTGCATGTATTCGTATTTTTTGTGGTTGAACTTCACAATAATAATTACCACTATCATTATCTGTTATATTAACAATTGATAAACTTTTATCATTTTCATCAAATAAATAACGATCACCAACTGGTTTTGTACCAGCAATTATAACTTTATCTTCCTTATACCAAAGAATTACATTTGAATCTGTTTTCAAGAAAAGAAAAAAAAAAATAATAAAATCATCATTTTTAGCAAAGATCTGATCAATCAATGAGTTTGGAGCACAAATTTTGCTCTTCTAAGTTAAAACAGATCACTCATTGAACAGACTTAAAAACAAACAAAAAACACAAATTGATAAAAATTGTTACCTCCTAAATTCTTTACAGGACATTCAAGTGTAATACTTATATTTTGTCCAATTTTTGCTTTTTTCATGTAATCTTTCTGTTCAAAAAATGGTGGATTGGTTGGATCAATTTTTTGTGATGGAACAATTGGTGGACTATCTGGTACAGATGATACATCATCATCACTATATTCTTCGATTTCATCATTTTGCATTGAATCATCAGATTTTGTAACATTCTCTGTTGCGGGTTTCGTAAAACCTAGAAACAAACAAACAAAAATCAAAATTAATTTTTAATAAAAATAATAATGAAATTGAATTTGAAAATTCGTAAAAAATATTTTAAAAAAAAATTCTGTTTCAAATTTCGAAAATGATTTTTATGCTAAATTAAAAGAATATTTGTGAACATTTTTTTTTCTCTATCAAAACTGAAAATGTTTTGGATTTAAGCAGCTAAATAATAAGAGTGCTTTCATAAATGCGTCGACGACGCTGACGGCGTAAAAATCATGTTCATAAATGACTTTCCAGTGCAATAGTGGAATGGTATCATGTTCATTAATTCAAGCATGCAGCGCAGTCGGCTGAAATTACTCAATCGTTTTCAGGCGACTGCGATGTTTATTTTCAATTAAAACGAATAGTGTTGTACATTTTTTTCTGATATTTCTTTAGTTCGATTTTAAATTTAAATTAATTAAAAATTATTAAATTTTATAAACATTTTGACATCATATTTGAAGATGGCGAATCATGTTCATTTATTCTAATAACTGCTTGCATGCACAGTTGACGACTCGTATTACAATTCCAGTGCATTCGAGTCGTCGACATAGGTTGACGACGCATTAATGAAAGTACCGTAAGTTCAATAAGAAAAAATCCCTATAGTAACCGATTTTTTAGTAAAAAGAAAGTCCACACCTTTTTTTGTTCATTTGTCGATAGAATTTCATACGAAAGTTCTAAGCTAAATACAATAAAGTCCTACGAAATTGCTGACAAACATCTTACATGTAGGTACTCGTAGATTAAAACATTCTCAGTAAAATAAATTAAAGATCTTATCATCATCAATTTAACTGATCGAACAGTCAATGATGGACTCAAAACTCAAAGCCAGAAGGCACAAACAGAAAACAGTGCATGAACAAAGAAGTTTTGGTTACAAGGGATGCTTCGAAACAGAAAACCAAAATGTCGAATTTAGTATTCAATTTGGTAGGGTTCATTAGAAAATAGCACTGACTTATTTTTTAGATGAAAAGCTAATGTGCAAAGCTCCAGGAAACTGTGTGAAAAAAAAATCTAAAAAATTAGGAGATGAAATGAAACTATCGCACTACCGTTAAAGTGTTGTCGCAGCGGCTGAATTGATAATTGACTTTAATTAAAATCCATCGGTGCTGCCGCCTTTTGTAAATTTTTTCCAAGTCAAATTCAGTTTGATTCAGTGAATCAGACTCAGTTTCGAACTCATTCTCCTCACTTTCTTGTAAGTCGCAGCTCTCTTCCCATTGGACATTTTCTTACCATAACTATTTTATCTTTTTTTATAATTTTTGCCTTAGACATTTTTGTTACAGGATTTTCTTCTCTATTTTTACCATTTAAATTTTTTTTTTTTTATTATTTTGAATTAGATTTTTAATTTTTTTAGTAATAGACCCTAAATTGTTTTTTTTATCTACAATAAATATCAGAATTTTTTTTTGTAAAATTGTAAAACTGCCTTTTATTTCATTATTTCCCATTTTTTCAGCCCTTGGCTCATATTTTTTCTACTTTTCTTTCTCCTATAAAAAATCCCTCTCGGACGCCTTAGACGGATCCCTCTAATTTGAAATCTCATTTTTAGATATTTGTTTTTTCTCGACTAGGAAATTGCACTATTTTTTTCTTAAGGAAAAAAAACCAGAACTAAATTTTCTTTGGTTCAAGGGCAACGAGCTGGTAGATTCCCTAACAAAAAAAGGTGCTAATTTAAATTTCCTTGAACCAAAACCTTTTTGCGGCTTACCCAGAAGCCACACAAAAAATAACATCAAAAAATGGGAAATAGAAAAATTCATCTCTCGATGGAAGGAAACCCGTGGAAATCTACAAGCAAAGGAATTCATCTTATTTTCAGCTAGCATTTCCAGAAAACTACTCAACCTCAGTAAGAAAGAGCTAAGAACCATCACAGGTCTCTTAACTGGACACTGTCCTCTAAATTACCATCTAATTACCATCTGTTTCCGTTATGGTCATATCCTTTGAAAAAACCAGCGATTATTGTTTCATTTCAAACTAAAAGATTCGTTTTTTGTTGTTGTTGTCTTTTAATAATTCTTATAAGAACTCAAACAAAATTCCTCGTATGTATATTTATCATGATAATTATCTTAAATAGATTAAAATTCAACACACACACACACACACACACAAACACAAAACCAAAAAGAATTATAATAGCATACATTTTTTTAATATCATAAAATTAAACACACTGTCGAAAATTTGACGAGATAAAAAAATTTATTTTGAAAATATAATTAAAAAAGTACATAAAGTCAATTTATTTAAAATGAAATACATACGTACATACGTACATACATTTCTATTAAAGATCATAATCTTATATTTGATGTACGACTAGAATCATTCCGTTTTTTTTTTTCAAAAATGAAATAAAATAAAATGAAAAAAACGAAAGCATCTAGAAAAGAATCTAACATACTGAATTGCTCTTTATAAGATACAATTTCATATCTATAAAGTGCAATGCATATGTTAATTCATATATTCATACAATTTGTGTATGTTCGTACTTGTTACAGTACACACATCTTCTTCTTTTTTTCCTTTCTATTTTATCATATTTTAAAGGAAAAAAAAAACTCCACTAAACATACATAAAAATTGAAAAACATCAACAACACCACTTTTTTTTTTTCTTTTCTTTTTAAGATAAAAATCTCAGTCAAGTTAATCTTAGAAAATAAGAAATGATGAAGCCTAACAGAAATGCATCATTTTTTAAAATTCCATCTATGGAGCAAAACAAAAAAAAGAATGAAATTAAGCTTAGATCATGGATTTTTTTTTTTTGCTACATATGAAGCACATGATAAGACAAATATAAACTTCCTCTTAAAATAAACACCGGTGCTGTATTTTTTTTTGCTTTTTCGGTTTTAATTTATTAAAAAATCTTAAGATACTATTCATATACTCGTAGCTACATACATATTATGTATGTGCAGAGGGAATATATAGGGAAATGATACTTTTTTAGTTTGATAGAAGGAAAAAAAAAAACGTCACATATATGTATATAGAAAAATCGTAACGACCTAAATTTTTAAAAAGATTCTTATAAGATTATAAGAATAGAGAGACTAAAATTAAACACAAAAAACAAGAAGAAGAAACTAAAAAAAACTAAGGAAAAAAGAAAAATGTATTTAAAATCTGAAGAAGAAAAAAAAATCTAAAAAATCTTATAAAAAAGGGGGAGGAGAAGACATCGAAATAAAAAGAAAATTGTGTTTAAGTCATCATCATGAACCAAAAAAAACCATTAGAGAAAAAACAAAAAAAAAACTGATGATTCCTTGTTCCCTATACTATAAATTTCTGGAGTGGTAATGGTGGTGGTATATTATTATATGCAAACACTTTGTCTGCATCTGAAATGCAAACTTTATATTATATAAATGTATACATGGAGATGGAATCAACGTATTATAATAAAGTAGCTGTTCTGTATGCAAAAGATGCATAACAACAACACTAAAAGAAAGAAAAAAAAGAAACAAGAAAAACAGTTCAAATAATCATTAAAAAGTGCAAGCACATAGGAAAAATAAAAACGTGTGTATGTACGTATAAAATTGATGTACGTATATAAACTGGAAATACTCCAAGAAAAATCATAAAAGTAAAAAAAAAGATAAATGAAAAACTAAAAGACTAAGTTTTTATCCAATACAAAGAGCAATGTTCTCCATAGCTAATTTTAGAGAAAATAAAAAACATAATAATAATATATTGAAAAAAGAAACGGAAAAAAAAGGTCTGTGCACTTTTATGCAATATGTGATGTTCGCTTATGCTCTGGCTGTTATGGTCGGTACTTTCATTAATGCGTCGTCAACCTTCGTCGACGACTCGAATGCACTGGAATTGTAATACGAGTCGTCAACTGTGCATGCAAGCAGTTATTAGAATAAATGAACATGATTCGCCATATTTAAATATGACGTCACAATCTTTATAATTAATAATTTTTAATTAATTTAAATCTTATTTTAAATTAAAAATCAAACTAAAGAAATGTCAGGAAAAAAATGTACAACACTATTCGTTTTAATTGAAAATAAACATCGCAGTCGCCTGAAAACGATTGAGTAATTTCAGCCGACTGCGCTGCATGCTTGAATTAATGAACATGATACCATTCCACGACTGCACTGGAAAGTCATTTATGAACATGATTTTCACGCCGTCAGCGTCGTCGACGCATTTATGAAAGCACTCGGTATTTAAATGCTCCATGATCAGAATCAGATTGTTATAGATTCAGATTCAGATGATGATGACGGTGATGATGAACTTCTCTGGTGGTACAATAACGCTTCAAAATGTGGTTAGATATTTCATTTTGTGAATAGATCTTTGTTGTTATCGTTTTATTTTGTTATAAGAAAAAGAAAAACAGGAAAAAAAACCAAAGAAAAAACGACAACAAGAGAAAATATAAGAAACGCATAGAAAGTAATAGTAGAGGTGAATTAAAATTCATAGAAGGGAACTATCTTTTTACGGATTATTCAATATAAGAATTCAGGGTGATAATGATGCAGCAATAAAATCAACCATAGAAAAATCATTAAGAACTTTTATGTAGAAGTAAGGTTTCGTTATCCGGGCAGTGGACGAAGCGGTAGAGTGTTGGCTTCTGATGCTTAAGGTCTCGAGTTCGAGTCCGCCTGAGTTCATTCAGCTCTGAATGAGTACCAATTCACATTGAGTTGGGTATAAATGCTCGGTACTAATATTTTTACCAAGTCCTTTCATACGAATAAAATTCGTTCTCTACCAACGAATTTTAGTGGTTCGCATTCCACTTTAAACTGTAGGTGCATGTATGACAGAAAGACGGGGTGCTGAGACTCAGCAGCTGAGTACAATGGACTCTCCTGTCTGAGTGCTCGTGGATGCCTAACCCGCTTCCTCTCCACCCACAAAACAACAACAATAACAAGGTTGCGTTAATTCAGAAGAAATGCTTTCTTCCTGACTTTTTCTATTAAATTAAAACTTATGGGTTGTTTTGTTATAGCTGAAATTATTTCAGTTGAAGGTTCATTGAGCATGTTTTACATGTCGTAGTGATCTTCTTGTGTATACATATACGAAAGAAGAAACCTGTTTCTTAGAGTTTACAATAACAAAAACGCATGTGTATAAGTATCTTTTCTTCTGCGCATGCCAACGTAATACAATACGAAACTTCAACTCTTTTGATTCAAGCTATATACTAATGGATACCAAGTTTTGATGTATTGAAGACCACATGAAAATACCATCAGAGAGAGCGTCATTTCAAGCTAATTTCACAAATAAGTTTTTTTCTCCATATGTAAAACCAGCAAACCTTCATGAAAAATCTAAAAATATTGAACCTGGGTCAATTTGTCTGTATCAATAGACTATTGAACAGAACAGGCCGCTGCGCTGACGTATTTTTGATGGTTTTTCCAAAGTTTCGACCCAAAAACTCGGACCTAAAGATTCCTCTGGTCCACCATCAGAACTTGTATTCCAATTTTAACACTTTATTTAGGTTCCATCCACAAGATACAAAAATTTCATAACAACAATAACAACAAAAATTAACCCACAAACACCCTGTGTAATTTTATTTCTTCACCTTCTTAAGTTCTTATGAAGAAAAATTTTAATGCATACATAAGCTTATATCAATAAGTGAATATTAATTATACGACTGATTGTATCATAATACAAGAAAGAAAAATATAAAAAGAAAAGAAAAAGAAAAAGAAAAGAAAAGAAAAAGTAATGAAATCTTGCGAGACGCATGAAATTAAAACCGTCATCATCGTCATCATAATAATAATAAAGCGCGGGCGGGTTGTTTTGGTTTTCATCATCATTTTTTTTTTCTAATAAAAGAACATTTTTATTACTTCTCGATATTAATATATGGTTGTTAAACTTTAAAAAGGAATTTAAGAATCTTTTAAAGAAAGAAATAGAAAGAAAGAAAAAAAAATTGTTATTATGAATTGGTTGTGGTTATGTGTACTGTATGTGTGTGTATGAAAACCAACTTTCAAACAGTTATATTGTTAGTATTTATTATATGTACATATGTATGTGTACATAGATATATATGTATAGATACATGTATATATAGGTAGTATCAAAACCCTCTATATCACAAGCCGAGTTATGGCTTTCTGCACTAACACAATCAAACACGATAAAAGTGTTGAAACGTCAAAACATTCAATGCTGGTAGTACAAATAGTGATGTAAAGAAAATGTGTTTTAGTTAAATATTTTTGGCTTTTTAAATAAAATATTGTTTATAAAAGTTTTAAATTAAATTAAATTAACAGTGTTATAATTTTTAAAGTGCACAATAGTCAAAAAAATTAAATAAAAAGGTGAAAAATATTGTGCCTTCTTACCTACTTTTAAGAGAAAAAATTAAAGTATGGTGAGGTTATATGTATTATTTATATGTAATAAAGTGAATAAATTGATTTGATTTAATAAAATTTAATTTATAATAATTCTGATACATATATGTATTTATATGAATAATTAAAGTTTAAAGAATAATAAATAATATAAACTTTTTTCTTCTATACCTATATATTGACATGTGACTAATGACTACATTAGCATTACCTATGGTGAGGTTATATTATAAAAGTGAATAAATTGAAATGAAATGTAAACACAAATATATGAAAAAATAAATAAAGTGAAGGAAATACAGAACAAATTCATTTAATTTAATAAAATTTTATTTATAAGTTTGTATTAATTGTTAAATTATTGAATCAAATCAATTTCTCACATCGTAACATAATCACAAAAATTTATATAAAAAAAGTCTATGAAAAAGTAAATAATTTGGTACATAATCTTTATTGTGTAATGAAGGCAAATAGACACTTAATTTGTGATAACTAATAAATTAAATTCTATTAAATCAAATCAATTTATTCACTTTATTACATATAAATAATATAACCTCACCATAGATACATAGGTATGTACTATGTAGTCATACTTTAATTTTTTCTCTTACAAGTAGGTAAGAACGCACAACATTTTCCACCTTTTTATTTAATTTTTTTGACTATTGTGCACTTTAAAAATTATAACACTGTTAATTTATTATAATTTAAAACTTTTATAAACAATATTTTATTTAAAAAACCAAAAATATTCAGCTAAAACATTATTTCTTTACACTAATATTCCACCACTCTTATTAAGAAACCATAAGAAACTAAAATGTCAAAACAAAACATGGCACTTCTTACTAATACATACACAACACCAGTAGGAGGCTTTTATTGTAGAGGGTTTTGGTAGTATACATTGTGTATATATAAGTACATGGTTGAAAAACCATCATTCTTTTGAATGAATCATGTTTAAAGAATGAATCATATTGTAATAAAAAGATACTTTCTCATAGCATTTCAATACACAATCAAAGATTAAATCCCCCAAATAGGAGGGTAGGTATAGGCAAGCAAAAGTATTTCAAATTGGGTTTCTTTTTAAAAATTTTTTTTTCATTCTCATCTTTCATAGTGGCTTAATTTACTATTCTTCTGACCACTTTATTCATTCTTGATAACACGAATTAAGATATTTTATATAGAAAAGGAAAAAACAACAATTTAAATAATTTTCTTAAAGATTATGACGTATAAGTAAAGAGCTTTGATTTATAATAAATTCCAATCATTTTTGTGGCATATTTTTTTGTTGTTTTTTGGTTATTTTATTCAAACACCTGTAAAATATGTAAAAAAATTTATTAGTTAAAATAATTCTACATCTAATAAAAATTTAAATGTTAGAAGAAAAAAAAATGCCAATGCACACATTAATTGAAAAAAATAAAAAATTACAGGTGTTCAATTTGTTGTACATAGGAAATTTGTTATGTGTGAAAATTATAAATTTGTGTTAGCTTGTTTTTCCAGTATTTTAATTTTTTATTTCTAAAATATTGTTTTTCTATAATGCAAAATACTGTTAACATTTTTTCAATTTTTATTATGATGTTTATCTCTTTATACAGAATTAATTGAACATTTCAATATTGTAATAAATTAAAACCGGTACCTGTTGTTTTAACTCTTGACATATCTTTTCCATCGGAATTCAAATTCAAATAAAATCTTAAACAAAAAGATTTGAAAGTAAATATGTATTTAGTTGATTGAACCTGCTTACCAAAAGTCTACTCTGTCCCTGTTTTCTGCGTTTCTAGATTTAAGTCCATCATTTGTCCAATCAATCAGATTAAAGTGACAAAATCTCATTTTTTTCTTCTAAAAATTATTTTTCAATGGTTTACGTTTAATAGCTCAAACTCGAGCCGGTGCATCTGTCAGTGCTAGGATTAGTAATTTGTGAATACAGTGTGTATGTAACAGACAAAATATCCATAAAAATTCTGTAGAAGATATCACAATAATTTCTTAAGATTTATTGTTGAATTTGCACTTAGGACTTTTGCACAAAAATAAGCTTTAACAGTGGAAAACTCCATGGACTCCAAAGACTATTTTTTTCTCTAAGAATTGATGATTAGGAATTTTTTGGTGATTGGAAGGACATTATCTTCATGTTATCTTTCAAAACGATCTGCTACACTCCAGTGTCGGATAAAACCAGCGCGGTCAGGTCGGTTTCAAATGTTATTTTACGGCCAGGACCGTATTTAAGCACAGGTCTAGCCTACGGGTTTACAGATCCTAAATACGGCCCTGTTTACGGCTGTTAACTCACAACTCATAATAAATTTCTGACGAGCAAAAAAAAAAGGTCAATTTGTTCAGTATGCGCGGGGCCCCCAGAATTTTCTAACGAGCAAAAAAAAAAAGGTCAATTACTTCTCTTCTACTTCTTCTATACTTCTGCTATATGGCTAATCCGGCACTGCTACACTCACTAGATTTATGAGAGTTTATTTCCGATAAGATCAAAAGTTTCTGCTAGAAAAAATTTCTGTAAAGACGGATCAAAGTTCAAGCTTTTCTTTGAAAATAAATTATAAAATAACAAAACAAGAACGAAACTATTTTCAAGGTTCAAAATGGAGTCAAAACACTAAAAAGATACCTCTAAATCTTGGCACATATTGTAAGAAAATGTAAATAAAATATAAATCACATTTTCTCCTTATGTATTTTTCCTTTCATTTCATTCCAATTGTGTCCCGTACCGTATCTTGGCTATTTTCACCATCAACTCCTTTCTCCATTATTCCACATAGTGTGCAGTTTATATTCAGACTACCTAAATTTTTTTTTTGTATCCAGAACATTTTTCAAATTCCATTATTTCAAAAAAAAAAAAATAAAAAAAAAATAGGGGTTGTATTGTACTTGAAAAAGAAAACCAACTGAACAACATTTTGGCTACTGTACCGAGACATTTTACCACCCAAACCCCATTGCTTTTATTTTCCTTTTTTCAATCTCTTTTCAAAACAAAAATTGCCAAATTGCAAATTTTTCTTTTTTCCTTTTTGTTTTGACGGGAACCATTATTTATGATGTAATACTCTTCCTTGTGCGCAATTAATTTCACTTTTTTTTTCTTCTCTGTCTGTGAGAAAAAAAAAACAAGGAATTTTCTTTTTTGTCGTTAAAAATATAGAAAATTTCTGAGTTGAAAATCATTTCCGTCTCGTCACGTGTTTGTTGAAAGCAAAAATAAAACCTATATTTTTATTGATTTCTATTCTATTATTCTTCTAACCTCCATTTCTAATCAATTCGCATAAATTCAAGATTTATAATATTGGAGAAAAAAAATGAAATCTCAATCAAAAAAATACGATTAGAAAACTAATGAGTAATGGAATCAGTACGTGTTTAAAATATTAATATGATAACATTAAAAAATGGTTGTTTTTAATAGAAAATTCTTGTTTTTCTAAGTACCGTCTAGTTTGCATAATTTATTTCAAAATTGATGATTCATTAAAAAAGGCTTTTTAGATCATATAAAAAAAAATATTATAAGTTTGTGTAGAAAAAATTATAATTGATTCAGCTTCAGAGCGTTAATTGATTTCGTCTATTAACAAAGCCTCAACGTTCAAATGTTTGAGATTTAATAATTGATTTGAGTTTAATTTTAATTTTTGGGGCTTTTTTGTGGCTGAAGGTCTTTCAAAATTAAATTACATGTTGTTTGATTTTCAAGCGAAATTTTCAGAAAGCCCTAGACTATGTATTTTAGATGAACTTTTATTTTTACTTTAATGACACGACTTAAAAAAACGTTACAATAATTGAAAATAACTCCTACTTTTTTCTAAAATATTTTCCAGAATTCCCAATTTTCATTGAAGGAATTTTCTACATGACAAAACTATTTACAGCTAAAGAAAAACTTTGTACACTGTCACTTGACGCCAAAAGAATAAAAAAACCTTTAAACGTTAATTTCTCCAATAAATTCTTACAAATTTCAACCTTTCTACACTCAGATGTCATTATCCTTCAAAGTAGTTTTCACTCCAGACAAAATGGTGTAGCATTGGAAATACGAAAATAATTATTCTATTCAAACGGTTTTGAAAATGAAGCTCGTTTGATTCCTGTTCCGTAAAATAAAACTGTTTATGTAACGGTTTATTCTAACAAAATTTTTGAGTTTTTCAAGTATTCCTCTTCAATATTCTAATATTCCTGCTGCAACAATATTAAATTCAAATGTATCCAATGTACAGTACAGGGATCATTTTTTTATCCTAATGCGCCAGTAATGTGTCGATTTGAAGTGCAATTAAAAAATATCTTTACGTCGTGACTCATTATTTGAAAAACTACAATATCAATGAAATATTGACAGTTCAAACGGGGACCATCTGACAAGTTCTACAAAAATCAATTACCAAAGAAAGTTTAGATTTTTGACCGATCCGAACATGTTGAACTGTGGTCCTAACAACTTCTACTTGATTTTTTCTTCTGTCATCCTATTGCTTTTTCGGAAAATCATTTCCAAAAGACTTCACTATAATCCGATTTGAGTTTTTACACTTCAAATATTTTTTCTTGACACAATTTTAAAATTCCATAAAATTCCAAAAATGAGACACCCTTTGGATTCCAAGAATTAATAGCAAAATTGATTTAAAATTTTAAATATTTTCACGATGCGTCTTTAAAAAAAAAACCAAAAAAAAAAAAAAAATGTCATATTCGTGCACATAACTCTTTATTACGTTGTGTGGTTTGGTCAAATGACTTGTTTTTAAACTTTTCAATTGATTTTCATTGAAAGTGTGTTAAATGAAGGCTAATAAAAAAGTCTACGCTTTTAAACTCTTTGAACATCATCATCATCGTCATCATCATAAAAAAAAAACCGTACACACATGGTCAATGGACAGTTAGTTAATGTAGTTTATAAGTTTCTTTATTATTTGTATGTAAATTATTTGAAAACAACAAAAAAAGATATAACTACTGTGAAAAAAAAAAAAAATCTGATTACATCATTAACAATGAGTAAAAAATCATGAATTGAATACACTGTATGGTTGAAAATAGGCTTTAAAATTGTTAAAAGACAAAAAGAAAAACATTAATAATTCTGCTTTTAATGAATGCATTCAATATGCCAGATGCGTTCATACGAGACTATACAGCATATTAGTTGCGAAATCGCTACATCCGGTTAAATAAAAATTATTTGAAAAAAAAAAAAAAATTATTAATAAGAAAGAAACCACATAAAAATAGTTGTAATGATTATTTTAAATTTAGTACATTAACTGTATGACAAAAAAAAGAGTTAAAAGAAAATATTTCTTAGGTAGCAGAGTAAGTAGCAATTAAATTTAATAATTGCACATCATTAGACAGAGCATTTTATTCACATTTAATTCGTTGTACTGTTTTATTTATTCTTTTTTTTTTTTTTTTTTTTTAAGAAAAAAGGAAGCTATTAGAATATAAATTAGAATGGCGACAAATTTTTCGTAAAAATTTTATAAATAGAATTATTTTTTTGTTTTTTTTTTTCGAATTGTGAAAATAATTTCAAGTGGAAAATTTACACTTTCCTTTGAAAAAAAGACATTTTTATTCGAATAATTAGAAATTTAAATGCAAACTCAAAATTACGACATACAAGAATAAAAATGTGTCATTACGGTAAATTACAGGGGGGTGGTCAGAAATGAAGATCTTACTTCAAGACTTGCACAGAACTTACTTATTGCTAATCTGCTAATCTGTACTGCATGAGCAGATGTAGTTTTAGACGCACTGCAATTAAGAAAAGCAGCAGTTCTTAATTTCTGAACACCCCCACCCTACTTATTATAATAACCTTTTTTTGCTGTTGTTGTTGTTTTTGCTAAATTTCGAAATTAAAACATTCTCTCATTCATTCAGATGAATCAATTTCAAGTTTACCCAGCTAAGTAACTCGAATTCAACTCTTAAAAAATTATATTTCGTCCTGTGCGTGGGAGTAATTTAATGTAAAATTTTAAGTAAAAAATCTGATACAAGTTTTAGATTTCAGCAGAAGCAGTATGGAAATCTAGATAATTGAGATGACTTGAGGTACAAAATAGAACTTTTTTATGTGAAATCCTAGCTTGAAAGTTTCAGAATACCTTTGGACCTTTTCTTATCATTCCTTTTTTTTCCAGGATATACATTATACACCGTTATTTAACAGAAACTTTTAGTTCAGGCACCGGTTTAATAACACCTGCTGTTCAAAATTGAAAATTTCTATTATTTACGGTGTTTTCAACAAGAATAACAAACAGGATCGATTATTCGAAAAATTTCCCCCAACCACTTTTTGCGAAAATTGATTTTTCTTTTCTTTAATGAACAGTTTTTTAAAACTGTCAGCTGATTTGCGGTATTATGTACCTTTCTTTTATAAAAATAAAATCTACACATTAACTTTTTTTGGTTATAAATTTTATTTTCTTTATAGATTTTGTCAAAAAAAATTTTTACAAAGCGTGAGCGTGTGTAACCGTGTGCAAGCATTTGACATAAAGTCTTATATTGGTTTCGGAGTCCCAACATTTTTTTTTCATTGTTCTTACATTTCAATCGTACTTATGGAAGGTAAAGCTGGAGAATTCTATCAGAACGCATTTTGTACAAATCTAAATTCGCTGTTTCATTTGACAGATATGAAAATATCCTTTTTCTAATACCTACACTAAAAGTATAGTTTTATTTGCTATGTATGCGTACAAACGACTACAAGTACATAGTAAGAAAAAGCATGACAATAAATATTTATCATAAATGAATCATTTTTCATGACAAATTATCAAAAAATGAATTTAAAAAAAAAAACCTTTCAAACATTCTTTTTCGCGTGAAATTAACCACAAACATCACCGAACCAAGCTATTATTTGTATGAATAATAAAACTCCCTCTTCTTCACTACGGAATTTCCAATTAAAAATGTAACAATTTAATCATCGATTCAACATTTTTCTACAAAAAAAAAATATTCCCTTTCAAAATTACAAAAATTATATTAAACTTTAATTTTTCAATGTTTTCTTCAACTTTATCGATTGAAATTTTAACAATACATCGAATATTATATATGTTATATATAGCTGAAAAGCCAATATACACATGAATTGATAAAGTTATAATTTTCTACTTCTTTTATGTTCTATTTTGTTCTGTGTACATTTTTCTTTTATTCTCTAAACGCATTCAATGCAATTCAATCAATCGAAACAATAGAAAAATTCTTCAATCAACCCTTATTTTTTTTTTTGTTTGAATTTTAACTCCCTCTCGTTTAAACCATTTTTTGTTTTTGTTCAAAAGTTTTGTGTTTATTAACAAACATGAAAAAAAACAACAACCAAACATGCATTGAGAAATCAATGTTGAAGAAATGAAACAATGATGATTTTCACAAATTTTCTAATAAACCACAAAAGTTCATAGATACAGATACATTTTGTATATATACAGTATTGGACAAAACTAAAGCAACTTTTTTCAAAAATTTGAAATTTTGAACTTTGAAGTGTAAAATAGTAGAAATGGGAACGATAATTTTAAAAAACTGTATATAACACAGTTTCACAGTTTTTTTTTATAATATTTTGGATCCAATCTTTTTCCTTAAAGTAGTCTTACTCTATACGTATACCATCTGAGCTTTTGATATTAAATTTAGATTCAACAGGAAACTAGAACCGATTTTTACCTTTAAAGGTTCCAATTAACATGAGCTTTGTCGAAAGAGATTCGATGGAAAAAGATTGGATCCAAAATATTATTAAAAAAACTGTGAAACATTAAGATGGCAATGTTATGGTTTGGGGTTGTTTTTCTGGTCAAGGTGTCGGTCCCATTTTAAATACTATAGAAAATATGATGACTGTAGTGGACTATAGAGATATTTTAGAAAAAAACATGCTTCCGTATGCTAAAGAAAACATGCCACTAATATGGAGATTCTAACATGATAGTGCGACCCAAACTACAAATCCAGACTTGGAGGCAAATAAAATCAATGTTTTGGAATGGCCTGTGTAGTCTTCTGATCTCAATTTCATAGAAAATTAATGGGAAATTGTAGATAAAATATTAGATACAAAATTGCTTTAGTTTTGTCCAATACTGTATATATTGTCAGTGTATATAGTACCTACACTTTTTTTTTGTTCTTTATTTTTCCAAATTTATGGTTGAAAAATCTTAATTTCTGAAACTTGCAATCTTGTTTTTTTTTTGCTATTATTTTTTATTCCAAACAAAAAAAAAACTGAAAGTCATATTTTAAAAATACAAACTTTTTTTTATTAAACAAAAAAAAAGTATCTATGAGATTTTTTTTCCTTTATAGTTTATCATATAATTTTGAAGGGTTCCATTGAAAAAAATATAATAATAAGATACTTAAAAAAAATAACAAAAATAAAGAAAAAAAAAATTATTAAAGTATTCTGATAAATAATGAATGATAACTGTTGTACGTATATATACATAATGTGAAAGATACTTTTTTTTTCTTCTTTTAATAATAATAAAATTCATTCAATGTTGAATTATTTTGTATATTGTGCATCATTATCTTTATTCTAAGTAGAATTCTTCTATTATTATTATTATTTTTTTTTTTTGTTAAGTACACAATATACATATAATAATCATAAGATATTCTTATCAAAAAGTTTAATTTTAAGATGATTTTTCAAGTACTCAACTAATAGTTTTTTGCATCTTATTTTTTTCAGGTTAAGGACAAGATTTATTTAAATTTTCAATTTTGTTCTTCTTTTTCTATTTATTATTGTTTTTTCAAGCATATTAGATAAAATTTCGAAAGAAATAACAACTAATTTACATCTCTCTAGAGGAAAAAAAACATTGTATTGAAAGGAAAATACATAAAATAAACAAACATATCCGAAATTATGATTTCAAAAAAACCTCCTCAAAATTCATATAATATGAAAATGATATTTTTAAAACACATGTTCTTCTCTTCCTTATTTGAATTGAAGAATGAAAAGTAAATGAACTCTATTCTCTATGATTTCTACTTCTATTTTTTTTTTCAAATGTTTTAGGAAAAAAAAAAATTTAAAAAGGAAGAAAAAATATTTTTAAATATAGTTTGTCACGCGATAAATTGCCCTATTTTCAAATCCAAATGGTATTCATATGATTATTTTAAGTTGCACATTTTTTAAACACACCTGCAGATTATATTATACACATAATGTACATGTACGTGTAATCATGAAATTGTACTAAAGTGCATATAGTTAGAGCAGGATATTTTACAGGATATTTATACAAAATGTATCTTTGTTATTATGTAGTAAGAAAAAACAACAACAAAATTGTAATAATAATAAAACGTTAGAAATACAGGATGATGCAAACTATGATGTGTAAAAATTGAACTGAATTTGTGATTTTGTTTGAAATTGTTGAAAAGTTGGAAGAAAAAAAATTACAAAAAGATTCATTTTACCATAAAAATGGCTAAATGGATTCTTTTTATTCTGAAATTTGTGATTCTTTCCAGTTTTTATGCTAATGCTAATTATTTTTGACTTAAGACTAGTTGTTTAAAGGTTTAATAGGTCATAGGTCATTCATACAATCAAAACCAGCTGAGGATGGGATGATAAGTCATTAGTCTTAGCCCAGTAACCAAAGTTTTTCTCCCAGTTATGACTTATTTAGTTTTTTTCGACTTAAAAAGATTTTTCAAATGGACTCTTTTACTTTTTCAATGAAATATCAGCT
Source organism: Bombylius major (assembly GCA_932526495.1). Classification (NCBI taxonomy): domain Eukaryota; kingdom Metazoa; phylum Arthropoda; class Insecta; order Diptera; family Bombyliidae; genus Bombylius; species Bombylius major. The sequence goes on from OW052047.1 coordinate 13,371,065, forward strand.
AAAGCCTCAATTTTAAGTTGTCTCAAATTAATTTGAGGTGTCTTTGAAATTTTTTAATAGTAGGTACTGCCAGGGCCATATTTAGGATCTGTAGACCCCTAGGCTGTACCTGTGGTGCGGGCCATACTGAGGGTTGTATTTTTAATAAGCAAAAAAAACAAAAAACCTCACTCATTTTTTGTGGTGCGGGCGGCCCACTGCTATACTGCCATACGTGCATCTACAGTTCTAAATGAAATGCAAACCATGTCTTCGGTAGCATAGAACGAATTTTTTCGTATGACAGAACTGAGTACACAAATTTATTATGCACTGTTATGGTCCGTAAGAAGAATCACCAATAATTGAACTGAATTGATTTGAATCTCTACACTCACTGAAAACTGAGGAGGATTTCAATCCGTAACCTCCAATTTCAGAAGCCAATATACTCACCTCTTCGACTACTGAGCTTAAACTTTTTCAAATTAATTCGTTATCCGTTCAACAAAATTTTCTGTTTGCACAAGTCTCTTCAATTGGGTGTGCAACACCCTATCTAATGCAGATATTATGTACAATGTATCTTTTACTATTTATACATAAATTTTAAAATATTCAAGTAAGTTCTACAAAAAGTACACTTTGTTTCATATATTTTTTGATAGGTACTTTTAACAAACTACCATTCAATATACACATTATGTGAAAACACGTAATCAAACAATAATGTCAAAAGTTCATGCTTTAAAAAATATTTAAACTTAAAACATTCTCACATACATATGTACATACATATATATACTTTTTTTCCTCTATATTTTTCCAAAAGACTTGAAGGAATGATTTATTAAATTATTTTTTTTACGTATATACTTACACGTATAGCTACTGTGAAGGTAACTGAAAACTTGTTATTTTTTTGTTTTTTATTATACAACTTTTCTTGTTTTTTTTCAACTTCTTATTTTATTTTTCTTATCAATGATGAACTAGATACTTTTAATATTAAATTAACAAAGAAATCAATAAAAGCATTTTAAAAAGGAAAAAAAATTAAATTAAAAGACTTCGAACAAAAATCAACTTCTGTAGGTATACGTTATTTATCTTTTTTTCCGCTTTTCATATTGTAATTTCTATTCAAAAGAAATTTAAAATAAAATTTAAAAAAAAAACGTGAATAAGATATTACATAATGAAATACCGAAATTTAATATTAAATAATCAAACAATCGATTATATATCAAAAAGCCACACACACTAATTTAAAATCTAAAGATAACGAAAAAAAAAAGAAAAAAAAAAGATATGTTTATCGGGTGTCCCATGAAAAGGTATTCAATTTAAATTAACCAAACATTTTTTTTTTCGTGATGGAATTCAAAAAGTGACACTTTACGTTTTTTTGTATTACGAATTGGAATGTTATACGATGCAATACGCTTCTTTTTTTCTATCGAGTTTATAAAGAAAAGTAAGAAACCAAATTTAGCTACTGAAAAAATGATATTATGAACTTTTTTTTAAACTACCTTTTAAGGTTAGCAATTCCGAAGCATTTAAGAGTTAAAAAAACAACAAACATTTAGGTACGCATTTGTTTCAGAAATATAACTCCACCTATGCCTAGAAAACCTTCTTACAAGGACTCTGCCACCTTAGCCAATAACTTTTTTGTGGTAGATACCTTCTACACCACTTTACAACATCATCGGTTGTTCCATCGATTCATTAGACTGCATATCGCTGCCCAAGATTTCACTTGGAAAAATGAGAGACGAAAATGTCCTTCACCATTTGGAAAACTGTATTTTAATGAAAATATCCTTGAATGTATTTAGAAAAATTACAGTATAGATAAGTCTTATGCCCAATTTCTTCAGAAGTCTCTGCTAACTGGGTATCACCTAAAAGTGTAGGTGACAGCTAGCTAGAGGTTTGGATTTCTTCATTAAAACATTCTGCTAGCTAGCTGTCAGCTACATTTCTATTCCCAACCCTAAAAAGCATAAAATTTTAATCGAGACTCTAAAGCTTAGTAATATCGAATTGATGTCAGCTGTTATTATTTGAATATTTTTCAAGCCAAATATCATTACTATAGAGTTAGGTAACACCTAAATAAATAATCAGTACTTAATATGCCAGCTAAACTTAGGTGGCAACTAAGTGCTAATAAGAGATGAAGAAATGCAAATCTTTTTATTATCTTTCTGTTAAAATTAGCTACAAGAAAGTTGAGACTGAAGAAATTAGGTATTAGTCACATTTTGGAAGAAAAAAAAACCAATAATTTTAAACTCCATTCTTTCAACTTCAAAAAGTTCACCCGTTTGAGTTTTTTTTTAGATTTAGATTTTTAGATTCAATATTGTCTCTTACTTTAACCTTTGATGAATTCCTTGTAAAAGAATGAATACAATCTGTTACTAATTGAGTATTCAGTAACAAACAACGTTTACAATTATACAATAACACAATAAATTATGAATACGCGAATACACTATGGAATGTGTAAATATTATACAGAAATTAAAATTTTAGTCATAGCTAATAAATTTTAAATGATTTTTTTTTTCGGTTTCTCCACCTTTATTTGCTTATAAAAATTCTTAGATATTTATTAGTCTTTTGTTTACCTACTTTTTTCAATTTTAATAACGTAGAGTTCAAAGCGCTTGCCCAACACACTTTACGCTTATTTGAGATGTGTTCAATGAAAAGCTCGAAGTACATACTTCAAATTTGTTAGAAGAATAAAAATCGTGTACTTGTGTTTTGTTCAATGAAATAGTCAGATAGCTCTGAACTTTCTTCAAAATGAACATTTGTGAGAATTTCTTTTTTTTTTTCTTGATTTTACTGGAAAGTGAATTAATAGTATAAAAGTGATATTTCAAATAACTTTCGCTTTCACTGCGCTTTTAAAAAATATGCGATCACATTCCGTATATTAACTCTAAAATTTTCTTTTGAAAATTCTACGGAAACTTTCAAATATTTCATAGGTGATAAAAAAAAACATCGGAAATCTGTAAACACGGAATTTTAGATACTTTATAGGTGGCATTAAAGAAATATTTTAGCCTTCTAGTCCATCATAAAAATAAGTGAACCATCAATAAACTCTAAAAAGCATTCACTGTAACGATTTCTTAAATAAATTGCCTCATAATTTCAAGTTTCAACTCTTGATTCATGAGATAAAAGGAAAAAAAATTATATGAAAATACATAATATTACAGATTTTCAAAATAAATCATCTAATTTATCAAAGCTCCCTTGTTAGAGGAAAAAAAAAACCACAAATAAAACAAATATTGCAATTATATAAATCATAAATCATAAAATTAAAAATCTATATATATATATAAAAACTCCAAAAATCTAAAATAATCATCTAAAATTTCAAAATGAACAAGAAATTATGCATTACAGAGTAATCATATCTTACGTATAGGTATTTTACTTTTCTTTTTTTTATACTTTGTTTTTCTTATGAAATCAATTAAATAAAGTGAATGTACCTCATTTTTGAAAGTAAAATACATACCTAATCTACTATATACATTTTTTTTTATCTCCCGAAATTTATTATTATTATTTTTGTGTTAATTTTTCTTGAATTCCCCTCTCTTTAATATTTAATTTAATTTCTTTTCATTTTTTTCATTTTCTTTAAAATAAAATTAAAAAAGAAAAAAGAAACGAACCCATTACACTTTATGACTGAGATACTCTCATCATCATTTATCATAAAATTATATATGAAAGTGTGCATTCGTCTTTTATTTATTATTTATTTTTTTTTTTCTCAAATATTTTTGGGATATATCATTCATATCACCAATTACATAACATATATGTACTATATAATATATAAATACATGAAAATTTATATGAAAAATCATCTACATATGTTTGGTAGAAAATAGATACAAGATACAAGATACATACCAACATTACATTATACCATACTTCGTATATATAAAGTTTAAGTTTCATTTCATCTTTACTTTTATCTTTTTTTTTTGTTTTTCTTCAATTTTTTATTTTTTTTTTTGTTTTCAATGTTATTACAAGATACAAGATTATATATATACACTTGGGCGATTCTCTACGTAACGCAGACTACATCATACAACGTTTTAACGTGTATTTCATAAACTTGTACTAAGAAAAGATTATTTTTCAATATTTTATATCAAAACCTTAATGTCTTAATATATCAAACATGAAATAAAATTGAATGTTTATAACACTGATTTTGTGTTATTAACTCGAACATATGTAACGCAGACTACATCGCACGAAAACAGAAAATGTACCTTTTTACTTTCCATTGAAATTTTCTGCCAACTGAATGCAACAAATATTTTGAAATGTATATGATTTTATGGTACAAGGTATATTCTTTGATTGGTATTCAATAATATCTTAAATAGATTTGTATATTATTAAAAAACAAAAGAAAATTCCTGGTAATGCAGGCTACAAAATTAGATTTAACGCAGACTACAGGTAAAAATTTATTACGTATTCTAGCGAATTATTTGATTGTAAATTGATTGAATCATTTAGATATAGGTATTTGTTCTCTTATGTTTAAAAGAATAATCAGAATTAGATGTCTTTTGTCTTCAATCAGTTCTAACTTTTTTAAACTTTCAAATTTTCACTAATGGCCAGTTCCACAGTCGAAGCTTAAGCAGAGTTTAACTCTTAAACTGAGTTTAAGCACTTTTTTCAGTTTTACAGTGAAGGCTTAAGTGTTAAACTGAGTTTAACTTAAGCCGTACGAATTGAGAGCTTAAACTCTATTTAAGGTTTAAGTAAAAGTCAAAAAGAAAAAAAGAAAACAACTGTCATCTATCTATCTGTTTTGTACCTAAATTTATTATAAATTGAAATTTGTAAGAAAAAGTGTTAGAATGTCAATGACAATGACAGCGGCTATACAATGACATCTACAAGTTCCACACGTTCCATTATAAATTCATTCACAAGAATAGGTTTAACTAAAGATAGTTAAGCTACAAATATAAATTGACTGAGAAACGAAAAAAAATTTAAGTGAAGCTTAAGCCATTTTTTAGATTCAACTTAAACTCTGCTTAAACTTCGACTGTGGAATTGGCCATAAGAGGTTTCACTTTGCAGAGAATTGCCCACTTACACATCAAGGCTAGGCCACTATATATATTAGAATAAAAACTAAAAGATACAAGAAAAAGATGAAAAATCCATCAAAAATTTTAAATGAACGTGCACTAGCACACATAGAGAGAAAGTATGTAAGTATGTATTTTCTTGTATAGAAAAGTCAGAGAAATGTACATTTATCATAATTATTTCATTTTTATTATCATTGTTTTTTTTTTTTTTGGGTAAAGAGAAAAAAAAAGAAGCAACTAAAGCTTAATAAAATGTTACTTTTTTTTTCAAATGAAAATTTCATTAGAAAAGCGTGCTATGAAAATAATGGGTGTACAAAGAGGAATAATAATAGTTTTAGATTCTCATTAAAATAAAATAATGAATAAAAAAACAAAAAAGAAGGATAAAAATAAAAGATGATATTTATAAATTTCAAAAATATTTTCATTTGAATCAATAATAAAATAATAAAGTATTATGATTATACGGACATTAAAATTTCTTTTAATGTGTGTTAGGATGTTTATTTATTTATTATTATTTTTTTAAATTGAAAATAAGAAGAAAACATGTAAAAAAATGTAAACAAAAAAAAATATATGTCCTAGTTGCAAAATATAGTAGAATTGAAACCATCATCATCATCATCAGCATCATCATCTTTCGTCTATATGTACATAGCGAGTATGTATTATTATTTGTTGAATGCTGATGATGATGATATGTATCTAACCCCAATATCATTTGAGACATACTTCCTATAAAATATATAAATTTATTTTGTTGTTTTACTTTTTATTTTGTTCATAAACTTCCCTTTTTTTATTTTATTGTTGTTCTTTTATTGGATTTAAACCGTTATATTAAGTATAAACAACTCCATTCCAAATTAAATACAAAACAATATATACCTAAGTATCTAAAGAGGATATGGAAAATATCTATATAGGACATAAAAGTATCTACAGAACTTATGGAAAAATGTAAAAAATAAAAAGTTGTTTTTATCCCAGATTCCTGGCGCCGATTACAATTTGCATTGTCTCCTTGCTCTCAATATGACAATAATATTTTTGTAATATTGTTATATTTGTTTATTCCCTAAGGGATTCATATGATATACATATGTACATACATATTATATTATTATGTGTATAGTTAATATATTTATATAGTAAAAGTTCATATAAACATATAAACATATAGATGGGTGAATCTTCGGAAAGTGTGAAATCTGTAGTCTTCGAAGTATAAAAAGTCAAATTTACGTACAATATAAAATAAGTTACTTTGAAGAGTAAGAAAAGTTTATATTTTATTCGGTTCAACAGATATTTTTAACTTATTTTTTGGAATTTATTTGAAAAACATTATCTAGAACATGCGTTTTGTCATTCCCCTGCTATATGTCTCAGACAACATGTTACTATACTATTTAAGAATTTTTGTATTATAAGAGTTAAATATGATTCTACTTAAATGTGTATTCAATAATAAAGCAACAATATAACGTAAAAAACAGCATTCTTAATTCTTATAAAAATTTTGGATGAATTTAGGAGATTTCAAAGTGTGTCTGCGGGTTAAATGGTCATTCCTCTGTCAAAATTTCAAGTTGTTCTAAAATTAATTCTGGTTATGATAGACCACTACTTAAGTTTGAGGAAAATAGCATGACTCATATTTGTTTTAGTAGAGTTGTAACTTTTAACGAGTTAAATTTGTGAGCATTGTTATAATATGGTGAAATACCAAAAAACCAAGTAGTCACACTGAAATTGTCATTCCCCTGGTAAAGCTAAGTATTGTGTTCGAAGCGAAATTTCGTTTCCCATATAAAATACATGTAAAAGAAAGGTGGCGGAATTCCGTCAAGAAAATATTCCGTTCACTTTTTGTTTTGCAGTACTGAGTTCGTGACGGAAAATAAGTTAAAATTGTCTTTGCTAACATTTTTAAATAATGTCCAAGAGATGGCGTTGACGATCAGTCTCCACTAATTTTCCGTCGCCATGAAACAAAAGAAATGTAAATACATTTATTCCGTGTGGTAAATTTGACAGTTGTAAAAAAAAAATAAATACAAAGAAAAAATCCAAAGGTTACTACGTGAAAATATGTATTGAATAAAAAAAAAATTTAAAAAAAAAAGTCAAACTAACTTCAAATTTAAATTTAATTTACGTTTCTCCAAATATTATACGTCATTTTTAAAAAAATTTTTCGTGTAGAAATAAATAGCAAAACATAAAAATTTTTTTCGCTTCTAACACAATATGGAGCTTAAGTAATAAAAAGTGAAAAAAACTTTTTTTTTTAAAACTTTTGATTAAAATTGAATATAAATCGGCATGCTGCATATCACTTGCATATCACTTGGTATCGAATATTGAATTTATTGGACATGAGTTCTTGCAACTTTTTTGCTAAAATTTGATAAAAATTCGCTGGCCATTTTTACCTTTGAAATTTCACACTTTCCGAAGAATCACTCAGATACTCTACTCTTAAAAGTATCTTTGTCTAGACCAAACTAGAAAGAAGATTTTCGAAATTAAGAATAAATGCCATACAACAAACAGTATCTTCTTTGTGGAAAACAAAAAAAAAAATGTAAACACAAAATAAATATAAGAAATTCAAAGAGAAAAAATAAGCTTTTATGGATTCTGCAAAATATTTTTTTTTTCTTTCAGAATACATAAATAAACAATATCTCAGTAAGTAATCAATAATCATGCTGGAAAAAATATATATTCCACTCATTCATGACCAAAATAAACAAACTCCAGAAAAACAAATCAGAAATAGCAGAACTGGGTAACAAAACTACACGGCAAAAAAAAAACACACAGTTTGTGAGAAGCTATACGAAAATAAAATTCAATAAACAAATAATTTTAAAATATTATACGAGAATCAATGACCTACTTTTTCAAGAAATAATAAAAAAAAAACAGCAAAGATTGAATTGCAATGAGTCAACAACAAAATATTGTTTTGGACTGGTTTTATTAGCTTTAAAATATCTCAATGATAGATAGACTATTTCTATCCTGAACAATTCAGTGCACAAAAAAAATTAAAAAAAAAAAGATTTAATGGATTTTGGACAAAATGTGGAAAAAACAGTAGTTCCGAAACTCCTGAATGTGATGGTGCATTTGCCTTGTGAGTGGGATCTTTTTTCAAAGGACTCTACATTATTTATTTAGATTTTGGATTTAGATCTGTGACTTTTTTATTCCAGAGATCAAATTCCTAAAACCTAGAATAGTTGGACAAAATGTGGAATCGTCAGTGAAGTCCGAATGTGATGGTAAGGACTCTATTACTTTTGAGTTTGGAATCTGTGTATTTTTTTTTCCAGAGATCAAATTCCTAAAACCTAGAATAGTTATCTTTTTTTTTCTGTTCAATAACACGCGATGTATAGAAATGTCCATTCACAGTATACTAGGGAAAAAATTAGAACGCTAGGATATGAAGACAGAAAAAGGAGAGCAAAGTGGTTGTTAAAATAGATGACTGCGAGTGACTGTGAGTAAATGTTGAAGAATACCTCAGAGAATGAAAATTAAAAATAAATTTTGGTTTTGGAATTGGAATACTTAAGAACAAAGGTTATTGGAGTAAAATTTTCGGAGAGGTCCAAGGGCACATTAAATTTTAAAACGAATAAAAGAAGAAAGAAGACATGTTGTTATTCACGGGTGAATCTATTGGTTAAATAAATGTTCTTCATTCTCTAGAATATTATTTCCCGGAATTTTGGAACTGTATATGTTTCGGAACTAACTTTTCACCCGAAAAATAAAAAAAAAAATGTAAATTATTGCTTTTCATAAAAAAATCTTGGGTGTACCGTGTACCCTTCAGGCGTTTACAAGGATTGGTATATCTTAAAGTTTATATTCTCCAAGCAATTGATTTAAGTTCTAAGGAGTAATCTGAATCTATGGACGAAAAATATATAAATTATGAAATTTAAGGACAATAAACTTTATAAAAATTTTATCATTGAAATAATCGACATTTTATTATTACGATAAAAAGGTAACATGCCATTACACACACACACATCACCTGTCTTTTTTAACCCTTTTTATTTAAAAAAATAATACCATATTTATCAGTCATCAAGTAAATTTTATTGTTTTTATTTGAATTTTAAAATAACAAAAAAAAATTTAAAAAAATGAAGTCATTAAAATAAATATTTAATATAACAGAATTATTTATTCCTCCCTCTTTTATTTAGAATTTCAAAAACAAAATAAAATGTATAAAAATATTTTTCCATTAGACCATTATGTGTGTCTCGTACAGGAAACACCTTTCATATGGTAAATTTTATAATGGATAAAAAATAAATAACACATTTTCTATATAATTGTTAGATTTGAAACAGTTAGAAAAAAAAAAAAAATTACAATTAAGTTGAAAAATCGTGAAAATATAGTCAACAAAATTTATCTTTAAGATAAAGAAAGATATTTTCTCTTTATAAAAATAATTTCATTTCAGGTTAAGGTCAATAACTCTTTAATAGCTCCTCTTAAAATTTGATTCGCTTTGTTAGAATTAGAACGCAATGAATACCACCATTATACATACTTATATGTACATATGTATATATTGGATGCGTATACACATTTTTATACAAAAATAAAATTAAAATGAAACTAATGGTGAACGTTGGTCATTTGAAATTGAAAAAAAAATAGATAACTAGGGAGTGGTACTTGAAAAAAAAAATCGGTTTTTTTTTCATATTCTTCTTCATTTCGCGGATGGTTATTTTTTTCCTACCATGAATTTCAATTAATAAAAAAAAAAAAATAAATAAATACAATTTCATTCGAAATTACACAGTTTTGTTGAAATTGGATTTGTTTTTTTCTTTTCACGATAAAATTTAGTCATACCCAATTTTTTTTTTTTTTTTTTTTAATAACAATTTTGTCATTCGATTACAATTTTTTTCTCTGTTGCTATCCAAAAAAAATTGTTTGTACATTTTATGGATTAAAATTTGTGTAAAGTTTAAAATGTGAAAACTATTAATTTTAATTTTTTAAAAAATATAAAAAACGATCATACATACATTATACGGAAAATTTCAAATGAAACTGTTCATTCAGAATAATTGTTTTTTTCTTCTGCATATTTTCAATTTAAAAACAAATTAATTGACTCATGTGGAGCAAAAATAATATACATACTCATATATAGGTCACAGAATCATTAATAAAATTTTGGTATGTAGTTGCAAATATTGTGAAATTTAAGTGCTGTTAAAAAAAAGCATATTATCCTTCTGCTGATGTTATGAAAAATTCAAATCTTTTGGTATTTTTTTTAATTTTCTCAATTTTCAATAACTTGTCCTCAACCTTGCCGATTTTAATTAAAAGCAAGACAGATGCTTATCATTTTTTTTAAAGCTCTTATTCGGCTTTTTTTTTTTTGAAACAAAGTTCATTAAAAAAAAATAATTGTTTCGACGTGATTCACAAAACATAAAAATTTATTTAAAGGACAAAGCTTAAAAAAAGATGGACAGAAGAAGAAATTTCCACCAATTTTATTGTTTTAATTTAACATTACTCCATTATCTTCAGACTTGAATCCTCTAAGTCTGAAGTATTTTCAGAACTACCCCTGAATAAATTATCTATAGTATAAAGTACATGTTATATACAATGAAATTACAAACTATGTAAGTATAAAGGGTAAGGTTAAACTAGATGGTCTAAGCGATCCAAATTGATTGCTTGAAGCCGTCCACGACCAAATGGTAAAATTGCAGAGAAAATGGGTGTCCCCTTCAATACCAACTGTCGTAGTTGCAGGAAAGCCAATGAGAGAGAAACCCTCACTAACTACCTCTGCAACTCTTCGACACTTGCCAGAGCAAGGTTCCAGACAATGGGAAGCTTCTTCTTCAGGGACCTTGCGGAAATAGCAAAAGTTATGCTAAGAGACATTATACGACTCCTGAATGGAACAGGATGGCTATGATAATCTACCGGTATTATGAACGTCATTGCCTAAGGTTACGAAAGGTGTTGTATCAAAACGGCACTTTCAGTGCTAATTGGGTCTTCGAAAGATTTTGATAACAGCCCCGTCAACCAACCAACCAACCAAATTATAAAATTGAAAGTTAACTGTCATCTATTTCAGCATCGATTTCAGTCGCTCATGTGAGTCTGACTTTATTCTAAGCTAGGCATACTTTTGAACAAAAAATATGTATACACTTGCAAATTTTTAAGGTCTTGGGTTCGAGTCCGCCTAAGTTCACTCAGCTTTGAATGAGTACCAATTCACTTTGAGTTGGGTATAAGTGCTCGGTTTGATGGCTCTGCTTAGTGACCATAAGCTAAGTCCACAAAAAACTACAAGAAATATTAGTACCAAGCCCTGTCATAAGAATAAAATTTTTCTCTAACAACGAATTTAGTGGTTCGCATTCCACTTTAAACTGTAGGTGCATGTATGATAGAAAGACTTTCAACCCTTTGACTGACAACTGAGATGTGTGTCGGTGTGTGGTATCAAAACAGCAGAGTTAGTACTTTTTGAGTTTTCGGAAGTAATCCAAAGAACCGCCACGTCAACCAGCAAACCAACCTTGCAAATTTTCTCTAAATTCAAAACGTATTGACATTGTAATTTCTTTCTGAAAGTAAAAAAAAATCAACACACACACACAACAAAAATAAACATAAATTTTATTTGAAATTGGTTTACCAAATGAACATCATGAAATTTTTAATTAACTCAAGAGGTTTATAATATGTAATTTTCAAAATTTTCCAACATTTTCAAAACACTTTAAAAAGAAAAGAAAAAAAAACTTTTTAGAAGTATTTTTATGTCTTTTCATTTTATTAGAATTTAAAAATCATTTAATTTTCTTTTTTAACAACCGAAAATAATTAAATTTTTCCTCTATAAAACTCTAAAATATCTTTTTTTTTTGTTTCTGTGCTTCTTTTCTGAAAATTGAATTTTTCTTTTTTTTGTTTAGAAAATTAAAATAGGGAATAAAAACACAATATTTTGAAAATAAAATGAAATACATACAAGAAAATAAAAAAAGGGGAAAAAAATACAAAAATAAATCGTGTGTGTAGAAACAACAAGCATATAAAATATTTAGATACATATATTATGCGTTTAACATACTAGAAAGCATTAATTAAATTTCTTAAGAAAATGAACTATTGATCTATGTTTTCCTCATCATATTTGAAAAACTTAAATTCAACGATGCATGAGACTCATATCATACATATGTATGATAGAATTTGAAAAAAAGAGCTAAAATATCTGATTAAAATAAGAATTTTTTTTTTCTGTTTTTTGACTGTAAAAATAGCTACAATAGGTATCTTAATTTTGTTTTGACGATAATATTATGATGACGACCTACTTTTTTATAACACCTCTTTTGTAGAATTGTAAGAAAGATTTTGTTTTTTTTGTTTTTTAGGCTTTCTTTTGTGATTTAGAAAAAAAAACAGAAAAAGATATTTGAAGAATTCGATCGGTCAATGACATCACATAATATAAATTGCAAAACATATTATATTTGTCAACTAAATACATATAATCACGTACACGTAACGTACACGAAGAAACATTGTGTGTCCGCTTCGCTATGAGTGAATTTTGTACAAGATATCTACTACACAACATAGAATTTTGTTGTTCTAATTATTTCTTTTTAATTTTATTTCAATGTTTAATTTTTGTTTTAAAAACAAAATTTACAAAAAAAAAAAAAAAAAAAGGAGTAATAAATTGAAGAGTAATGTTTTCCACATGTGGTGAAACTTTTTAATAGCACAAAAAAGTACTATGTACTCCTTTTTTTTCCAGTTGTAAACAAAAAATTTATGTTTTTAAAGATACTTCTTTTTAAAAGTTTTAAAATTAAGATATTATTCTGATAAGGAGGAGGAGAAATTAAGGAGGTTCATCTTTTTGAGGGATGATTTTTTTTGACAATAATTAAGTAAAAAAAATCGTTAAATTCGATTTGTTGTTGTTTTTTTTCTGTCTAAAATGTGTTAGATTGAAAAGATTAATAAATTTGTGATTGAAATCTTTTCATCTATAGCCCTTATTTTTTTGTGTCCAAAAAAACCTATAACGTTTTAAAAATAATGGGTTTTAAAGACTATATGTACATATACATAGGTACTTGACCTGATGGCAGATGTTATGCCTAATACATATGTTCCACATTTTTTTTTTTTTTTTTTGATACTTTAAATCTAAGACTTTTTCATCATTGAAATTTTCAAGTATACGTTGAATAAATGATGACGCTGCTGTGTTAAACGAATACATAATACTTATGTTAAACGTTAATTATACATTTTTTAAGTGTTTTGTAGATGAAATTAAGAAGAAAGAAAGACCTATAGTAAAGGTCATATGGTCACATTGTGATTAATTATTTTAGTGGACATTCATATACTTAAAAGGGCTAGAAAACTTAATGTACGCACGTTCAAATGCTTATTTAATAAAAATACTCGTGATTAAATACAAAAGTTCATTTTTAAATTGGAAAATTTATTTAAGATATTCATCATTTCTATCAACGTTTATGCAACGTGAATAGTACAACAACAACTTAGTGAAAAATATTTGTTACTGGAAAAATTCACATGATGATGATGTGAAGTGTAGCTTTTGTTGCATGGTGCATATATTACATTTATTGCGTGTTAAATAATAAATGCCTTGACCTTATGAATATCTACTAGTTGTGTACTACTTTACTGAACTGTTCACAAAAAAAAACAAATTTAATATTTTTTAAATTAAAATAATTCATAGGGTGTTTATAATGATGACCCATATGAGCTCCATTATGAACAAAAATGTATCTGTAATGCGATTTTGAAAGTTTTAAATGCAGGAACCTCTAAACCGAAATTCTTATATTTGGAAATGAATATTCATTAAAAATTGTAGAAAATAAACAGTTATCGTGGCTATAGGAACGCATAAGGATTTTAAACTTTCTTTTTGATTAAAGGCCAGGGCCGGATTAGCCATATAGCAGAAGTAGCAAATGTTACGGGACCGCGCTTTTGGGGACCCCGCGCATAGCGAAGAAATTGACTTTTTTTGTATGAGTTATCAGTTAACAGCCGTAAAATTAACATTTGCTACCGGCTCCGCTAGCTTAATCCAACACTGATTAAAGGAACTTTGTTTCAAATAAGGAGATCAGTTTGCAGGAAATCCTTTTGAAACTCTTGAATACAAGCTCTAAAAATACACTTTTTTAAAAATATTTTAAGGTTTTTCCGTTTACTTTGAGTCCTATTTTGTTTGAATAAATAGAAGTTTAAGAATGCGTCATTCTGCAAGAAATAAATGGTTCAAAAAGAAAACCCTAGAAAACAATTGTTTCAAAAATGTGATAACTTTAAAGCTTTAAAAAATTTAGTAAGTCTTTTTCTTAAAATTTACATAATGCTGATCTTTTTAAAAGCGCACAATAATATTGGCATAATAATCAGACCATCAGGAACGATAAAGAAAGGTTACCCAAAAAAAAAAGGATAATATTTATGACTATATATTTTATTTGGGCTTTTCTAGACTATAAAATTTAGACACATTTTGTAATGAAAGTCCATTTTAAATTTTTATTGTTCGATTTATGTAGGATTAAACTACACTACTTTAAGATACATTCAGATGAAAGTGCTCTTTTAAGATTATTACTCTTCTGTTGAAATAATTCTAACGAATACATTTTTATTTCATCACCAATAAATTTTACAGCTTAATTACTTGTTCTTTTCTGTTCTACAAATTGACCAAATATAAAAAAAATTTCAGGCAAAAAGTGCTTAAAAATCGATTAAAAATAAATCCGAAAAACCAAAAAAACAACAAGAGAACACAGACAATTTATGATAGGTCATTCAAAATTACCACATGCACATAAAATAAACTTTAAACAGGATTACCCTATATATATAAAATTTATGTATGGTGGTATGGTATGGTATAATCAAAATAAAACGTATCTGAATTTAAATAAATTTTCATTCGGCTATTTAAATTCCGATTGAATCATCTTCACCATCCTCATCCTCATCATCATCATCATCATCTTTATCATCATTATCAACATCATATTATGTAGATTATAGTCCAGTTCACATTATGCATTCATATATAAATTTTCTCATCAGATTCATATATGTACATATGTGCATACATTGTATGTATGTAATTATATGTATGACTATGGTGGCATACCACTTTATAATAACAAACTTTGCTGTAGGTTGAAATGTTTTGATGTTTTCCCGATTAATATTTTAAAATATTTGCATTATTATCTTTTAACCAGATAATTTTATGCATATGATGATTTTTTTTTAACTCTTTTTTTTCATTCATTCATTCAATTGAAGTGTGTATTGAATGACCTAAATTTTAGATTATCTTCTATTCTTATTTTCTATTTTATGAATTAATTTATTTCCTCTATAGGAAATTATGTATGCTTGTATGTATAAATATGTATATGTGCAATACATATGTAATCTAATCCTACATAATTAATGATATAATAATATGATTAATTAAACTATTAATTGTGCGTAATACACGAGTATAGAAAATTAATTAAACATGTCGATGAATTTTAGAAAATTAATTGTATTATGAATATATATGTAACTGAAAAAAATTAAGGTAAGTATACACCACAGGACACTTTGGTCTCTAGAGACCACTTTCTAGAGACCAAAATCTCCAAATTGTATACACGGTAAAAAACTTTTGTTGCAACAGACCTAAAACTAGATCTCCGGAGACCTCATAAAAAAAGTCTCCTGTAGTCTGGTCTCTTAAGTGTATACAGGACTTAAA
Source organism: Bombylius major (assembly GCA_932526495.1). NCBI lineage: Eukaryota > Metazoa > Arthropoda > Insecta > Diptera > Bombyliidae > Bombylius > Bombylius major. Next base: position 13,387,127 of record OW052047.1, read on the forward strand.
TTTAGGTCTATTATTTATATCTCTGGAGATTTGACGTTTTCTTTGATGATAAAAATATTGTTTTTTAAAGAATTTCGCTTGCTTTTTTTAAAATTTTTATAACAAACCAGAGTTAATGGTAGAGATTAAAAATTTCATTCTTCGAAAAATTTCATTTAATAACCAAAATAATTTTGAAACAGTTAACCCTCCTATAATATGGTATCGTAAAACAATAAAAGTTTAAATATAAATCACATACAATAGTCAGACAAAAACAAACAATTTATGAGACAAACGTCAAAAATGATCTCCGGAGACTGAGAGACAAATTTCTAAACGTTTTAATAACCAGACACCAGTAATGGAGAATATGGTTTAGCCGTTTACATGACAAGAGACCAAAAGTTTCCGGAGACCTACGAAGACCACTTGGTCCTCTCGAAATTTGCAGGTCTCATGAATGTATACACGAAGATACCACTCAGCGTTGTCGTTTGACTCCGATCGGAGTATTTGTACTCCGATTTTGACTCCAGTACTCCGGTACTCCGATTTTTAAAATTATACTCCGTTTTTCATTTTCATGTGTTTCTTATATGTTTTTGTTTTTTTGTATTGTTTTTGATTACATCAATTATCGATTCTTTTATGGATAGTACATATTAGTTTAGTACTATATAGTCTATATACCCATATTTGTTAGCATTATACTAGTACAACAATTGATTGATTATCTTCTATTCTTTTTTCAAATTCAAACGTCACTTTTAAAGTTTATCAATTCAGTTGGTTAGTGAATGACGCCTAAAAATTGAAAAATTTTGTTCAAAAAATGGATCGGTAAGTTACACTATAGGCATGAAATCTATAAAATAAGAGAAGAATAATATCACATTTACAAAATTTATTTTGTAGATTTCTAAAAAAGAAAACCCTTGCACCTGTTATACTTGAAATCAATAGATTCTAATGTTCAATTTTATTCTTTCATATTGTACTTTTCAAAAAATTTCAAAACGTACTACTTTTTTTTGCGAAATACTCCGTTTTCAACTCCTTTCATACTCCACTTGAAAATTGTCAAACGACAACGCTGATACCACTTTTCTGTCTCTAGAGATCAAAGCAGTGCTGGGGGATCGTGGAATTTTTCCCTTTTTGTGGGAATTTATCTTTTAAAAGGGATTGTGGGAAAAGAGGGTGATTTTGTGGGAATTTTGATGTTACAAAAGTGGCATATGAATGGCGTACAATTCCGGAAAAAGAAAAACTTATTTCTTAAACTGGCGAAATTTGCGTTATCGCTTCCACATTCAAATGCTGAAGCTGAAAGAATTTTTAAAATGTTAAGTTTTTTGTTTGGATTTTGTTTATTTACTTTTTTTTCAAGAAGAAATTCAAGTTTTTTTTGTATCTTTTGTTTAGTTACTTTTTAATTTTAATAAAGACTTTTTATACTTCAGTACTTTGTTTTATTATACCACAATAGTTTTTTAATATATAATTGACTGTGTAAGGTCAGAAGGCATCAACTTAAGGCATTTGTAAGTTTTAAGTTTTTTAAGTTAATTTCTTAAATACAAAATACATAGGCATGAGATGAGATACGCTAAACAAACTATAGAAAATGAATAATAAATAAGCAACAAAACTGAAAATATAAAAAATGTAAGCATCGGTGTAATATTTAGTTTTTTATTTTTGTTTTCAATCCGAGGGAAAACTTAAGGGAAAATCGACTCAGCTGATGGGAGAAAAAGGGAATTTTCTCTAAAATTTGTGGGATTTTACTTCACGAGAGCCCCCCAGCACTGGATCAAAGTCTCCCGTCGTGTATACCTACCTTTAGTTTTAAATTAAATTTAATAAAAACAAAAGATACTTTTTATAAAACAAAAAAAAACAAAAAACTAAAAACGACAGAAACAATAGCGTTCCATTTTTATAATTTTATAGTGGACTCCACTTATTTTTTTTTCTTTCTATTTTTGTTTATTGACCGTTAAACATAATAATTTAAATTCTGTATACGTTTTTACACGTACGAAAATAGCATCGACCAAAAACAAAAAAAAAACACGAATTAAAAGATTTTTTTTTTAACAGTTTAGTAGGTTTTTAATTCTTCGTCATGATACCTTTTTTAAAAATAAAATATTTAAAAAAAAAGAATAATTATAATAACCGCACTATTTTTATATTTTGTATGTATACACGACACGACGCGCGTACATAAATAAAATGCACCATTTTTTTAAATTTTATATGCATATTCAACTACCGTGTACAAAAAAAAATATACAAATTTTTATATTTTCTATATTTTTTTTTGTTTTATTCAATTTTTGTTATTGTTTCACTTTTTTTTTTCTGTTTTATAATCGAAAACAAAAAAGGTGTGTTTTATTATCAAACCATGGTCATAAAGAATGGTCATCTTTTCGAAAAACAATATCATACCATTACCATTTTACCATATCACACCACACCGCAGTATTATAGTGCGTATATCTAGGATAGGTGAATTAATTGTGCTTTTTATTATTTAAAAAAAAAAAAATGTTATAGTCTTAAAATGGAAAATACAGGGTGTCTCAAATAAAAAGGGGGATCAGACACCAGATGATAGAATGGCTAATAAAACGAATAAAAATAAGTACCTAGTTCAAATGTCATCTATAGATGAAATGGCCGTCCCACAATGGTAGATAATCTTCCTATATCGTGCTTAGGTCGTGCAAGGAACCTAAAAAACCTATAAAAGGTTGAGCTTCTGTCAAAGAAAGTTAATTGCTTATTTTTGAAAGCTCATGAAATCACCAACATTAGAATTTCACCCTAATATAAAATGAAAATGTAGCAGACTAAGAACAGAAAAAACGACATTCGACTCGACTGATCTTTGTATTGCCGGGCCACTGTTCTACCAATTAAACTGCCGAATGCCATGTCGCTTGCTGTTCTTAGTTACTACGTAAACATTGATCGATGTGAAGAATACTCAAATCTTCTACAAAAAAAAATTGTATTAGAGTAAAAATTTGTAAAAAAGAACCAGAAAGTGCACTCTGACTACTCTATCATTAAAAACACCACTCAAAGAGATTTAACAAGTCGATTTTTGTCAAATACCACCAATAAAATAGACTCTAAGTATCTCGAAAGAAGAATAGGACCATTCTGTCTATCAAAAAAAAAATTTTTTTTGCGTTTTCAAGTCCTGCTGACAATATTTACATATTCTATTCTTTTCAGGACACCCTATCTAGCAGCAGACACAAATGAATATAAAAGTTTATGAGCACAGCACGCATTGTACATTAGTATGTATGGTTTCCCATACTACTTTTATTTATTTAATTTTTTTTTTCTCCTCAATTCAATAACACCTACTATACATTATACTCTCCAGTGAAGTTTATTGATATAGAAAAATAGCAAAAAAAAAAAAACGAGCCTATCCACCCTTACCTTTAATTGTGGACAGTATGGTGACAACATGGATAACAAAAACAGAAACAATGGTATTTCTTCAGAAAAAAAAAAAACCAACATTTCATGGCCTATGAGTATTGAATAGAATGGTCACAAAAAAAAGTAATAACATAATAATGACATCAGCAGCTGAAAAATTCTGTTGAAATTGCAGATGGAAGTAGCAGAAGGCAAATAAAGTTAAATAATCCTTGCAATCTCATCAAATACGTTTATTCACTACTGGTTGTGTTTCTAAACTATCGATAGCACTATCGATACTATCAATAGTTCTTGACTATCGTAAGCCTATCGATAGGAGGTATATCTATTTGTGCATTCTGGCCACATTAGTAGAGTCAGAAAGAACCTTTAGCAACACCAGACTAATTCTTACAGACAGAAGGAGCCGATTGAAGGATAAACATGTGGATACCCTCACATTTTTGAATAAAAATAAGTGGCTCTTCTGACTTCTTTGAGAAATAAATATGTGCATGATAGCTGGGACTGTCGATAGTTTAGCAACACTGTACTGGTCGCTGGTGTACTATTCTTTCTATCACTGAATCTCATTTCTCTCGAAACATTAAAAATGTTTTCAATCTAATTTTTTCTATGACCCCAGACTCCAAAGTTCTGTATTTGCTTCTTTTTGCTTCTTCAAGGAATATTGAAATCGTAGAGAGATTAATTTTTTTAAAAATTAAAAAATCTAGTTAGCTAAAGAAAAAAAAACCATATGAATAATAATATCGTGTGTGTGTTTGTTTTTTCTTTGTCTCATCTAAAAATAAAATGATATTCATTTCATGGTTTTTCCAAACATGAAGATTTCTTCAACCATCATACCGTCGTATACAAAATACCATTTTGATCAATTAATGCCGTCGACTGACAATCAATTAAAATGATATTTGAAGACACACATACATGCATACTCGTTTTTTTTTTCTTCCCCTTTTTAATCAACCCAATATGTGGGTAAAACAATATAATGTAAACTTAGATACTTTAAATACTTTTTTATTTCTCATTTAAAAAAAAAATTGTTTATATTTCCTATAAATATATGGGTGAATGAATATTGTCATTATAATCATCATCCGCGCCGTATGCAATATAATCATAATCAGACGACTTAGTAACCATCAGTCAATATTATACTCGTATATAATTTTTTTCAATTAAAATATTAAATCTTGTTGTTTAATAAAATACCGGAATAAATTTGTTTTTTTATGTTTGCTTTTCTGTTACAGAAAAAATTTTTGCAATATTTTATTTTCTAAAGAAATATCCTATTCAATCTTTATCGCTAATTATTATTTTCATTTCCTTTAAGAGGCTTCCTTTAAATGTAGATTTCGTGATCCATTTTCTATTGTTGTTAATTTTTTTTTAGTTTAGTATTTTTTGCTTAAGAAATTAAGGTAGTACATCTGAAAATGTATTTTCGAAGAAAACCTAATAGGAAATTAGAGAATAACCTGATTTACCAGATTTTTAAAGGGTATTTCAAGTATAAATTTTAATACATCTAAAAGGTTGCTATGAGGCCTAAAAGAATTGAAATCTGATAAAGGAAATATTCCATCTAAATGAAGAACACAACACGTCCTTGATATCTTGATGTCTAGAAAAACTACTTAAGAATTAAAATTTTTCGTTTTGATAAAACCGAGTGGCAGGATATTTTTAGTAAGAATTTCAATTTCTGAAAGGTTTGCTTTATCAGAGAGCTCTAACTGTAAGAATCAAAAGATTCTTATTACGGTTGTCATGAAGTGACTAAACTGACGGGATTACATTTATTACTTAAGTGAGATGACAAGCAAAATAAGGTCCTTAAACTAACAACCCGATTCCATTTTGAAAAACATAAATGTATTAAATGAATTACATCTTAATTTTTAACAAAATGCTGACTGATGTGATTGTGTTTGGCACCTTAGCGCCATTGCTGAAATAATATAAGAAATTAGGTACAGTGAAACCTCCCAAATTGGGACAGTCATGGGACCAGCAAAATTATATCCCAATTAAGATGAATAAATAAATAATAAATCTATCGTTTTTGTAGGGTGATCAGATATCAATCTTAAGTTTACTCATTACTTTTTATGAGAAGTTATTTAGACTGTGAGAAATAAAACAGGATAATACTACAAATATATCTCGTATAAGCGTAATACTGACTTCAGTTAAAAGAATAGCATAACCTACACTTTTTAAACTCTCTTAAAATAGTGTATTGGTGGGTTGGGTAAAGTACATACATAGCATATGTATACATATGTAAATACAACATACAAATACATACTTAAAAAAAAGTAAACACCTGCATATAAAACAACAGTTATCATGAATTCGAAAGTGTTCTAAGTTCTATCACAATATAATATACAAAAATAAAAAGTACGAAAACGTTCCAAGAAGAATTTTTTGTCCCGATTACGAGGTGATTTTTTTCTACACTACTAGCACTACTGTCCCAGTCCCAATTCAGAGGTGTCCCGATTACAGAGGTTGATTTATATGCAGAACAAAGTAGTTTTATAATAGTATCCCAATTATAGAGGTTGTCCCGATTAGAGAGTGTCCCAATTAAGAGATTTTACTGTATTTCCTTTATTATCCCTAAGCGTCTGGGAGAAAAATTTTAAATTACATATAATGACACACTATTTTTTTTTTCATTACAGAAATAATCTTATTAACCGAAGATAATTTATTGCGAAAGAAAATATAATTAAACAAATAAACTTTCTTTTCTATTTTACATTTCCCATCAAGTAGCTAAAATTTCTAATTTTTACCCTTCTTATAAAAGAAAAATTATCCATGATTAATGTCCTTATAAACAATACCTTGAAACACCCTGTACAGTAAATTTGTATATTATATACCTGAGTTATAGCTTTAGACGAAAAGAAGAACTGTATTTCTTTTTTTTTTTGTTTTTTAAGAATAAATTATGGCTTTTGCACAGTATGGAGTTTTAAGTATATATTTTCAATAGATCTTTTAGAGTGAAAATACAAAAGAGCATCCGAATGAAAGGAAATCATTTATATACAGGTATAAAAACAACAATAACAACAACAAAAGTAAAAAAAAAACAAAAACAAGAAGAATAAGAAGAAAAATTTGTTGTACAAAATGATCCTTTTTTTTTCTTCTAATTTTCAAGGTAAACAAGGATGCTGAAACTATGATGAAAAATATTAAAAGGAAAGAAAAAAAAAGAAAAAAACACCCAACGTTTTATTTTCATCATCATCATCATCATCATCATCACCATCATCATGAAAGAATAATAATAAATAATCAGCTGCAGATTGTATGTAGAAACCGACAAATAATTTGCATTATGATGTAAAATACCTTTAAATATTGTGATATGTGTGCCGAATATGAATAATAATAAAAAAAAAACACAAAACTATATTCTGAAGGTACAAAAAATATCGTTATTTTGTGCGTGACCATTTTTACAAATATTCATACATAAAAATGAACATACTGTGTATAACAAATTGCCAGACATGCAGACATTTTTTAATCCCTTTTTATTCTCTCCTTAGTCTGTGATTTATTATTGTTTTTTTTTTTATTTGCAAAAACTTTTCTGAAGAAACAGAAAAATCCTTCCAGGATTTTTAAATGAGAAAGAAAAAAACTAAAAGTCGAAGAAAAATTAACGTGAATTGCATACTCCTTTTTTTTTGCAATTCTAATTCAAAGGACTAAGTGCATTTATGCACGTTTTTTTGCCTTTTCATATGCTTAAATAATGTCCTTATTGTACTAAAGCTTTTTTAATGAAATTACATATCATTTTTTAGTTCGATTTAAAAACTAAAAATCATTGAAAACTTTAATTATTTTTTTTAAAAAAACCCAAATAAATAATTTAATTGCACATACCTTTTGTTACGCATCCCAGAATTAATAATCCATATAGAAAATGCCGGTATTGTTCAGAATACATGATGATTGTTGGTTTTTTTTTCTTTCCTCCTTATAATTATCCTTTATTATTTTTTTTTTAACGTATTATTCTTCAATTATAATTTTTTTTAGTTTAAAATGAAAAATATTGATTTTAATTATATACGTCTTCGATATTATTAATTAATTATTAATTAAATTAAATAATAAACGAATTTTTCAAGGATAACACTTGGATATTTTCCTTTTTCCAGAAAAGAAAAAAAAACACTTCAATTAAAATTGAATAATAAATTTGTTTTTTCGATAATTAATGAAAATAAATTAAAAATACGCGTAACACCACTTTTTAATTATATTCGTTGTAAAAATTAATTAAAACTTTATTTTAAATAATTACAAATTAATTTTCTGCAATTAAAACGTTATGTTTTATTTTTTATTATATTCACTTGATCTTTATTACTTCCTTTTTTCTTTCTCGATTAAAAACTCAATTTCGTGTAATTAAACAAACTTTTTAATGAATTTTTTTAATTATTGAATCGAAAATCTTGTTTCAATAAAAATGGGAATTTATTTATTTTTTTTATTTTAATTTAATTTTATTTTTTTAAATATTTTTTTGAAGAAAATTCAGATACAAGTAAACTGTTGCCTATGAGAACTATCTTGTATCTCGACTTGATTTCAACTAAACATTTTTAAACTAAAAGAAAAATATTTCTTGAATTAAAATAGTGGTGCTGTTGGTGAGTTTGAGTTGATGTTGAACTATTGCGAGTTGCGACTACTGCTGCTGCTGTGGATAGAAAAATAAAATTTAAAAGAAAAAAGCCGGTACAACAATTCCCATTCCCAATTGAAAATTTTTTCATATATTCCATCGTTGTTGTGGAACTCATCTATTGAATATATACCATTTTCTTATTTGTATTGAAAATTGTGGATGTACGATTACGATGTATGAGAAATGGATGAGAAATATTATTGCAGTTGTACTAGAGAAATTTCGAGTAGATTTCCTTTATAGTATTAATTTGATAATATGTACTTTCATGTGTGGTTTGACTGCGCAAAGACAGTGTAGTGCAATGGTTTTTGAAATACTGATGGCCTTTTATAAGAATTTAGAATTTTAAAAAACAGACATTACATTTATCTTCTCTCATTCCGTCGATTCCTAGAAAAATTTACACATGCTCCAAGAATTATTTAAATAGCTTTTGTGTTGTCGTTGGACAAACAATTTTACAATAAAATATTAAAACCCAACAGGAGCATATAGTAGCTTTCTCTTATATGTTAGGTTTTCCAATAACCATATCTCACAAAACGTATGCAGGTCCCCAGGAGGAATCACTTTCTTTACACATTTCAGCCAAAAAATTGCTAAGATAGGTGTACTTTTCTAAGCGTTAAGAATTTCTGTTAATTAAAAAACTTTCTATCATTAAATGACGCAGATGTCAAAATCCTTGTTATAAGCTTAGTTGACAAGAAGCATAACTGTAGACCATGAAATTGATGATGGAATACAGCATTAACAGATCTAACAGTGCACTAACGTATAATTGGAAAACGAATTTGAAAAATAAGGAGCAAGGGCTCCATCAGCCAAAACCCTGTTGTCCTTGTTTTGTGTTCTCTATGTGTTCTTGAATTTACACTCACTTTATTCAACGTCTGTGCTATGAACTAGACTCTACAGTTTTTTCTCCGAATATGCGCGTATCACAGTTAGGACTTTGTTGTATTTAAGTACGTCTTGGCATTTTCACATAAAATTCTCTTTTTGAAGAGAGAAAATCTTCAATGACTTTTGTTTTTATTTCCACCGAATTATAAAAATTTCAAGAAGATGGACATTTTCTCAGGTTCAACAACCGGTTCTCCAAGGACTTCAAGAGACGTGATGTTGAGTAAATATCTCTCGACGTTCAAACTTAAACCTAACTCTAAAGGAAGTGCATGTTCGAGAACGTCAAATGATCGTCAATTGATGATATTTAGCTTAAAACGTTGTATTGCTAAATTTCGTCAATTGACGATATCTGACGTTTTCAAAGATGCAAGGACTTGCAATGCTTTAAAAAAAGCTAAAATAGTCATCTTACTCCGCCTTCCCTGATTTTTTGTATCAATTCCAATAATGACTTTTTTTTCTTTTCTACAAAATCTTTTTTTATCGTCTAATTAAAAATCTTATTTAGATAAATCAAAAAACAAATTTTAAAAATTCAGTTAAATCAATAAAATTGATAACTGAAATAATCTTTCTTTTTTTATATATTGTCTCACTACTTGAATTGAAAATATACATAATATAATACTTACATATAAAAGTATATAAATGAAAATATATAAAATAGAATATCATGACACACAGATAATAAAAGCGATAAATTTATTGTAGTGAAGTGAAAATTACATTTAAATAATAGCTACCTTTATAAATTACCCATAATTTTCTTTTATTTTTACACCTTTACACTACAAAGGTGGTTAATTTAAAAATAAAAATAAAAAAACATGAATACTAAAATTTTGATCGCAACTACTTTTTTATCAACATTTTTAATAAATAAAAATAATTATCCATTGTATTTTTTTTTTCAATACGTGAAAGTACAAGGCAATATTAATAACCACAATTTTAAGAGCTGTTTACTTTTAAAATTACAAAAAAAAATAAATAAATAAAAATAATAATTATTGTAAAATGGATTTGCTCATTCGAAAAACAAAACAACAACGAGAAAAAAAACAATAAAAGCAAAAAAATATTATTTTCATAATTTTACACGTGTAATTTTTAAAAATTAATTTTTGTTATTGTTATGGATTCAGGATTGCACTGCTACACAGCTACTCATGTTTGTCTCATAGAAATTTGATTAGAAAATAAACAAACAAGAAAATTGTGGTTCAACATGGAAAAATTTATAATTTTCATGAGAGAGATGATGAAGAACCCCCACAATGTCTTATTACAATTAAAATGATGCATTTTTTGATTTTTTTAAAAGTTTTAGTAGTATAATTTATGCATGGATGAAGAAAATATCCTATATTTCTTTTTTTCTTTTTCAATATGAAGAAATTCGGTATGAACATCTTGAAATACGTAAACATTCATATATGTAGTTTTTAGTATGTGTGAAATAATTTCCTTTTTTTATTTTTTTAATTTGTTTTTTATTCAAGAAAGGAATTTATGTTTGAAGAAAAAAAAAACTATACATAGGGTAGAATACCCAGTAACGAGCCCCCTTAAGGAAAATTTTTGACTTGAAAAATATTTAACGTTTTTTTTTCAGTAAAATATAAAGGAAATAAATATTCATTTCCTTAACGAAAAAGTTAAGAAAAAGCCATTTTTGGTAGCACTTTACATTTATTACAATTATATTTAAAATAAGAATTTGTAATGATAAACCACCCACGCATTGCAAGGATAACATATTTTTCTAAATATATAGCAAATATTCATCTGTATTTTTATAAAAATATCTTAGTTAAAGAATAAAATAAAGCCAAAGGCTCGTTACTGGCGGAGGGCTCATTACTGGGTATTTTCCCCTACATCTTTTATTTTTTTTATCGATTCATTGCACTCATAATCATCGTGTATCATAATAATATAAACTCCTTACTCCATATAAAATTAAATGTGCAACTGTAAGCAGTTTTAATGCAATTATAAATACAACAAAAAAAAAAAATCAAATATGAAAAAAAAAAAAATAATAAAACATTAAAAAATAAAGTCTAAATAAAAAATATGCTTAGTTTGTTATTTTTTTTTTTTTTTTGAAATGCATCACTGAAGACTTTGTTAATAAATATGATATAGCCCTTTCGTGAACATATTTTTCACACTGTAGTTCCCCTTAATTTACTTTTTTTTTTAACTGGAAAAATTAACAATCATATCAACAACAAACCATTCTTTTTTTTAAATAAATAAAATTATAGAAAAAAAAAACTTATAAATAATTTCACATGTGTGTCATTTTATTTATGAGGTCTTAAATATTTATTTGATGTTGTTTAAAAATTCAGTGGTCTGTAGCAATATTCAAAAATAATATTTAGTCATGTCAATTTTAAATTTATTGAGTTTTGTAACTCATATAAGAAAAAAAAATTACGAGATTTTTAAAAATAGAAATTCATTTCTATACAAATTGAATAATAAAAAAAAAAACTACACGACCAGCAGTCCAGCAGATTTTTTTGATTTTTAAGAGCAAGCGAAGAAAAAAACGTTCAAAATGAGATAAATAATTCTTAAGGGATTTCTTCAGTCTTAAAAACTGGTCTAAAAATTAGAAATCGGAGAGCGATTGACGAAAAATAGTCGCCAAAATCTTAAGTATTTTGTTAAACTTTTATGAGAAATTTGGTTGATTTTGAATTATTTTTTTAGCATTTATTATGGATATTTTATAACTGCGTACTATGGCACCCCACTTCTATAGCTAATTTAGCTTCGAACACAGTAACGGTATTTTCGAAAATGCAGTGATGCTATCGTAATACAAAATTCAGCGTAAAAAGGTTTTAAGCTCAATTGTGTATCACGACACCCTATAAGTGGGTCCCATTGGATTCGTTCACTGTGATTTAATTGTTCTACCTTTTGATAAGAAATGTGCTCAAAAAAATTAGGCTTTTATTAGATTCTATACGTTCAGCGTTATTTGGAAATCTTCAGAAAGAATGGAAGTTAGTATGGGATTTTTTAAAATTTTTACAAATTAATTTTTTTAAAATCACACTAGTCGAGTCGTTTGTTTCTACATTTTTTTCATTCAAATCCTCTTTTTTACCGTCAATTAGGGCTACTGCACTGTATTGACATTCATTGCTTAGAATCTTAAATTTTGTCCTCTAACACATACATATTTCATATCAAAATTAATTCCCGTTACCAAAAATCAAAATGTTTATGAAATATTGGTATTACGCTCTAATTACCCAACTCTCACCTCTAACGAAATTACTTTCACACATGACAACGTGTTATTTAAAAATAAAAATCATAATCCTGATTTAATCCTTTAAGTAAAATTATTTCATTCTTATTAATCATATTATTCCCTCAAAGATTTTTTTTTCCATAATAATTTTTAACACAATTTTGTTTTTGTTCTCTTTAATTTTTTTTTGTCACTTTCAATTTCGATTTGAAAAGTATAAAATTATTAAAGACTCACATTTTTGGTGTATTTATGTGGCATTGACCTTTAAAGCTTATAATGTTATGACTTATTAAATAAAAATTCAAAATTCTTTTTTATGTTACACATTTGAGAAAATTCATGAAAATTATTCATAATTTAGGAATTAATACACTTAAGTCTTTTCGAAATTAATTATTATAAAGTTTTTTTTTCCAGAATTTATGAAATTAAGCTCTACCACAAAGTTAATGTCCTAATAAATTCCCTTGTTTATATACTTCAATGTAGTTTTTTTTCTTCTTCTTCTTAATATTTACTTTTACAATTCAACAAAATTATATAATTAAAATTTGTTGATAAGGGTGAATTATTCAAATTGACAAAAAATAAATAAATAAAAAGTTTATCAACATTTTTAGTTACCGTTTGAACGTTAGTACTAAAAAATTTACACTGAAAACAGGATGTTTATTTAAACATTAAACAAAAATTTTGAAGGATGAGGAAACAGGTGCGCTAGTACCTTATTGTTTTGTTACATTTTTTTTATCAACACCGCTGCTGCAGTCGTTTATAAAATAAAATCAAAAGTACTTTGACCTTTTTGAAGTATCAAAAAACGTAATTTTAAACATAAGAATTCTTTTAAAATGTAGAATACCTTTTTTCACTCATTTTTAAAGAGTCTCTGAACATTTTTAAGGATTAATACACAAACAACTCTAAAAACATGTTCATAATAAATCTGTTTAGGTTCTTTAGTGTTATCTCAGCCATGTCGTCCAGATCACCAAGGAACTTTGCTCCCAAACAGACGAGCCTTCATTTATTGTCCATAACCCCAACAAGACAATGTCCAGTAATAACCACGATGAGTTTTCGAACTTGTTTTCTTTGGAACGATAGTGGAACTGTAGTCTTTTAAACTTTTATCTTTGGACACATGATATTGGCTATGAAGCAACCATTAATATTCTTCCACTGTTCCACAGTTTAAAAGTAAAATTATGTTCAAAATGCGTAATAAACAATATGGATACGCTTTTGACCATTGGGGAAACCAAGTAAATTATTTCAATCAGCTTTCAGTAGCTGAATTGATTATTGAGTCGTTGCTGAAATAATTTAGAGTTCAGCTATTACAATTCATTTCTTAACATACTTCCGAATTAAAACTAAAATGTTATCCCCTAAAGCTGGTTGATTGGTTGGTTTACTTAGCGATCTTCGGATTGCTTACCTAAAATCAAATTGGCAATAAGAGCGTCTTTGTCACTTCTAAAACTGACTACTCAATTTTTTTTTTTTTCTAGCCGTGTGTGGAAAACAACTAATATTGATCCTTTTTTCCAGCCAGCTCTCTTTTACCAAGTATCAAAATTACAAAAGGGGTAAAATGAAAGTAATTTCATATTTAAAATGTCTTTATTATTTTTTTTACTATATATGTATATAAATATGAGTTAAAAAGTTGAGAAAAAAAAAAATTTGCACTTCTAAAAAAATTGAACCTTTATGCAATTATATGACTACTTTTATTTAAATCTGTCATTAATTCTGTATCTAAATCATCTTCATCTAATAGATCTGTTGATACATCACCATTTAATAAGTTATTATCGCCAATAATATCAGTTCCACCTATATGATTAATATCACTACTACCACTAATTATGACACCATTCATTGAACTTCCATCAATTGATAAACGATTAAAATCATCATGACCACGTTCTCTTTCTCTTACTATGTGTGGTGCTTCATTAAATTCATCTAATTCGTCCATACCTAAAATTTATAATAAATTTTTCAATTTTTTATTTCATCAAAATTTTCTTCAATGTTTAATTTTGTTTTTTTATTTCAGACCTGTATAGTTAGTTCCAACCAATAATAAATATTGTCCAACACGATATGGCCATAATAAACCAGTCATAACACAATATGCAATACAATCAGCTGAATTTGTTATACCCAATAATAGTTTATATCTCCACATTGGACTAACTTGTAATGCAACAACAGCTACAATTGGTAAATATATAAACCAAACAAGACTTGATGCTCCAAAATGTAATAAAAAATCTAATTTTTTACTTGAATGTTCATATTTCATTGTATTACGAAGTTCCCATAAAAACCATAACATAAATAATGTTCTAAAAAAAATAAAAGAGGACAGAAATTTAGAGATTTTTTTTTAAATTTGAAGATTTTAAAGATTGAAAAAATAAAGAAAACTTGATACATACTTTTTTTTTTGTGTAGTTTAATTAAAAACTCACTTTTTTTTCTTTTTTTAAATAAAGCACAGAAAACACAAACAAATTAACAGAAAGAAAGCAATTACAAAAAATAAAGTTAATAAGAAAAAAATAATAATTATGAGTGAATTAACAGCTAAAAAGAAAAAAAATAGTTAGTGCCAGGTGTGATGTGATCGAATAGAAAAAGGAAATAAACAGAATAAAATGAATAAAAATTAACAAGCCAATAAATGTGTAGCATGTCGTAAGCGTTTAGTTAGTCAATATTAATTTTCTTCTAATTTTTAATTAGCTGAATATTCTGCTGAATTTTCCAAATATTTCATAAGAAATCGTCAAATCAAAACTTTTATTCAAAATTCCACGTGTTTACGAACGAATACGATGCCTAGGCCTAGGACATGATGAATCCTTTATCCGTTTCTCGTCACCGCAAACACTTTTAATTTTAGTTAAACGTTGCATCGTCAAGTTCTAACGATTGCGTTGAACGAACCGTTTTTGGTCTTAGAAAAAAATAATGAAAATAAAAGATCAACGATACTTGTTGCCGAAATGAATAAAACAGAGTTCTTTTGATCGTTTAAATTCATTAACTTCGAGAATGTTGCTTTTAAATTTAAAATTTTAAAAATTGTTTTTACCAGTCTGTTTTTAACAATCGAAATACTTTTGAAACAAAAAAATCCTCTGAAATATTGCAAGAAATTAATTCAGCTTACATTTTTGCAATGAATTTTTCGCAGTCTCTTAAAAATTAAAAAAACGTTACATTCTTCAACAGTTCCCGCATTTCTGTAAGTCAAGTACCGAAAACCACAGAGTGCCAATTGAAAGTTGTAATGAGAAATTTAATTATATATATTTTTAAATCAAATGATTTTCGTTGACTGAATACTTAATTATTCTAAAAAGCGATGATATAAAATGAAAACATGCATTTTAAAAGATTTCAGAAAAATAGAAATAAGTGAAATAATAAAATAAATAAATTTTGAAAGTGAATTAATTTGCGTGTATTCTCACCTGCAAACAAGCACAATCCATCCAGGCCATGTTTGATATTCATCGATGTCTGATATTATATCTACCTCAGTCTATCACAAAACAAAAAAAACGAAATTGAATTTATAATTGAAATAAATTAAATATGTATATTCAAATAATAAAATTGAAATTTACCTTATTCCAAATATAAAGAAAAACATTAAAAGCACAATATGGTATCCATATAGACATTAGAATAATCCAACCGGTTTTACTAATTTGTTGTCTTGTAACTGCCCAACCTTTGGCAAGTAATAAAAGAATTAGCATAAATGTCGTCTAAAAAAATAAATAAACAAGATTATTACATTAATTTAAAAAAAAAAAGTACTTAATTATTTTTAAAGATTGACTGTTTTCAAAAATTCAAGCTTGTTGCAAGATTGACTTGTCTAAAGACTTCATAAAATCAATTTTGCAAGGAAACCTTTCGCCAATAATGCAAGCATTTTGAACAACACAACAGCTTTCCTTCATTAATGCAAGTTATTTAGCGTGCAAATTTTGCTGACATGCTTTATAGTTTTATATGCACGCATGCTTGAATTTTTGAAAACTGCCATTTTTTTTCTAAATTTAATGTGAATAAAAAAAATATATATATACTTACTCTACTAAAAATATCCAATATATCACCAATTGTTTGATAATCTGGATGACCAATACCATTAAAAGCAAAATTAATAAAATGTGTTGTTATAAATGATAAACTTATAAATTCAATACATAAACTAATTGTAAATAATTTTGTAACTGGATGTTTTTGTATTCTAATTGCATATATTTGCATAGGAACCAAAATTATATAAACAAATAAAAATGCTAAATACATTTCTAATAAATTTTGTTGTTCAAATGAAAATTGAAATATAAATGGATTTGATGTTGAATGATTTGGATTTCCATTAACTAAATAAAAATCATAATGTAATATTGGTGAATTATTATCAGTTGGTATTTTATTATTTTGTATTGAATAATCATAATAATGCCATTCACATGTTGTACGATTACGATAGCATGATACTATTGAAACATACCAAAATCTGTTGGAAAATATTAGAAAAATAAATAAATTAATAAATTTAAAAAACAAATTTAGAAAAAAAAAAAAAATTGTTTAATGGTGGAAATATTGAGTAAGTCAATGAGTAAGAACCTTTTCAAAAATGTTAAATGATCGTCAATTGCAAGAATTTAAAAAAAGTGGTTGGACTTATTTAACGCATCACTTTTACGCAAAAACATGAACAGTGATACTAAATGTTTTTTTTTTTTTTTTTTTTTTTTTTTTTGGCAACAAGTCACTATGTGGCTATTGTTTGCATTTATTTTCGACCTTGTTTATGTTATCCAAGGCTCTTTTAGTGATAATCTATCAACTCCTCTTATTCGTTTGAGAAATTATGATCCACTTTTGATTTTTAGATTTTTTCCGTATCTAGTCTGTTTCTGAATGCTACGGAATCTTTATTTATCACTCTTTAAAACTGTTTGTGAGTGGAAGAGGAATTCTTCCATGTATGAGTAACTATTAACTAAGCCAGGAAGAGTCCATTGCTTAGGACTTTACGCATAAAATTTTTATTCAAACTATCCGGTTAGTAGCCATTTAAATTGCATACTGACTTTGGTCTGAACAATGTCATTAAGGTGTACAAAACAAAGAATACATTCAAAAATTGCCGAGCAAAAACTCTGAGCACATTAGTTCAACATTTTGGCTTAAAGATGTCCTAGACAGTCATAGTACTGCTTATTTTGGTACGTTTTGTCTATCTCTTGAATAACCATCTGATAAGTAGATTTCAATGCCTTCTAATTCAAATTCATTAAGAAAATACATCAGAAGAGTATGATAATTAGCATAAAATTGCAATAACATTTAAAATCTTCCATTCAGTTTGTTATTAATAATATTTTTAACACCTGCAAATTGTTTAACACTCTTCTTCCCTCAGCATTTAAACTGATTATTAAATATTAACATGAAAGTCAGCATAAATTTTCTTATTGTTTTTTTACACTCATTGTAAAGGTGAATTGCAGATAATAACTTTCCAGTTCCACGTCTACTGTTATGATTTTTTATTTGCTTGCAATTGACAATCACTTTTTTTCTTATTTTTTCGTTTTTTCATTTTTTGAAAGTACCTGTGTGTGCTCTTACTCATTTTTTTTTCCATTTTTAAATTTTAAATTTTACCTTGGTTGCATTAGATCACTTAAAACATATGTAAATTGATTTTGTGGTATTACATTTGTTGGTGAATCTTCATCTATACATAATTTATTTGTTTTACATGGTATACGTCTTAAATAATCAGCTTTGGCATGTTTATTACAATCACTATCATATGCATAATTTTGTAATCTTGAAAACATTTTTTGGCACGCAACATCACGATCATAATAACTTCGATTACCATAAAATTCCAAAAAACTATATTTATCTAAAACTGCTAATGTTATTGGTATATTAAATGAATCTTTTGATGTTATATTTCCATATATATAACCGAATGAATCACGTTGTGAATGCCTTTCGGTTTTTTGAAAACCAAATTTAACTAAAAATTTAAAAAATTCATCTGTCCGAAAATCACCAATTATATGCATTCCATTACAATTATTAATTAATAATGTTTCTAATATAAATATTATAATTAAAAATAAATAACAAATTTGTGCGTTCATTTGTTCGTAATTTTTTTTTCTCTCCTAAATTTTATTTTCTAAACACAATAAAAAGGGGGAATATCTTTACAAATCACTAAAAAAAACGAATATTAAAAAAAAAAAATCCTCGCGAAATAAAATATCGAATGTTTCTTTTTCACAGCTTATTATTTTATTTTTTCCTTTTAATTATTTTAAAAAAAAATTGATTTTTCTTGAGTAAATTTATTGAAAATAAAAAAAAAAAATTAAAACTAAATTTTATACTAAATTTCTACTTTTGTTCTTTCTTTCTTTCCTTTTTGTTTTTTTCTTATCTCGACGTCTGCGAAAAGAAATTTATCTTAGATTTTTTTATAAAATTGAAGAAAAGCATCTTCAACAATCAACACAACTTGAAAAGTTTAATGTGTAAAAAAAGGAAGAAAAAGAAAACAAATCACGTTCAACTGTCAAGCAATTTTAGTTGGAAATTCACCTGTGCAACAAAGATAAAACAAATTGTAGATATGTATGTAGATTTTTCTCTTTCAGACGGATGTTTTGTTTTGATTATAATTTCACCTATACTATTTTTATTTTTGGAAGTCAGTACAGGCAAGATAGGCATACTTTTCTATACTCTTTTACATTTCGTGTATAAATTTAACAGTTTATACGGTTAAAAAATAATCCGAATTTTAGATTAAATTGGGAGTAGCGTAGAAACGGTAAAATTGGGATTAAAAAAGTACAAGCAAACGTTGATATTTTTATACACTTATAGTATACTGTATACATATTATTCTTCTTCCACATAAAAAATAGAAGAAGAACGTGACTGCTTCACTTTCACCATAAAAATTAGAATCCGCCATATTGCATTTTACCTCACACATACATATAAAAAAATTGGGATTAAACCGAAATAAATTGGGCTTAAGCAAAACCCTCTACAATAAAGCCTCCTACTGGGGTTGTGTATGGATTAGTAAGAAGTGCCATGTTTTGTTTTGACATTTTAGTTTCTTATGGTTTCTTAATAAGAGTGGTGGAATATTAGTGTAAAGAAATAGTGTTTTAGCTGAATATTTTTGGTTTTTTAAATAAAATATGGTTTATAAAAGTTTTGAAATATAATAAATTAACAGTGTTTAATTTTTAAAGTGCACAATAGTCAAAAAAATTAAATAAAAAGGTGGAAAATGTTGTGCGTTATTACCTACTTTTAAGAGAAAAAATTAAAGTATGACTACATAGTACATACCTATCTATGGTGAGGTTATATTATTTATATGTAATAAAGTGAATAAATTGATTTGATTTAATAGAATTTAATTTATTAGTTATCACAAATTAAGTGTCTATTTGCCTTCATTACACAATAAAGATTATGTACCAAATTATTTACTTTTTCATAGACTTTTTTTATATAAATTTTTGTGATTATGTTATGATGTGAGAAATTGATTTGATTCAATAATTTAACAATTAATACAAACTTATAAATAAAATTTTATTAAATTAAATGAATTTGTTCTGTATTTCCTTCACTTTATTTATTTTTTCATATATTTGTGTTTACATTTCATTTCAATTTATTCACTTTTATAATATAACCTCACCATAGGTAATGTAGTCATTAGTCACATGTCAATATATAGGTATAGAAGAAAAAAGTTTATATTATTTATTATTCTTTAAACTTTAATTATTCATATAAATACATATATGTATCAGAATTATTATAAATTAAATTTTATTAAATCAAATCAATTTATTCACTTTATTACATATTATAAATAATACATATAACCTCACCATACTTTAATTTTGTCTCTTGAAAGTAGGTAAGAAGGCACAATATTTTTCACCTTTTTATTTAACTTTTTGACTATTGTGCACTTTAAAAATTATAACACTGTTAATTTATTATATTTCAAAACTTTTATAAACCATATTTTATTTAAAAAGCCAAAAATATTTAACTAAAACACATTTTCTTTACATCACTATTTGTACTACCAGCATTGAATGTTTTGACGTTTCAACACTTTAAACGTGTTTGATTGTGTTAGTGCAGACACCCATAGCGCGGCTTCTATATGTAGATGGTTTTGGCTTAAGCCAAAATCCGAATTATCGAGTTTATACGACAAAAAATTGGGAGTAAACCAAAATCCGTATTAAATTCGGAGCAGGCATAAACACGTAGAATCTGTCTCGTGTGTGGGGTGATCAGATCTCGATTTCAATCGATAGAAATCTTTTAAATTGAATATTACCAAGGCAAAAAACTCATCGGGTACTGCCCCATAAGCACAATACTGACTTCCAAAAATAAAAATAGTATAATTCACCACATTTCAGACAACTCACAACAAAACGAGTTGCCATGCCATTTAAAAATAAAATCACAAAACACCAATATTGGTGGGATTTACATTATCAGTCAAATGACTTACGTCCTTTTGACGTTTTGCTTTGAATTTGCTTTCTGACGGACTTTCGTATTTAGAGCGGGTTTATACGGTCACTTTTTTCAATGGCATTGACGCCCATTCCGCTTTGTTAAATAGGAAAGAAGTAACAAGTATGTGGTGGGAAGTCACTCACGGGATAATCGAACTTTTTCTTCGAGCACGCCGGTTCCCTTTTGTGCTATATTCGTAATTTTGAATTTTTTTTTATATTATCGCATCTCCTTTTCATTTTATATTTGTAGTGACACAGCTCATAATTATCTTTATATATGGAGATGAAACATACACAACATATATTGTCGTTTCATCTTACCTAACAAGAAATCGGTATAGAAGAGAATGAAGAGAATTTGAGCTATGGTAAAAAAGTGACTGTGTAAACGTACGTACGACTTTTTCGTAATTTAACAAAGCGGAATGGGCGACAATGCCATTGAAAAAAGTGACCGTATAAACCCGCTCTTACACAGTCAGTCAAATGATGTACATATATATCAAAATGACTGTTGTTATACATTTTCTTTTATTCCTCATTCGTTATTATTTCATCGCACGTTTATTGGACATTTTTACAGAAAAAAAACATTTTTAAATTGTAAATAAGCTTTAATTCATTTATAATTTCATAAAACGCATCATCCCTTTTAATTTTGTTTGAGTAATCTGGATGACGTCTGTTATACAATAAATCATATTTTTGATAAATCGTTATTAATACCTCGTCATTGGCATTTCCATTTCATTTCCGTTTCTGTATTTAAATATGTTTTAAATTAGCTTTTCTTGTTAAAAAGCTAAGTATTTTTGACTTAATTTAATTGAATTAATTAATTTACTTACTTTAAATTCAAAGCTTTAACAGACTTTTCAAATTCAGTTTTTTGAATCTTAAAAAAAAATGCTTTTAACCACACAATTATCATTATTAATAAATGAAATTAAGTTTTGCGTACTTTACTTCAAAATTCTTACAACAATAGAAGAATCAAGTTAGAAGTGACATTTTTTTTTTCACATAATGGGCCTTACTAATAAACATTTTTTAGTTTTAAAACTAAAATAGTTTCGGCTTGAGAATCAGAGTATGCTTTCAAGTTCTTTATAAAATGGAGAAATAAAATATTAACTTAACATATTTTGTATAGAGTTTCAAAGCACACTCTGATTCTCAAGCCGAAACTATTTTAGTTTTAAAACTAAAAAATGTTTATTGGTAAGGCCCAATGTCTTTAAATTTAAAAGGTGGAAAAAATTGTTATGTTTAGAGTGTGTGTGGAATCGAGTAAATTTTTACTACAGTGTAGTAAATTTTGACATTAGACTTTGTGGTAGAATAAAATTTACCGTGGTAAAAAAAAATATTCACATTTGCTGTGCGTAATGGAGTAAATTTTAAAAGCTACAAAATTGTGTACTTGTTTCGATATTTTGACTTTACATTATTTTACTATCAAACTGTCAAAATTTATACTAGCCCCAGAGCCAGAGTAAATTTTGACAGTTAAATTCACCACGATTTATGTCAAAATTTACTACTGTAGTAAAAATTTACTCGATTCCACACACACTCTTATAAATGAAAATGCACAAGTTAAACAAATTCTTAAACCAAAAGGTAAATCATTTAAAGTTGGTGAATATTTTTCACTTGATTACATTTATGAAGATGGAAACAATAGAAGAATCAAGCCGCATCCAGACTTAGCGAACGAATGCAAACAAACATTCGTTCGCGTGTGCTTACTATTTGGACGGCATTTCAAATCCTAGCAAACGAAGGCAAACGATTGGGAGGAAACGAACAATGTTTGCAAAGTGTGTACGGCATAGCAAATGCAAACGAAGGCATTCGCTGCTGTTTGGTACCATTCGCAGCTAGCTGCAAATCATAGCGTATGTGGTCATGTTTGTTTGCATTCGTTCGCTGATGTTTTTGATAATCTGGACGTGGTTTCAAACAGTAACGATTAACGAACGAATGTTTCTTCGTTTGCTAGCGTTCGATAGGTAGTGCGAAGGCTAGCACATGTACTTACTTTAGTGATTGAAGTCTGAAGAGTTTAAAAATTTCCATATTATGGGAGTTTCATTTTAAAATATCAAAAGTAAGCTAATCATGGTTATATGAGTTTATTTTGATTTTAAATTAAAATTCACTTGAAATTTTAGAAAAATATATGTATGTCAATATAAAATTAAAATATTTATGACACAAATAGCAATCAACTGTAATAACACAAGTCGACATGTAATTTTCATCAAACAAAACTAAAGCTAAATAATAAAAATTATCTGCGCTAAGTTTTCGATGCATTAGTTTATATACAATATATACTATGGAGGACATTCCTATAAAGGCACTCATTTTTTTACAGTTTTTTACATTTTTTTTCTGCTTAAACCTTTTAGTTATTTCTGCAACTTAGAAATTGAATTAAAAATATTGTCTGCCATTTAAATTTAGAAAGTTTCTGGCCACTCATTACAACGAAATAATTTTACCCACAAATGAATAGTTTTTGACCCTTTTTTGGGGGGAAATTCATATAAAGGCACACTTATTTATTCATATAAAAAGTGTGATTATAAAATTGAAATTAATTAAAATGTTTGTTATTGTGTGTTTTGGTAGGTGAAGTCAAAAAAAAATTCAATAAAATTTTAATTAACAGTACTGTTATAATCAATTTTGAGAATTTAAACAAAATTACCAAGTGGGATCCTTATTTAAATGGGAAAAAAATCGAAATCAAAGCCTATAAGGAGGCTGACCTCTCAAATAGAGAAATCGGTCGTAGATTGGGACGATCGTCAATTATAATCGATAATTTTTTTAAAATTAGGTGAAAATTATGGAAAAAATCGAAGATACGACACCAATAAAAAATTAGGTACAAGGCAAAAAAGAATAATTTTAGCTTTAGCAAGCACAGTTGCTTTACAAATTATGACAAAATCTAGATTTGTTAGTCACAGCAAGGCGCGTCAGACAAATTCCGGACGCTAATGAAAATTTAAAAGTTGAAAAAAGAGTGAAAACCCAGCTATTACCTGGATCCATAGAGAGAAAAAACTGACATTTGCAAGACACCACATGACCTGGGAAGATAAGTGAAATAATACAATTTTAAGCTATACGAAAAAAAGTTTAATTTGAACGAGACAGACGGTTTTCAGTTCTACTGGCATTTTCGAATCAGTTCTCTCATTTCTATGTAATTACACTTGTTTTTTTTTATAAAATAAAATATTTTATAAAAATTATAATGCTGCCTTTATACGAATTTCCCCCCAAAAAAAGGGTCAAAAACTATTCAATTGTGGGTAAAATTACTACGTTGTAATGAGTGGCCAGAAACTTTCTAAATTTAAATGGCAGACAATATTTTCAATTCAATTTCTAAGTTGCAGAAATAACTAAAAGGTTTAAACAGAAAAAAAATGTAAAAAACTGTAAAAAAAAAATGAGTGCCTTTATAGGAATTTCCTCCACTGTATATACATTATACATATGTATATGTTCAAAAACATGCAATAAATCTGTAATATTTGAAATTCTGCATTTTATAAAAAAAAGTGGGTATGAATAAAACCCTGCGAATAAAAGTTGAAGAAGTAAAAATCTAGTAAAAGTACTAGTTTTAATTAATTTCTGATCATACAGTAATGCTATGAAAAGAAAAAAAAATGTATCTAATTATTTTTTTTAACATTAATTTCAATTACAAATTAGTTTTTTGATAAAATAAATAATATTACATATAATAAATAATACATAATATAATATGTATATTAAAATAATAAAACTTGCACTAGCAATTATTATTTCTTCATACACCATGTCATAAAAAATTACAACCACTGAATACTAGCAAACGCTAACAAATCGTACCAAACAAACAGCAGCAAATGCCTTTGTTTGCGTTTGCTATGCCGTACACACTTTGCAAACATCGTTCGTTTGCTAGCATTTGTTCGCTAGCGTTTGAAGCCCGTCCAAATATCATTGCAAACAGCAACAAACGAAAGCAAACGACTGTAGCCACGCCCACCACATGTGCTAGGATTTGCAGCTAGCTGCGAACGGTACCGAACAGCAGCGAATGCCTTCGTTTGCGTTTGCTATGCCGTCCACACTTTGCAAACATCGTTCGTTTGCTAGCATTCGTTCGCTAAGTCTGGACCATAGTGTATATAGTGTTCCTACTGAGAGCCGATTTTTTTTTTTTTTTTATTTAGAAATTTTTCTCTGAAAACAAAAACAAAATCCCATATAACTGAAGGAGGTAAAAATAATGCGTATTTCTTTAATGAAATTTCCGTATATATGAGCGAAAGCACAATATGATTATTCATACTAATACCTCTCCAACATAGTGTTTTATAAACGCATTTTTCAAAATAGTCACCTGAATATGCATTAGTGTTCGTGTTTTTTTTGTATATAAGCTAAAACCATATAAAATATATATGAAACGCATACAAGCATAGCATATAGATACAGGTTTGTTTACATTTATTTATAATGGGAATTTTTCTTTCATACTTAAAATTGTGAATGTGTTCGTGTTTTATTTTTTATTTGTAAATATTTACGTTTCATTTCTTTTCAGTCAATGAAAGAATATTTCTATCACCTTTTAGCATTTTCTCAAAAAATGTGAGAGAAATATAAAAAAAAAAAAATCTTCGGCTCTCAGTAATCCTACTATGTAAATTCTTCTTTATACTCTGGTCTGGACCCTTTAGAAGTGACATTTTTTTCTTTTTTACATAATGTCTTTAATGATATTTTTTTCTTATACATATACTCATTATCATTTACAAAAAGTGTCTATGAATCATATTCAAGTAAAAAAACATCAACATTATGTT
Source organism: Bombylius major (assembly GCA_932526495.1). Lineage (NCBI taxonomy): Eukaryota > Metazoa > Arthropoda > Insecta > Diptera > Bombyliidae > Bombylius > Bombylius major. The sequence continues at coordinate 13,413,056 of OW052047.1, forward strand.
TTTTATTTTTCTCATTACACATTTGTCATATGTGGCTCCATGATATATACTGCGGACTATCATGCTACAGGTCTCGGGTTCGCATCCCATTGCATCCCATTTTTTTCATTTTTTCTAAATATTGTTTTTTTATGTTAAAATATTCTTATTATTATTTCATCGCGGTTTCAATAAAACTTCAAGTAATTTCGAATAAGGTGAAAAAATAAACTTCACAGTTCACAGATGACTTTGTGTTTTTGAATTATGGTTTTGAATATTACATTACAATAGTGTGTGCTGTGTGCTGGTATTTACATATGTGTATACTAATAGCATACATTTTTTACTATACAAACATACTCGTATATTATGAATTATGAAATGAATTAATTATTTAACATAAATGTACGAACATATATATACAGTGCGCGTAGTTAATTGATAAATTTTCAACACATGCATCACCAAGCATGGTTCCGGACCGCCGACAACAAACAATTTAACAAAACCAAATTAAGCTAATTTTGAATAAATGAATAATTAAAAATAATTTATTATCAAATTACAAAATTAACAGAACCATAAAAATCGTTACTTTTAATAAGTAAAAAAAAAAATAAAACAAGTTGAAATTTCGTATTATGTGGTGAAATTCATTTCGATATTTACTAACTTCACTAACAGATGGCGTATATGGAAGTAAAAAGTAAAATTAGAAATGAAAATGGAAAATCTGGTACCGCCAATTTTCCTTTAATGCAATTATTTTGTTGTTTTTGTTTAAGTTCAATATTTTACAATAATTTCAAAGTACACACAAGTTTTTCGAACATAAGTAATTTTAAAGCTACTTCTTGTCCCCAAAAAATTTAATTTTTGATAATATGAAAACTATGTTGGTCTATAATGAAAAACAATTATTGTTATGGAAAAATTTGAAAATTAAGAAGGAAAATATTTCACAAACTACAAAGAATGAAGGTGTAAAACGAACATATTATTCTACGTTGAAATTTTATTCATAAGAACCAAATGAGAAGAAATTTTCGTTGCAACAGTGAGCAAATCTTATATTTAAAAAAAATGCACAGAATGGGGTAACAGGAACTTCTAATTCGGGGAATTATTCGGGAAGTTTCTGCTAATGAAATAAGGATAAAATCTTTAAAATTCTTAAAACCAATTAACTTCGAAAATCACATTTCAGGATTTCGAAATTCTTTTTCTTAAATTAACGGATTTTAGCGTATAGAGATAACGGGTGTACTTATATTATATACAGCAATGGTTCATAAGATTAAAAAGTCTATAGAGAAATGGTTATGAAAGAAAATACATAATATATAGACAGCGTTGATAGATACGCTGTTTGATCCTTAGGAGTTAGGAAGAACACTTTAAATTGAAAAGCAGTTCATAATTTATAAGAGTTCTATTGAAAATAAAAGACCTCATTAATGACATTAGATTTTATTTACGATTTCGTTTTTTTCTATACTTAAAAATCCATTTTCGAATTTTTAATTTTTTCATGAAATTTAAAATTCGAAAAGATGACAACAACTCTTTAACAAGCACCAATACGACTCCTCAGCAACAGTAACACGAGAACCTTCAGATAATTTTTTAGAATTTTTCAACAAAAATTTTTACTAATTCCACAATTTGTTCAAAGGGTTTTCAGCGCTATGAGTTTGAAAATTCATTTAGGAAAATTATGCAGCTTTGCAATGAAATTAAACTCTCTTGAACTTCACATATGTATCTTCAGATATTATTTCTCTTTGTACATATATGAATCAACAAATAAACCATTTTTATTAATTATTTTCCCTTAAATGAACATTACTAATTTTTCTTATAAAAATGACATCATACTCAGTATAACACCCACATTATTTTCCACCGGATAGAGTTAACGGTATAACAAACAAATTTTTATAATTTCACAAGAAAATCTTATTATTGTGATTGATGTAATAATTTATTAAGTAATTTTTCTCTAATTAGCTTAACCACACACCAAAAAAAAAAAAAAAATCAACAACAACAACAAAAGTAAATAAATACTCCTACATATTATTATATACTTTGCATCCTTCGCATTAATTGGGTAAAAAACAAAAAAAAAATGTCTATATTATTGAAATCACGAAATCTAGAAACTAGAACAGTAGAACAGAACAAAATAACTAAGCAAAAAATGTGCACATTGCATGATTTTTTTTTTTTATTAAAAAATTATAAGTGAAATTGAAATTACAAAAATTTAAAAAAAAATCTCTCAATGGCATCAGACTCTCCTTTTTTTTTCTTTATTATATTTAACATGAATTTTAGGACATCTAGAATAAATCATTTAAAAGAACATACGTTTTTTTTCCATTCTACTGTTTTTTTTTTCTTAGAAAATTAACCTATTATTTAAATGAACAAGTAAAGAAAAAAGAAAAAAAAAGATACAGATACACTCCCCATTTTTTAAATAAATTGCAAATATACATTTTTAATTTACGTAAGTCATCATCAGCATATCATCATGTATGCCATGGTAATTTTTTATTTTTTTTTTACATTATCACAATTGGTAAATTTTTTAATGGGATTCACACCTTATAAAAATGAAAAAAAAAGAAATCTTAGTAAAAAAAAAAAAAAATAGTTACAAAATTTCTATGATTTTTTTTAACTACCCACTACACCCCTGACAAAAAGAAAAAATCAAAAAAGAAAATCTTCATGTAAGAAAATTATTAAAATAAATAAAACCTACAATGATAATGTTATTTTACATAAATAGAACTCTTTAACTACTTATAAATTGTGTAATGTGTACGTACGTATAAATTTCAATATACAGGGTGTCTGCGAGAAATGACTCAAAAGCACAAAAAAGTGTTATAACTGTTGGGTCAATGTTTTTTTTTTTTTAAAAGAAATTCACTTTTATTTTGTAATCAAAGAGGTATTGACTCTGGTAATGGTAAACTATGAAGAATGTTCTATGAAATAGTTAAAAACAGTAAAATTTTATCTTCAAAGTCATAGAGTGGCTTCTGATGCTGAAGGTATCAAGTTCGAATCCGCCATTAAGTTCATTCAGTTGGGTATAAGTCAATGACTTTATAAATAATATGGACTGTACAACTTGTTGTTTCATGTGGGCTCAAGACAAATTTCGTTAATTCCCTAAGAGTGAGACATGCATATGTATTATTTTCGTCCATTCAATCACCCATCTCACTTTCACTCATTGATTGTCAAAGCTGTCAAATTTGAATATATTCAAATTTAAAAACGTTGAAAAATCTCCCATTGAAAAAATGTTATTACAAGTAAGCTACTGATTTATTTAAGGACAATTTGATTTTTATCGAGTTAAAATTTAATTTTAATTCAAATCCAGTTAATTTTATTTTAATTTAAATGAAAATTGTGCCTCCATCTATCTATTAAAAATATCAAACGTTTAAATCATTCTTCGTTCATTGAAACATGGCGAATTCCCTAAGAGTGAGACAACAATATAAATGTTGTCCCATTTTTACAGTATGGTGTTTCCTACAGTTGTTCCATCCAGTCTATTTATAGATCATTGGTATAAGTACTCTCGGTACTGAAGTAAATAGTTTGGTGGCTCTGTTTACTGACCATAAGCAAGTAAATGAACAACTAGCCAAATATCAGTCCAATCCTGTCCTATCATATGAATGAATTAGTCCTGTAGATGCATGTATGACAGAAAATTGTCAAGGAAACCTCAAGTTAGAGGAGGTCAAGGCTCGATTTGGGCTGTAGCGCCATCAGAAGAAGAAATATTTAGAATCATGAATCAAGTTTTTTTAAGGTGTCGATTATGAATTTCTATTCTATTTAATAGACTTTTTATCAGTTTTTAATATAAACAAAGCAGGCTTTGTATAAAATTTGATCGACTTTTTTCTACTGAACTATACAAATTTTTCTATACTTTTTTTTCTTCCATTTCACTTTCAGTTCAAACCGAATCGAGCCAGAATTCTCATATAAATTTTTATTTCTTTGGTAAATTGTTTTACACGTAATGCGAACCACAATTTCGTCGGTATAAAGACATAAATTTACTTGTATGACGGAATTCAGATTGTGTTCGATGGAATTTAGTTGCAACTTGCTTATACTCAGTGAACGCTATTCCAACTCTAAACTTTAGAAGCTACCAAACCAACTTTTTTGAGTCTTAAAACTTGCAATATGAAAACCTCAATGGAGGTTGAATGATGGAAAACCCTGTACATAAACTATTTTTTTACTTTATAATTGTAATTTTATAGACATCCATGTTTCATGTTTAAATATTATACCTACATACCTACTTTACAATGAAAAAGTAAAATTTTAAAAAAAATATATTTACATATACGTTCAATATACACATTTATTATATTTCGACTACTATTTAGCGTTTTTTTTTGTTCTTCTTCATCTTCTTCTTCTTTTTGTTATTCCGTTTTTTTTTTATTTTGTACCTATATTTTTTATGTTTGCTGCTATATTACATAGATTTTTATATGGCTATGGGTCAGTAAACCTAATTCCGGTTAACATATAAATTTGCTTAAAACATGAAAAATACTTTCTAATATCAAAACAGGACGAAATAGTATATAAGAAGAAAAAGAAGAAGAAGAAGAAGAAACTACATAAAAATTTTCTGATATACATATAACAGTTTATATGAACATACATACTACTGGCTAAAGAATATATGTATACATAATCGTTAAAACGCAAATCAGACATAATATTACAACAACAAAAAATACTAAAAACGAAAAATGAACCGAACCGAAAAAAAAATCCAAAATTGTACAAAATTTTATTTAAATTCTTTTCTTTAATCAGCATTTCTGTTTCTCTTTTTCTTTTCTTTTTTTTGGAATACCAATTCGATCATTGAGTGTTTGAGTGTACACTCAATATGACCAGCGTCCAGCGACCATCTAATGTTTTTATTTCTCCAAAAACGGTGTTTTTTTATTTTTCGAAAGAAACAATTAAATAACGGTCAGTTTTCTCATTTCTTTAAATGAAAAAAAAAGAACGGAAGAAAAATAACTACCACCACCACCCTCTATATACCATACCAAATCATCATAGGAATTTGTTATCCTGTGTTATGCTAATACCCACATCCTATATAATATAGTAGACCCTCTCTTAGTGTTTCTGTGTGTGCTATTTTTGTTATAATAAAAAATTTACGTACACTTTTAAATTTCAAAATAACAGTAAAAAAAAAGGAAGAAAATAAAAGAAAATATGTACTGTTAGGTATAAAAAATAATTTTCTTATATCATTCTTCTTCTTCTTCTTCATGTTTTTGGTTTTTCCTTATTTTTTTTCTTCTTCTTCTTTGTACCCTTTATATATTTTTGTTATGAAAATTATAACGCTAAAGGAAATTATAAAAGAAAATGTGAAAAAGAAAACTGATGTATTTAGAAGAAGGAAAAGGGAAAAATAAATGAAAAAAAAAAAGAAAGAAAAATATGAAAAATTTGAATAAAAAATTCTTAAAGAAAGGATCAAGAGTAAGGACATTTTCTTTAAATTGTTATTGTTGTTGTTGTTGGTTAAGGTACATTTTATTGTATATATTTATTTTATTTTTTACATTTTTCTAATATAACGTTATTTTATTTTGCTTTGTTTTTTCATCTTTTCTTTTTATTTTATCATACTTTTACATGATTTCATTTTTTGCCACCGCATATCACACGTGGAAAATGTATTGTAAATTGAGTTTGTATGTACATACAGTGAAACTTCTCTTATGCGGACAGCCTTGGGACCAAAAAGTTTGTCCGTCTTAGAGAAAGCGAAATCTTTCAAATTTTCTGACAAAGTGTGTGCACTTTTTTTTTTGTATTTTAAAAATTGTTTTAAACTGTCTTTAAATACAACTTCACTCATTAACAATTTTGACTGAACTGATAAATAATTTCGTTTCGTTTGATACCGAACTTATAAAGAAATAAATACATAAATATGCTAACTGTAAATATTTACTGTTATGTATATAGGCATTGAAAAAATTCCTCGAACTTAAATAGCAGATGTTCTAACTTTTGATTTTGTTTTTAATTTTTTTCCAAAACAACGTTATTAGACAATGTCCGTTCAAGAGAGGATTTTCATACATATTTTTAGTCAAGAAGTGTCCGTTGTCCGCATATAGGAGTAGTCCGTTTTATAGAGAGAGGCAAAGTGCCCATTTATGTCAATTGAAATCAACCATTTGCTTCCAGGTTGTCCAGAGGTGTCAGCGTAAAAGAGGTATCCGTTAAGAGTGATTTCACTGTATATACCACAACGGACAGCACATACAGTACAAAAATATATATTCACATACATACATACATACATATATACATAAAATGACTGGCTAGTTTAAGTTTTTCTTAGGAAAAATTTTTGTAATAGTAAGCTCTCATCCAACTTTTTGAAAATTAACATTAACACAATAAAATGTAATATAACGGATTTTTCTACAACAGGTAGAAATCAAACATACACATATAGCACATATTATAACAACTACTTAGATGCCCAGGTGGTATATATGAATGTATGTATGTACATAAAAGCAAAAATATAACATTTCACTTTTCACTTTGATGGTTTTTGTATACATTATGCAGACCATTTTCTTATACTTTTGTATTATTGTCCACTTATAGTACAACACACATAAATGAAAATGTATTAGAGAAAGAAAATTTTTCTCTGTTGTGTTAACTGAAAAAGAAAATCTTTTCAATTTTTCTTTTGCTAAATAAATACCATTCTAAGAAATTCTCTTATATTTAACATTTTAGTTTTAATTGTTACTTGCTTGGTGTCGTATTACGTACATATTTTATATTATGAGTAAAATGTTAGTTAGTTCCTTTTTTTTTTATTTATTATTTATTTTTTTTTTTTTTAATAAATAAAATCAAAAAAGATATGAACTGAAATTTGAATATTTCAAAGGAGAAAAGAAGAAAACCCTTTATTTTTTTTCGAGTGGTCATAATTTTGTTTTGTTGTGTTTTTACATGTGTGTGATGTGGAAAATATTGAATTTTTTTTTAAAAAAAAAGGAAAATTTTACATGTTAAACGGTTATTTAATTTTTAAAATAATTTTTGTTTTTTTTTTCATGAAAAGTCCTTTGGATGAAGTGTCGTTTTTTAATATTTTAATTGAAAAAATAAAAATTATATAAATTTAATATAAAAGGATATTTTGTGATATGACAAAAAAAGAAAATTAGTTTTATAAAAAGAAAAAAATTATTGAAAAAAGCTTCTTTTTTCGAACATTTAAATTACAAAAAAAAAAAAAAAAAATCATTTTAATCAAAAATTTTGAATAAATTATGTCCTTTTTTTTAAATAAAATAAAAATAAAAGCTTATTGTATATTTGTGTGTACAAAAAAAAAAAGATTTATTGAATTTGAAATTTTATATAGTGGGCGTTAGTTTTTTTTATATTATTTTACTCCGTTTATATTTTCGTGTGAATATATAATTGTGATGTTTATATATTTGTTTATTTGCATATAATTATTTTTTTTTTTTTGTATGTATGTATTTCGTTTTGTTTATTCAATTAAAAATAAAACACAAACAAAAAAGGAATCGTCATCGATTCAATTATTCTAAAAACAAAACAAAACGAAGAAGAAAAAATAATCTGTGACAATTTTTTATTACCTAAAACCGATAAAAAAAAATTAAGAAAAATAAAGAAATACCACAAATTTTCTACAAAAATCCACACAAAAGAAATTATGAAATTAAAGTGATATTATAAAATATACGAGTATACCTATATATAATTTTTTTTCTCGTTGATTAAAAGTAAATTAACATTATTTTAACATATTTTGTTATTATGCACGTGATTGCAAAATCGATAAATCCGTGTAGGTAACATATGAGAAAGATTTGTTGTAACACTTTACGAGTACATTAATGTATACATAATATGCACTCGGTCTTTTCAAATATATGATATATTGTCTTATACGTAAATGAGTTGGAAATAATTTTTTTTTTCTATTTTTTAAAACGCATTGTGTGCACATATGTGATTTTATATTTTAAAATAGAAAAAAAAAGTAAATAAATAAAAAGTAAAAATAAATTTTATGTATTACATGCTTCATATACGTTAAGTAACTGAATTTTATTAGGTGTGTGAACTCTCTTTGAACACATATTGTATATGATAATTAACCCTTTCATTGTTCAGATATTTTTTTCTTTATTTGTTTGTTGAACTTTGGATGTTTCCTTTGAAACAAAAAAAAAAAAAATAATTCAGATCGATGTTATCACAAAGTGTGGTATTGAAATTATTGAAAATTTATTTAAAAAAAAAAAGGTTGTTATTTGCTTTTTGGTTTTAGATACTAAATTCAATATCAGGAAATTTTTTTTTTTAAATTTGGGAATAATTGAAATTCGAAAAAGATTCTTAAAAATTTATAAATAAAAAAAAATAACTCACCTTAGAAAGATTTTCGAAAGTTTGAGATCGTCATCATCGTCCTTGGAATTTGTATCACAACTCCAGAGTATGTAAAAGGCACAAAATTGACCTTAAAATAGAAAAAAATTGACAAATAAATCCTTTTTATTTTCTTAAAATCACTTTCTTACAACAAAAAAATTAAAAATCTTATTTAAAATCCTTATTCTGTCAGTCAAATTTTAATTTAAAATATTTGTTGTTTAAAGAATGTAGGTCCATCGTTGGAGATCCAAAAGAATTCAATCTACATATTTTGCGCGGTTTGAATTCATTAAAAAAAAGTGTTAAAACAGTGGAACAGAAGAACCGACAATTAGTTGGATGAGAATAACTCGAAAAAAAATTGATTTATACTGGAAAAAGCCTCTTTCATTCTTTTTTTTTTTCATTTTCAAAAAATTGTCCTCAAAAAGTTCACACTTTCCTAAGAAAACAAAAATTTTCAATGGAGTTGGTTCATAAAAATAGAGTTGACCAAATTGGCGTGTTTATAAAAACAGCACACTTTATCAACGAAAAAAAAAATATGGTACAACAGACAATCATCCTGTTTGTTGTCGATTAAAAAGAGTCTATAAAAAGGATAATGACATAATCAAATCTAACCCATATTTTTAGTCCTAAATGTTTTTTTTTGTTTATATGAAAATTATATGTATGTACATACATTTTTATGTACACATAACGGTACTTTGCCTTAACTGTGCTGAAACTTAAAAATAGGTCTTTAAAACACTATAACTTTACCACATATTATGTACATACGAGTATGTATGTCCTTCGGTTATATATTACCGAAACTTACCCGCAAAGGAAACAGGATAAAATATTTAAATTTTTTTCAAAAAATATCAATAACGTTCCTTGATGTGGTTTTTGTTTTTTTTTGTTTAAAAAATCGTTCAAAATCGAATAAAAGTTCAAATAATAGAAAAATAAATGCAATTAATTAGTTTAATGACTTTTTGTTAAATAAAATCAATTAATAATTTTTTTTTTTTTTTTTTTTTTTAGAAATTCAATTAACTAATTTAATTAATTCGAAAGTTTTCTAATTATTAATTTTATACTCAATTTAATTATAGATTAATAAATCAACAAAAACAACCAATTTAAAGTATAGGAAATTTTTAATGTTTTAAAAAAAATAAAATTCAAATGAAAAATAAAAAAAAATAATTACAAAATTTGAAAGTAAAAAAAAAGAAAAAAAGAAAAAAACAAATCAAAAATGTAAAAAAAAACCAACATCATTAAAATAATTTAAAAAAAAAAAACAAATAATAATAATAAAGATAATAAATAAATAAACAATATCATAAAAAAAATACAAAAATAAAATTAATTTAGTGAAACTTATGAAAGTTATATAGTATATATAGTATAGTAAATTATTTCCAATAATTGAGTTATTTACCGGAATGAAAACTTAAATAAAATAATAAATCGGTCTTAATAAACATTTCAATTTTATTACAATTCAATGAAATAAATCTTCAAGAATGAAAATCTTTTTTTTTTTTTCTTTCTTTCAACGTGTAAAAACAAAAAAAAAGAAGCACTATTTTATTAGTATGATATCTAAATTTGTAATTGAAAGCATATGGAGAATTCCATGCAAATCGACCACTTTTTACCTTAAAATTCATATGAATGAAGCTGGTTTAAATAGATATCCCGTGCAACCAGTCGTGAAGTAACTTTGTCCAACTATATAGATTTTTATAGATATTGCACGATATTTAACGTTATTCGAAGACATACAAAGAAGCTTTACGTTCTTTATCGATATCTAAATCCTGCTTTCAAGAGAATTATTGCAGACGAAATATAAAAATACTATGATATAGATATCTATATCGATCCTTAACGAACATTAAAGGGGAATATAGAACAATAACGGGGAATAAAGATAAACATTGCTCTCGATTAATGACGAAAAAATCTTCAAATATCTATATCGATTTACGCAGATATCGACGATAACGAAAGCCAAACGACAAAATCTATATTGATCGTTATCGATTTTCAAAGTATTTCAAAGACGGACAACGTTCTATAAATAATCGTCAAGAATCGTTATCGGTCTTTAAACGAACAATTTATATTTACAATAAGCTCTATGGCCGGTGCAGTGACGAATGGTGAGGATGGCTTTACACACGAAGGTCCGTAGTTCGAATTTCATATAACATAAATATGTAAATAAAAAAAAAAAAAAGAAGAAGAAATTTTTTTTTTAATTATGTCTATAAATTCCGACAAAGATTCCTATAACGCTCTATACAGATGTTGAAACAAAATTCGATAAAGCTCTCCATCGAAATCTTTTATAGCTGACGTCGAATTTCGTGAATAAAATCGATATCAATCTTAATCAAAACCTTGGTTTTTTCTATAAGAGCTTCACGCAAATCTTTATAATTCTCTATAGCTAACTTTAGAGCTTGGTTGCACGGGATATATGAATTTTTGGTGTACTATATAGTGTTAAATTATTTACTATATCACTATGGAGAACAGTATTAGAAAAAATTTTTTTTTCTACTAATCAGTAGAGAAACTTGTTTCGCTGTCACGACCGTTACAAAAAATGTCACACCCGTTACATTTCCTTTTTTTTAATTATGAAAAAAAGTATTGCATCGTTCCTCGTCAAATTTTTCCAAAAGATTCTTTCCAAGTGTCTACAGTATAATTAAAAATAATTTTTTGGAATTGTTTATATAAAAATTTTAGGATATTTAGTGAATTATACGGAAATCCGTGAAATTCGAAATCGTCAGCATCACACCAGTTAGGCTACTAAAATGACGATTCTGATTAGAGACATTTGAAGTTTTCTGTTTTATCGTAACCATCGTTTCTTTTCACTAGAAGGCATATTAAGAACATAAAAGTATAATCAGAATGCAATTGCTGTACGAGTTTTTCAATATTTAAGAGTCAGCATTTCACACCCATTACAAATGGAATTCCCCATATACAAAAATCATTTAACATAAAATTCATGATTTTTACAGTGCTGTAAAAAAGAAATTAATAAAAAATAAAAATTATTTCAATTTGCAATTGCTTTCTATTTTTTGTTGTTGTTGTTGTTGTTGTTGTTATGAACCTCAGCCATCCATCCATCCATCCATCATCATTACAATTGTGTATTGAAAGGTTTTCGAAAATCAAAAAAAAAAATTAATATTGTAATACACAGTATTACAGAAAAAGATTTTTATAAACACCTTTTATATTTTGAAAATGAAATAAAATTATTATATTATTCAAAAGCGAGAAACACACAAAAAAGTGTAAAAAAACAAATACTTGAAGTGTAATTAAATTAATTTATAATAATAATTAAGGAAGAAAGAAAAAAATAACGTAGGAATAATAAACAATAATTAAGAGGTGAAAAAAAAAAATGATATATAGTCCGCTATACATACTATATGTACGTTACGTACACTACGTATACATACGTATATTATTTTATTTTATTGTTTATAGCTAGTTACCACGAAAATTGCTACTAATAGAAAGTTTTTTTTGTGTTAGGCCATAGAAAATTTAATGGATTCAAATAAAATCCGAATTTTTTTTTGCAAAAATTTATAAGAAATTTTTTAGCGGAATATTAAGGAAGTACATATTTTTTAATTTTTCTTTGATCCTTCATCTCTGAATTTTCATCCATTGAAAAATTCATGAAGCGTTTTCAATTACAATTTACAAGAAATTAAATTTTAAAGTAGCACAATTTTTTCTCTCTGTACTATTGTACCAAATCCCAAATATAACTTTTATTCTTTATTTCCTTTTGGAAAACAACATTGACACATGAATATCGAAAAGGGTGAATAAAGGTGAATACAGGGAAAAGGAAGAAAATTATGTCGATCCATATTCTGGCTTAAACTTACATACCTATATAAACACAGCTACGTTCGAAAAAATAGCAGCGCTACTTTAAAAATTGTTAAAATGAAATGAAAATTTTGATACTGTTATCACGAATTTCCAAAAAGTTTCCAACATAAAAATACGTAAACGAGTGTCAACACGTGTGATATAAGTGTATTCCAGGCCTTAAGAAAAAAATAATTCAACAAATTAAGTTTAGGAGAAAGTTAGAACTTTGAAGGAGAACTTAAAAATGAAAAAAAATTCCTTCCAAACAAATCTGAGAAGAAATGTACTAAAATTTGGCTTTTATACGAAAAAAAAATCTAATATGTAATGTAAACCACATGTTTTTCTTAACAAATAAGATAGATAGGGTTTCGTTTTTTTTGGTTAATTAGAAATGTCGTTAGGGTATTCACGGTTTATCACCGTGACACATTACTGATGCGAATTTACTTACACTCCTGGAAAAAAAGGAAAGGGTTAAGTTGAAACTTATTTCATTATTTGGCCTAAAAGTCTATTATCAATGAAGCTCTAGAGTAAGCTGAGAAACTTCATTTTAACACGTTACATCTTACATTTTTTTTACCCGTAATAAACTCAAAACATTTCACTTTTTATTGAAAAATTTAATACAGGATTGTAGGAGATTTCAATATCAATGTTTAAGAAGTAGTAACTAAGAGCAGTGAATGGCATTACGTTCGGTGGCGCATTGGTAAGCGCAATATCCCGGCAAGATAGAAGACTGTGGTTCGATTCCCAATCCCAGTCGAGTCGAATGTCGTTTTTTCTGTTCTTAGCTACTACAGGATGTTACTCACTGAAAACTGAATATTATTATATTATTTGTGGCAAAAGTAAAAGCATGTAAAAGGTTAAAAAAAAACAAAGATTTTTAGAAAAAAAAAAAGAAAAAAAATAAAATAAAGTTAGCGTAACCTTACGAAATGTCATTGTTTTTCTTTTCCTTGAAGATCTATTATAGCAATTTTTGATGACTATGGTATCTTTTTTTTTCTTGTTTTTGTTTAATTAATTTTTACCATTTTCATAAAAACTAATTACAAAACAACCATGAAACTTTAATATTTCATGTAGTGAACACACGTAGTGATGAGAAATGACAATAATTATCTTATGACTTTTGGAGTTGTCATGTTGCAATCCAACGTATATCTCAAGTAACAAGACATACCTTATATGTATGTGGTATCTTTTATGTATTAAATAATAGAATAAAAATAATATACTAGGAGTTCAAATTTTCTGCAAAACACTATATGTATCACACCCTCTATAAAAAGATTTTTTACTTACTTATTTAAATAATTACAAAATTTGTATCTGTATCTTTTTCTTCTTCTTCTTCTTTCTCTTCAAAATCACATAACAATTTTTTAATACTAATTTTGTAATTACAAGAATTGAAGAAGATTTAAAACAGAATCATGTAGGCATACATTTGTAATTTTGTTGTTGTTAATAAATCTCTTTATTGAATGAAAATTCAAAGGTGTACATAAATTATTTATTTAAAAACGGAAACTTAAAAAAAAAACAACAAATAACAATTATAATAATTTTTATCTGTTTGAATTATTTGTACACACATGATTAAATGCATATTTATTATGTTTTTGGGTTTCATATAGGCGATTAAGAATTAGTACATATATGTGTGTGTATACAGGGTGATTCAGTTAAGGTGTCCGACTCGAAAATTATACGGATAGGTCTCGGCGAGGCGAACAAAAAATCGTAAGGGTGGGGTGGGGGTGCAGTAGTGTCAACAGGGCCGGATTAGCCATATAGCAGAAGTAGCAAATGCTACCGGCCTCGCGTTTCCGGAACAAATTGACCTTTTTTTTTCCTTGCTCGTTAGAAAATTCGTTAGAATAAATTGGAGGGAGGGGCCCCGCGCTTAGAGAAGAAGAGTTTTAAGTTAACAGCCGTAAAATAACATTTGTAACCGGCCCCGCGTTGGCTTAATCCGGTACTGAGTGTCAATCTCAACTCAACAGTTACGGAGTTAGAGGGGGGAAAGATTTTTGGTACTTTTTCCTTATTTTATATCCTATAACTTTTTACAGGGACTACCAGGCTCATCTACTCTTTTGCAAAATTGTAGCGGATCCCTGTGTCTTTCCATCAACATCTTACATGTCGCCGTCCCTCTTATAGTAAAATTCAAAAAAGATGGCAAATGTTCGCGCATGTCTTACATGTGTTAGTGATCTTCTTGTGTATACATATACGAAGGAGGAAACCTCTTTCTTAGAATTTACAAAAACAAAAATGCATGTGTGTAAGTATCTTTTCTTCTGCGCATGTTTCTCTAGTATAATACGATTTGCCATCTTTTTTGAATCGCACTATACCAGCTATATATTCTGTTTGATGTTCATCAATGCATAAAAAATTTTGTATATGCGAACACACACACACACACACACACACACACACACAAAATGCCTATAAAATCTTTTTTTTGTCTTTAAAATATCTTTAAATCAATGTACCTATGATAAATACATTATGTTCAGGTATATTGTTCATTAATTTATTATATTTTCATCACCATTCTTTTTCATTTTTTTTTGTTTTTTTCGTTGTTGTTTCATTCTTTCTTTCTTTCTTTTTTTCAGTTACTTCAGATATATAAAATTTTCTCAAGCGCATATAAGTAATGCAAGTTTTATATTAACGGTTGCATTTATAATTAAACCGTACACTCATTACAGTTGGTTTATTTTTAAAGTTAAAATTTTTCATTTAAATTATTTATAATTATTAATTTCTTTTTTTTTTTTTTGCTTTTTTCATAAGTGCAGTATACATGCGAATAAAAACAAATTATGTATATACAAACATACATACATTTTTTTTTTTTAAATAATAATTAAAAAAAATAGTGAGCATTATTTTAATCATACAAGTGCATCAATTTTCTTATGGCTTATTTTCCTTCCGTTTTTTTTTTAAAAAAAAAATTTTTTTTTTACTATATTAGTCGTGTTTAATTAATTGAAATAAAAACATGAAATTATTAAGAAAAACAAAAAAAATAGTAAAAAAAATAAAAGAGTTAATAAGTAAATAAAAAAGGAAGAGAAAAAAAATATGATTGTTTGTGAGTGTGTTGTTAGTAAAAAAAAAATTATACGAAAATTTACAAGGAAAAATTTGAAAATTGTGCAAGTGAATTTAAGAAAAATTCGAAAAAAGTTCGAACTAGAAAAAACCCTACAGTTAAATCGTGTCGTTACATTCTTGTACTAAAAATTCATCTTTTGTGAATTTCATAAATTTTCAAAATTTACTCAAAATGGAAAAAAAAATAAAAGAAATATTAAATTAATTATTTTAAAATTATAAATTGAATTCCCTTTAGGCAAAAATATTTTACCAAATAATAAAAATAATTCATTTAAAATAGACTAAATACATACTTTTCTTAAAAATATTTTTTACTTTTTTTTTCCCTTGCTCATGGGTAACAAAAACTTTTTTTTTTTTTTTAGAAAAATAAACAAAAATTGTGAAAACTTTCTGAAGTATATTTGAAAAATGAAAGTAGTTCTTGTATACCATATGAGTGTGTATGTGGTGTAAATAAATAAATTAATAGTTAATTATGTTTTCAATTAGTTTAAACCTAATTTGTGTCTCATATATGTGAACACAATATTTGGAGTAACGCAGAAACTCCTCCAATAGATAAAAAACAACATCAATGTGGTTAGAATATCTTTTTTAGATTATATTCAATAAAATGATTAAAAGTAAAATCACTTATAAGAAATTTGGATTAAAATTAAAGGTGGACAATAAATACAAATTATTATTGAATCGGTAAGTTTGAAAACAAATTTGTGTAAGGTTAAAGTTAAAAGTTCAAGATAATGAAAATTTTAAGCAACTTTTTATAGTTTTTTTTCTTTATTTTTGAGTTTGTTTTTTTTTTTTTTTTTTTAATTGGAAAAATTTGTTATTAATCGTGTTCAAATATAATTAACACCGAAATCATTAAAAAAAAATACTTTGAACTTTTACACAAAATTAAAGTAAAATGATATTTCAAGAAGAATAATTTGACCCTTTTTTTAAAATTATTTGAATCCAATTCAAACACTGAACACGATTTTTGAACATGGTGATTTTTTAATATTTTTCTTTTAATTATCCAATACTTTTTTTTTTCTAAATTCGTTAAAAATCCGTTTCAATTTGAAATTGAAAATTGAAGAAAAAAAATACCTGTAGAGTTTCTACAAAATTGATCACAAGAGATTATTAAAAATATAAGAAAAAGGCTTTTAAAAAATCGTATGCCAAAAATATATATTTTTTTTTTCGAAATGCATGCTCGTTAAAAAACTGAGCAAAATTATACTTTTTTTTCTCATATAAATGAAGAATATGAGTCAAATAAATTAATTGGACCGTAATTCATGTCAACGAGCTTGACATATGTATGTAAATTTCACTGTTATGAAGCAAAAATTGTGGGTGGAAATTTAGTAGAAATATTTTAAGACCAAAAATAAAAATTTCGGATAATTTATGCACCACAACTATTTTGAAAATTCTTTAAAAGTGAATTAAGCGTTGTAAGCCAAGGCCAAGGTTACGCGAGGTGTGGTATCAAAACGGCAATTTCAGTGCTAATTGGGTCTTCGAAAGATTTCGAAAACCGCCACGTCAACCAACCAACCAACCAAGCCAAGGCTTATTCGAGCTAGATTATAAAAAGTCTTGGACTTCAACCTATAGATACCTAAAATTTAGGATTAAATTAAAAATAAATATTTGTCAAATTATCCTCAGAAATTAACAAGATATTTTTTTCTCATGTGAAAAATCAAATTTCGAAACCAATATTTTCTTTTTTTCTACTTTCAGATTATTTCAAAATCATTTAAATCTTCCTTTTTTTCATCATCTTCCATATATGAAATAATTTCAAAATTTCACATTATCGATTTTTACATCATTCGAAACATGAGAAAAACATCATCACCTTCAATTGTTTCTATACATTATGATCGTTCAGATGTGATGTCACCATCTTTAAATAATAACAATAACCATAATCTAAATAATGCTGCCAATTATTATAATGACAATCAAAATATTAGTTTATTTGGTGATCCAGTGCCGCCAGCTGCAATAGATTTCATGGATAACATTGATAATCATTTGTATAGTACTCTTCGTCGAAATTCATTAAGAAATACTACAACATCATGTTTAATGGATGAATTCCCACGATATAATTCATTTACTCCACAACGAGGTAATCCACCAAGTTCTCCACGGCAAATAACTTCTGTAAATTTAACATCACAAACACCATCAGCCATTATTCAACATTCACCACCAAGAATATATTCTAGGGGTGGTAGTAGTGGTTGTGGTGGTATTAGACAGTATACTAATGTAACAAATCTTGGTCCAGAAATAAAAATTCTTCCAAATAGTAGTTCAAGTTCAGGACATCAAACACCAATAATGAAACGTAATCAGAACAATAATCCACAAGAACCAGTTGATGTTGATAGTGATATAATTTTTGAACCACATTTAATGGGCTACGATTGGAAAAACAAAGAAAGAAGATCATCACAATTATTTGAAGAAGATTTTTCAAATTATTCAAGACCAAGGTATAGCCGTACTTAATACAGGCTTTAATAAAATAAATTTTAAAAATTTTCATTTTTTTTTACAGAAATCCAAGCCAACATGAAATTAGTACATCATTTTCAACATTCAGAAAACTATCAAATGATTCTTATTCAAGTGCAGAATGGTTTAAACCAAGTCATGATTATCAAGAATGGTCTCGTATACCAAAATTGAGACCAAGTTCTAAAAATGTTATGTCTATTAATCAGCAGCATATACAAAGGCAATCACCAGTTGCAGCTCTTATACATGATTCAAATGATTCAAGTAGTAGTGGTGACAAAGAACCACCTCCTCCAATTACTAATTTAAGGCAATCACAATCAGTTATACGGCCTAAAACTGCACCACGAAAAACTGATTCAGAACCAAATTTACATATTTTACCAGAAGAATTACCACTTACTGGGCTTCCTCCATCTGGAACTTCCATGAAAAGAGAATTATCACCTGTTATAATTACAAATGCAATTGCAACAGGATCAGATTACAGGTAATTAATTATTTGTGATTTATGTTCATTTTTTAATAAAAATAAAATTTCTTTTTTCTTTTTGTTATTTTCATAGAATCGATACTCCACGTTCACACAAGAAACCATCTTTCACTATAATCGCTGAAAGATCTCCTCAAAATTCTCGTGCTTCCAGTCCTCTTGAAGGACCTTCCACTGGTAGAATATCACCATTTCTTGGACATGGTTTTAAAGAGCCATCATCATCATCAAAACATACATTAACAGATCATTCGCTACCTCAATTAGGCCTACCGGTAAAAAAATCGCAATCAGCAACAACTTCACGTCTTAGACTTCCAGTTATTGGAAGTGGTAATAATTTAAATACTTCAGATGATTCTCCACGTCCTTCAGTACAATTTAATATGTCTTCCTCACCAGGACGTTCATTTTCAGCGATTCCTCGGTCATCATCAAAAGGAATTCTTCATCATAAAGCTACAGAACTATCATCACAATCACTATTGGGAAAACCAATACCGATGAAGGAAAGAGTAGGAAGTTTAGAAGCATTACCAAAAATATTTGGCACTTCTGGAACATTATTAAGACCAATACCAAAACGACTGAATAAATCTTCTTTAGATATTTATACTGCTGACGATAAACCTGAAATACAGCCAAAACGTCCTCCTGTAAATCAAAATCCAACAAGTCGTCAACGTGGTCTTCTTCGTGTAATCAGTAATGCCGATAGTTCTTCAAAAATTCCAGTTAAAACAGATTTAACAACTAGTTTAGATGATGTTCGTTTCAAAAGAAAATCATCTCTATCTCCCATAAGAACTGAACAAAGAATAAGTTCAACTTCTCCAGAACGGAGAAGTTCTACACAAACAGAGCCTAAAAGTTCGACAGCTTCAGATAGACGAAGTTCAAACTTAAGTTCAATTACAACATCTGATTTCAGTTTCAGGCGGAATTCGGGTCTTGCACCACCACCAATGATGAAAACAAGTCGTCGACAGTCAATATTTCAACCACAACCTACACAGAAACCCAATCGGTCAAAAAGTAAAACTAAATTTGAGCCAAGAAGTGTGAAATCTTCATCTGCAAGATCACCACGCAAAGTAGCAAAACCCACAACTCTATCACCTATAATTGGTACACCAAACAAAGAAGCCCAACTTAGTTCAGAAGAATTTGAAAATCTGTCACCAAGAAACAAGACAGCAAAAACATCGACATCCAAAATACCTACACTTGGTGGCTCTCGATCAAGTTCAAGAGTTAACTCAAGATCTAACTCTCGAGGACCATCTTTAGCAAATTCAAGATCTAACTCACCGTTTAAGGATTATCTTCCAGTTTCTCGTCCCAATTCTAGAGCAGCTTCACGATCATCCTCTCGAGCTAATTCCAGAACACCTTCAAGATCAAATTCAAGACCAGCCTCTAGAGCTAGTTTAAAAGTCGATTCAAAAATGCAATCTCGATCAAATTCACGACTAAGTTTTCGAGGTTCAAGTCCACCAAAATCACGAAGTCCCGCAAAAACACGGAAAAAGAGTCCAACAAAATATAAGAGTCCCAGTCCAAAAAGAACTCGTCGAAAATCCATCAGTTTAAATTCATCTCCAATACGATCACGTAGTAAAAGTAAAGAACGTTCTAGCCGAAGTCCTAGCAGAAATATTACAAAAGGTAAAGAAGTATCTAATAAAAGAAGTTCTCCAAAACGTTCAAATATTAGAAAAGAAATTATAAGTGCCAAAAATACACCTACTAATGTAAGAAAACGTGATTCTAGTATCAAGAAAAAATCATCACCATCTCCAACAGCAGCAAGAAAACAAACACCATCGAAAAAAGACACAACTTTAAGTAGAAGCAATTCTAACATTAAAAAAACACCTTTAAACAGGGAACAATCTTCTTTGAAAAAGAAATCAAATACGATAAAAGAACAATCGAATAATTCTAAAAAAGAGACACCTCTAACAAAAAGAGAATCATCATCAATGTTAAAAAATTCACCATCATTAAAAAGGATATCGTCTAATCAAAAAATTGAAACTTCAACAAAACAAACACCGTTAATGAAAAAACGAACAGAAAGTGATCTTAAGACAAGACTTGAAAAGAAGAACAGTTTTAAAAATAAAAAAGAATCTGTCGATGTTGCAGAAAGTAAAGAAAATAGTCCAACACAAGTTGTAGAAAATGAAGTTCAAACTGAAGAAAATATAAACTCTGATGAAGCACAAGGAAAATTAATACCATTAACTAAAGCAAATGTTGTATCAATGACAACGGCTGCAATTACTGCACAACCTGTTCAAATTACAACAGCCGTTACAAATCAAGTACCATTTAGTAAAACGAATAGTAGTGGACAATTGAATGCAATGCCTGAAAATAATGATGGTACTAAAGATATGCTTCCTGTTGCAATTTTAGAAAAATCACAAAAAACACTTGAAACAATTCAAAAAACAGTAACTGTTGCTACCGATGAAATTCATAAAACAATTAATGAAAATTTAACAGATTTAAAAACTCTTGAGACTGAAGTTGGAAAAATTGTTGATGGTACAAATAGTGCTGGTGTTACAACAATGATTCCATTAGAAAAATCTGAAAGTCTTAGAGCGATTCTTGAAAGAACACAACAACAACTACAGCAACAACTACCATCAAACGGATCAGATACTTCAAAAAAACCAAATGATACATCCAATGAACTGACAACATCAAGTGGAACTACAACTAGCGGTAATAATGCCCAAAATAAATCACCAGCACCACCATCACAACCAATCGAAGCTGAAGTATCGGTTATTACACAAAAGAAATCATCATCTGATAATCTTTTACAACCTGGAGGAAATGGAAATGGAAATAATCAAACGAGTGGTAATACATCATCAACATCTGATTCGGAAAATCATCATATGATGAATCCGGATAAATTACGTGAGGATATGGCTGAAAGGGTTAGTGAACGTGCTATTTCAGTGTTACCAGAAGTTGAATGTGAAAGTGCAAATTTGCAGAGTACTGCTGAACAGAAACAACAGAAACAACAACAACAGAAGCAACAACAGCAACAACAGCAACAGAAGCAACTTCATACTGGGGAGGAGACGACCATTACAACCCTAATCGATGAGAAAAAGATGAATACTGAGAATAATAATGAACCAGGTGAAGGCGGGGCTGGCAGTAGCACAGAAAAAGAAGCAAGAGAAAGTAAAAATAATGAACAAGGGTAAGTTTTTGAAATTTAAAAAACAAACAAAAATTGACGAACTTATGTACGCACGAGCGTTCATAAAAGTTCTTCGAAAAAGATCTCTAGGGAAATTTTGTATTTACTGCGTATATAGAGGGCTTAATTTGCTCATGTTTGAAAAGCTACATTTTTGAAAATACCCAGCAGTACAATTCCAGTTATCTAAATAAGGGTTTTTATTGTTCAAAATTATGTTAATTCAGCCTACTCGAAATCTTGGTTTCTTTATTTTGGAAAACTGAAACAAAAACCACAAATTTGAAAGAAAGAAAAAAAATACACTTAATTTGTGACCTTAAAAGAAATTATATACGCGAAGAATTTTCTTGTATGACAAAAAATCACTAAACAGATAATTATTTTAACAAATTTCATATCCTTGACCAATGTACATCATTTCATGACAAATAGGTTCTTCCAAAAAAATCATAATTACAATAATTTCCATACTGCAAAGAATCACACCTAATAAATTCTATTCTTACCTGATGATGTGCATGTATCATCATTTTTTTTTCCATCTATAATTTTGTAATTACATTACATTACATGAAAGCCATTATTTTGTCTTGTTGTTTTTTTTCTTTTCTTGCACAAATTAAATTCGCTAATTCTACAATTACCTTAAAAAATTAGGACATATACACCTTTTTCAAGTGAAACACAAATTTAAATTAGAAACAAACGCACAGTTATATTTTTTATATGTGAATTAGGACATGGTCATTAAAAATCCATTAATTAATTATTTGACCTTCAAATTATGTTACAAAAATCGTGTGCGAATAATCTAAATTCTTTTCTACATACTTCTTTTTTAAAAAAAAAAAAAAATAGGTAGAAATAAAAAGTCCTTTAAATCTCATTTTCTTGGTATATGGTAATGTGTTTTCATTTCAAAAAACAAATAACTTCTTTTGTAAATACTTTGAATTTTATTAGCTCATGTACAAGACAAAAAAAACCCCTTTTTTTTCATATTTCAATTTAACTGTCATGAAACGGAAATTGAAGTGATAACCAAAATACATATTTTCTGATTCACTATACAAATTATAATTTTTATTTTTTTTTTTTTCGTAGACATTTTTTAAATCATTTTTTTGGCTATTGCCATAAAACTATCCCTTTTCTTTAAAAGATATGTAATTCAAATCACAATTCATTCCTTCAATATCCGATATCTGTCAGACATTAAAGGAGTAAAAAAAAGGATCATAAAGTATAGATATACATGTTACACACACCTTTCATATATTGTAAATATATTCTTAAAATTTTTCAGCTAAATTCTAATCATATTCAAATATATTTTTGTTTGTTTGTGTGTGTGTATAATCAACAAACCAACAACCCATCTAACCGCATATCCGTACAATCTAATGTTAAAAATCTAACCCTCATATAATGTCCTGTCCTACTTAAAAGTATGATTTTTTAGAGTTTGAAAGTATCATAATATATAAAAGACTCATGTCTTTCAAGTATGAGAAAGCCTTAAAAACAATCCCAAGAAAGGATATGTAGTATGTATGTACATTATATAATATATTAAATTTCTTCTTCTTCTGCTTTTTTTTTGTTTTGTTTTTTTTTTTCAAATAATTAGCCCACTTTTATTTACCTCATATCGAAAGAAAATTGAACGTATTATGTTATGTATGTGGTACACTCGCATTTTATATGGAAAAGTAGTTAGTAGATTTTCTTCTTCTTTTTTTTTTATTATGGTAAATAGCATTTACCATCCTTGAGTTTCTTTTTCTTATACTTATTACCATTCTACAGGGTGTTTTGTTTCTAACTACCAAGAGTGGTACCACGATATTCGCTGGACTATTTCATGAAAAAAATTGTACTAGCGAAACTTTCGATTGTGTCTATTTTCGCCGCTAGAGGGCGTTCAAAATTATGAGTTTTATGCAAGACCTCTCAACACAAAATCACCTGTAACTTTTTTTGCACCCTATGTATCAAAATTTTTCTTTTCATTATGAATGGCTATGAAAATTACCATTCAATGTTATTTAAACGAAGTTTTGTCACAAAAGATTGTTTGTAATTCAAAAAAGATACACTTTTGACCCTTTTGGAACACCTATGATCCTTAATTACATGATAACGGATAGCGGTATTGAACTGAAAATTTTTTTGTTTTATTATACATAATATTAGCTTTCAAAATAAATAAAAAAAAAAAATTTTCGTTCGTTCATAATTTTGAACGCCCTCTAGCGGCGAAAATAGACACGATCGAAAGTTTCGCTAGTACAATTTTTTTCATGAAATAGTCCAGCGAATATCGTGGTACCACTCTTGGTAGTTAGAAACAAAACACCCTGTATATACATATATATGTACGTAATATACATATGCATGTACTTGTTTTATTTGTTTATATCCTTCTTGTGTTTTTTTCTTCACTTTTATGGGGTGGTGGGTGATCAATAAAATTTAAGACTTTCAAGACGTTTTTTGTTTTTTTTTTCTCTTTATTTAAGCAAAAATTGACCGCTATTTTATACTTAATAATTTTTTTTATATGTAAATATGTAAATGTGTAAACGACGACCGTTTTTCTTTTTTAATATTCACGCTATATCGATAGCAAAAGTTCTTAAAACACGTCAATATTATAAAGGACTTCGTTTCTTTTTTTTTTTTTTTTTTTTTTTTTTTTTGGTTTTCCACCTTTATTTTATTCGATTTGGCTTAGTTTTTCGTTTCATTTTTTTTTTCGTTTTTTCGTTTTTCTTTTGTAAAATAATACCGTTTTTTTTTTGCAATGAAATTTAAGAAATCATTCTACGAAAAAAGTAATGTTTAATCAAAGTTGTATAAGTAGAAGATGCCCAACGTTCATATATCCTCATGGCACTCAAAATTTTTGATCTGGGGCGTGATATCACACCCCACAACATGTTGCTTATACATTTGTTTCTAATAGTCATGTTTATAATGATATTCAGTAGCAATTATCAACAATTTTACTCATCGTATCAACATTTTAATCATGAACAAAAGGCAGTAGAATCGAGAAAGTTTAGAACAGACGCACAAGTAGAGTGCGGTAAAGTAGGAATAAATTCTTTACACAAATGTTGCTTAGTTTGAATTTTTTTACTATACCTATATTAAAATTAAAAACAACAAGTAACATTAAATATGAATTGTTGGTATTCTCGCTATATATATAGCTATAGCTATATACATACATAATTCTAACATACACACATTCGAGCCATACTTTGCGTTGTTTTCAAATTATGAGTAAAATTTTTTTAAACCATATATTATTGACTTGAAGAAATTTGAAATTTTTTTCGTTTTTCTTATTTTTGTTGTTGTTATATTGAAATCCAGTTTTAACCAAATTTTGTCTTTCTTTTTAAACTTGCAGGTATAAATGCAAAGTTCCAATTTCTTAAGTAAATGAAGGAATTTCTTAAAACTTTTTACTTAAATTCTTTAGAAAGCTCATTAAATACTCACCTACCTATATTTCAATATAAATGTAACATTTTTAAATAAAAATACATAATTTAAATTTTAGGTTTATGTTGCAACCCATTTGGGTATTTTTAAATTGCAAATCTAGACCCTTCAGAAAGTTTATTTTGCTCTTGGTTGGAATTATTATTTAAATACTTTATCCGTGGTATAAGGAAAAGGCAAAAATTTTCCTTAAGGGGGCTCGTTACTGGGTATTCTCCCTATGTCATATTTTTACACTAAAATACATACCTATATCTATTGCAAAAAAAACGACTTTTGATAAAAAGAATTTCAAAAATTCTCATGTATGTATAGGTACATATTTTAAAACTGATCTTTACAAAGGTATGCTGGAAAAATTGGCTAAATGCATAATTGGGTTCACAATGAAAGAAAAATAACTTGCTTTTGAACTCAAGGACTGGAAAATCAGTTTAAAAGTCCGAAATATAATAGTGCAAAACTGACAAATTACATTATGTTTCCACAAAAAATATGAAATAACTTTTTTTCAAAATTATATGCGAATTTTCAATGAAAATAGAAAATTATAAAATGCATTTATACCTGCAAGTTTAAAAAGAAAGACAAAATTTGGTTAAAACTGGATTTCAATATAACAACAACAAAAATAAGAAAAACGAAAAAAATTTCAAATTTCTTCAAGTCAATAATAATAATATGGTTTTAAAAATTTTTACTTATAATTTGAAAACAACGCAAAGTATGGCTCGAATGTGTGTATGTTAGAATTATGTATGTATATAGCTATAGCTATATATATAGCGAGAATACCAACAATTCATATTTAATGTTACTTGTTGTTTTTAATTTTAATATAGGTATAGTAAAAAAATTCAAACTAAGCAACATTTGTGTAAAGAATTTATTCCTACTTTACCGCACTCTACTTGTGCGTCTGTTCTAAACTTTCTCGATTCTACTGCCTTTTGTTCATGATTAAAATGTTGATACGATGAGTAAAATTGTTGATAATTGCTACTGAATATCATTATAAACATGACTATTAGAAACAAATGTATAAGCAACATGTTGTGGGGTGTGATATCACGCCCCAGATCAAAAATTTTGAGTGCCATGAGGATATATGAACGTTGGGCATCTTCTACTTATACAACTTTGGTTTAATATAAAATCGCAGTTTATAGTGGACATTCAAATTGTTAAGTTGTTGTGGTCGTCATGTGAAATAATTAAATAGTGTGTTTTTGATTCATTGATTCTTAGAAACTAGGATTTATTTATTTTTTTTTTGTACTATGGTTTTTTTTTTGTCGGTTATTGAAAATTAAATTGGTGCGAGAACAAAAAATTAATTAATATTTCAAATTAATATACCTAATTATACACAAAAAGGAGAAAATATAATTTTTTAACGAGAATTTTTTATGACAAAAATAAAAAATTTTTTATAATAAAAAAAAACAGAAAAGAAACGACAATTTTTTTTCTTTTTAAATTAATTTTTAAAAATAAGTAATCAATTAAAAATAAAATAATTAATTACGAATAGAATTCATTATGAAACATTCATCAAATTTACAAAATGGAAAACGTAAAAATTCTGTTGTTTTTAGTATTGATTTACCAAATGAATTTGGTGTTACAGAAAAATATTATTATAGGTAAATTTAAATAATAATTACCATATATGATTATTATATTTTTTCACACTACATACACACACACACACACACACACAACAATCAGCAAGAAAAAATCAAAACAAAACAAATAAACAATGTGAAGAATAAAAAATGTAATTGCCGCATAATTGTCAATACGGTTCAAAAGTAAAAAAAAAAGTATTTGTTATGATTTTTATTTTACAATTAGAAAAAAAAACACCTTAAATTTTTGGCTACTAAAAAAGCCTTACGTGACAAAATGACGAATTTCCTTTGATTTGTAGAAGGAAAAAAATAATAATTACGATAAGAAGTCCTTTTCCGTACACCGTGTACCGTAAATATATCTAGTTAAAATTGTAAAATTGGTCACTTATTTTTTTTTTTTTGCATATGTGTAAGTGTTTCTTGAAATTGACTCGAAATTTGCATTATTGTTATTTTTTTTTTGCCTGAATTGCTATGACCAAGTGGAGTATCCTTTATTTTACTTAAATTTACATAGGTTTAATTGTATTGCATAATTAGATATTTATTATTTTATCATATCAATATTTAAAAAAACGAAAGGAAAAAAGTAGTTCAAGAACGTGTATTTGCGCGTAAATCATATAGAATCATTTTTTTTGACCTCAATTCAAAATTAATTAGTAAAAAAAAAATTATAAGTAATTTTAGAAGCCCTTTAGTACATTAATTGTATTAATGTTTTATTAATTTTTTTTTGCGTTAAATGCGACGTTAAATTTTATCATTTCCTGAACATCTTTTTCAGAGATATTTAGATTTTTACGGTACCCATTTAAAAAAAAAATTGTTTTCTTCAGGAAAAAAAAAATGGCGAACTAATGCAAAAATATAACTTAACGCTAGGATATATCATTGAATAAATTCTATAATTACGCACTAACACCAAGGATCACATTCTGTGTGAATGCGAGGCGAGGCGTTGGTCTCAAAAAGAGTGCGACACATGCACCAATTTTTCCTCAAGCCTGAGAAAATCTGGTGTGGACCTTCGAATAGAATCTTTAGGATTTATAAAAGATCTCTAAAGGTCGAAGTACAACAATAGCCCTATTTTAATCTAATCTAATCTAATCTAACATCAAGGATCCGAAATTATACTATTTTTGTACAATTTTTACTGCTTACAAAAACAAACAATTAAAAAACAAAAATTAGGTTATAAAAATTCAAAATTTAATTGTTGAAGCCTAAATTATAAGTCCTTTGAGTCAACCATCAAAAATTTTCGAATTGAATAGAATTTAAAATAAGCTTGAAGGTTAAAAAAACTTTTAAAACATATACTTTTTATAAATTGATTATAAAGCCTCTGTAACTACGATGATATTCGAGTAAAGAGTTATTCGAGGACGTTTCGGAAGTTTCTCAGTAACAGCTTGTTCTTTAAATTCATATTTTCGAATATTCCATCATATTTAATTATTTTCAAGAAAGGGATCGATTCTAGACAGGAAGCATTCTATTCACTCATCCCAAATCCGAAAACCCCATGTAAATCCGTTCACGTTTACTACCCTAAAACTCTTTCCAAAATTTCAATTACGTCACGAGGAACACTCTTACCCACAAAGTCAAAAGTAAGTGGATAAAAAGTATATAAAAAGAATAGAAGAAGAGAAGAAATTTAGGATGAACTGAAATAACAAACTTTGAAGGGAAAAAAACTCAAAAATTTTCAACGTCTTACAAAGTTTAGGAGATGGGGTGGGTACTTTTTTAATACCAATAATTCAAATCGTCAAATAATACACACAAAAAGTGGAAATTTTTTTATTTTCTATTAATTTTAAGTCAAATTTTTGGGTCAACTTAAAAAATTATTGTTCGAAAAATGTCGAAGTGTCCTCGATTTAAAATGTATTATATATAGAGCTTGTTTCCGAGAAAAGGTTTTACTTATGCCATAAATTGATTTTCAGTTGAAGTGGGTACTTAAATTCGTTCTATAATACTTGGGTCATTGGCAATTATCCAAAAAAAAATCAATTTTCAATTTTATTTCAAAAAAGATAGTTTCTCCTAAGTTTCTCTATTTTCCGCGTCAAGCAAGTTCACACAACTAGAGTAGGGACGTCAAAATTTTGAAAGGTATCGTTACTGGGTATCGGTATCGGTATCGAATCTATGGTATCGATACCTCGATAGTATCGGGACAAAAGTATCGATACCCGATAGTATCGGCAGATACTCTAAAATCCGATACTATACAAAGAAAAAAGACAAATTTAATGAAAATAAGGGTTTTTTTTCAAGAATTAGTCTCGAAATTAATAACTTTGTTGTTGTCTACAACGTACTCGTTCTCGTTTCCCGTTGGCTCCTTTATTTATATAGCTTTTGTACCACTATTTCAAAAACTTAACACTGCTGGTATCGGGTTTCGGCCCAAAAGTATCGATAACTGTAAAAGTATCGGAGACTGAGTATTGAGTACTCAGTTTCGTAGTATCGGGTCAAAAGTATCGATATACCTCGATAGTCTCGGTGGTATCGCGACGTCCCTACACACAACTAACTACAGTCATGAATGTTAGCGCTACCACACAAATAAATTCGTTCTTTATACCTAACGAATCTAGTGGTTTACATTCCACTTGAAACTGTAGATGTATTTATAACTGAAATATAGTCTAGAAAACTCAACTTAGGTTTTAGGCTTAGGTCTTTTAGATAGACCCTGATAGCTCACGTCGAGTTATTGCGCTACTCAAAAAAATTTAAGTTTTCTTTCTAATTAAAAAACAAAAAAGTAAACATCAAAAATTCCATAAATTTCCTACAAAATATACCAATAATTTATTTTCTCACAAAATTTTTCATATATAGTTCCAACAGTCAAGAATATTTGGATGAAGATATACAATCTACAACATGTTGTGGTCGTTCAAAATGTAGTCGTTGTTGTTCAAAAATGTGTATACCATGTAGACGTTGTAAATGTTCATCATGTTGTAATAAAAAATCTGATATTGAAACGGCTGCTGTTTTAGGTGGTACAACAACATCAAATATACAATCTTCTTCTACAGAAGATAAACAAAGTTGTTGGCAAAAAATGAATTGTTGTAAAAAGAAAAATTCAATTAATAATACAGCAACATCTGAAACAATGTTACAACAAAAACATATGGAAACAATTAATGAAGAACCAGAAGTTGGTTCATCATCATCAACAACACAAATTGATGATGTTCAATCATCAATTAAACAAAATAAATGCCGTTTATGTTTAAGTAAATTTTTTTGTTGTCGTTCAACAAATAAAATTAATACAATAACTGGTGAAACACAAGAAATTAAAAAATGTTGTTTTTGTATTCCTTGTAAAAGTAAAAAAAAAGAGCAAACATTAAGAGCATGGCAACAACAACAACAAGAACAACAAAGTTCAAGTATTGTAAGTGAACCATCTGAACAAAGGTAATAAATTTCAAATTATCCAAACAATTTTTTCCCTAATTAATTTCCTAAAAGGACATTTTTTTGTTAAACATACAAAATTAATTTTTATTTTAGACCAAAGGGTGCTAGATTTTTGGAAAAATTAATGTGCTGGAAAAAGAAGCCACAACCAGCGGATAGTCGAAGAGCTAGTTTGAAAGCTGCACTGCCTCCAGAAGTAAATTATAAAATTCTAACAATTATTTTCACACCAAAGTGATATTTTTTTTTTCGGAATAATTTTTTTCCAGGACAATAGACCAAGATTACATGTCGATCTTGTTGAATTCAATTCGAAAATGAAAGGTGCTATTCCAGTTATGCCACTTTGGCTTGCATGGTTTTGTATGATTTGTAATTGTTTGTGTCCTGGTTTAGGTAATTTTTTTAACATCATTTTACTTAAAAAAAAAAACGTTCAAGTAATTTTTTTCTCTAGGAACGATATTTTCTGGATTTTTTTGTTTATGTGTGGGTATACCAAGATTTTCACAATATGATAGTGTGAAAGCACGTATTGGATCATTAATAATTAATTGTATTGTTGGTGCAGCTCAATTATTTTGTGTATTATTTTGTTTTGTTGGATGGGGTTGGTCTATTTGGTGGGGTACAATTATGTTAAAAACAGCAAGTAAATATTAAATAAAATTAATACCACAATTTTTTGAAATATTCATATTCATATTTTTATTTGTTTTTATTTTAGGAAAATTAAAAAAGATTAAACGTGTCGAACAATTAGAATTAGAAGAGGAACAAAGACAAGCAGCAATGGCTGCTGCTGCTGAACAAGGACAAGGACAAGGACAAAATATAATGAATAAGGATCGAGATGTTGAAGCTGGAAAAACATAACCCGTGAATCATGATGATTTATTAATTTTTATTAAAAATTTTGCTATAATAATGTTCTAAATTTTTTCAGACAAACGAAAAAAATTTTTAATGAAAATTTAAAAACAAATTTCAAATTGAATTTACTCATATAAAATTCGATGTTGATAGGAAAATGTTTTGTTTTTTTTACCCTTTTTTTAATCATAAAATGAACAAAAAATTATATATTTTTTCCTATAAATTAAATTTTATGTAGAATAAATTAATTCTTTAGAATCTCAATTGAAAAAAAATTTAAATTAGAAAATAAACTTTAGAAAGGACTTTCTATATAGTATGGTTACTCTCTTCGTATGTAATGTTTTTTTTTTTCGGGAAAAGTCCTTTGAAAATACATATTCTGAAAAAATCAACGTTTCTACGAATAAAAGCATGAAGTATCATGCGATCATAATGTGTACGTTGAATGATTAAAGTAATTAATAGATTAAAGCACTTTTAAATATCAAAAAAGACAAAGAAAGCACAGCATAGAGCGCGTATACTCCGTAGTACCAAACCGGTACTAGTACTGTTTTGGTCCCGATACGCATGGTACCGAACTATTTTAAACCGACCATTTTGGAGCGAACCAACTAATTTGGTCTTCCTTTCTTTGTTCATTTCCAATTAATTTTGCACAAAAAAAAAAATTGTTGATAATTGACACTATACACAAATAGAAATTATTAAATCAATTAACAATGAATGAAATATTTCAGTTTGACAAGTATTTTTTTCTTTCTTTTTTCATTATTGGCACTTACGGTATATACAGACCAGACCGTACTAAAATGGTTTAGTGTTTCTTCCAACAAACAGTCAAAGTCAATACCTCGGATTATGTTCCATTTCGATAAAAAAAAACAAACAACGAAAATGCGCCTTTATGTGCGCCATTTTGTTGTTATAAACTCCATTTTAAAGGTCTTTAACTTGAGCAAAAAGCTTTTATTTTAATTAAAAAGTGTTCAAAAATAAAAATAAAGTTTCTATCGTAAGAGCTAAGCTAAGCGACATTTTAGCATTTTACACTGAAGTGATTATATCAGTCTTTTAAAACGCTTCAAGTCAATTGATTCATTCGTATACGAGTGATAAATGTGGAAATTAATTTTTGTTTAATTTAGTCGCTTGTAAATTTTTGAATTAAGTGTTTTATTTTTTTTTAAATTTAACACTTCAATCCACCATCTCTATAAGATTACTCTTAGCTTACCCCTTTACTTAAAATATTCAAAACATGTACTGAACATACTGAACATTTGAATATACGATATATTTTGATTTTTTTAAATTTCATTATTGTGGGAAAATTCAAGGATTTAAAAGCTCCCACAAAAATTGGTCCTTTTCAAAAAATAACAGAAATCAGAAGAAAAAAAATTATATATTTGAAATTTGTTTGTTGTATTTTTTTTTGTATAAAACGAAACAGGATTTAAATTTTTTTTTTTTAAAAAAAGAAAAAGAAAACATTCTAAAAATACACTGAAATTAAAATCAGTGTTTTGTTATCTTGTACGTAAAATAAAAAATTTTATAGAAAATAATAATTGTACATATAGAACATAGATTATTTGTATACATACATAAACATAATCAATTAATTAAATAAAAATTGTTAAAAAAATAAATAACAAAATATAGTATATTAAAATACAAAAATTAAATACATTTTTGGCTTATTAATAAAAAAATGTATAGAACCAAAATTTATAAAAAATAAATACATAAATAAATAATTAATAAGCAAGTAACAATTGAAACTTTTCACGCACAAAAAAAAAAACATTCTACCTAGTCGTAAAAAAAAAAATAAAACTTTTTTTAAATTTGAAAATAAAAAAAAATAAAAAAAACCTAATCAAAATTGCTTAAAAATTGTTGTTACTTCAGTAGAAAAAATAAGTGAATATAACGATAATACTCTTAAAATATGCAAAAACAAATATTAAAGTATGTAATTCTGTAAATATATATGTATATCTCATATTTATATGTATATGAAAATTATTATCTATATATACATATTAAAAAAATGCTTCCTTAATGCAAAATAAAATAATTAAAAAAAAAACTCTAAATAGGAAAAATTTATACAAACAATACAATTATGTATAATAAAAAATAAAAGAAAATGTACTACTATGTAAAAACAAAAAAAATACCAACAAAGAAAATTTGATATAGCATAATTTTTCACTGTTAAATACTGTTAGATCATAAAAATTTAATAAATAAAGCAAATTTTTTCTTTTTGTATTATTCAAATGGATGATAATTCAATCAAAACAATTAGGGTATTTTACGACCTCGTAAGTCAAAGTGACGTGAAAGCACCTCGTAAAACACTAATCGTAATTCTAACTTAACTCTTCAAAAATTCTTTATAAAGGTTGTTACACATATACATATAACGATATAACAATCTTCTCAAAACATAACCACAAATTCACTTATTAAACTCCAGTTTATAAAAATGACAAGCTGTCAAAATCTTGGTTTACACAAAATTAGTTTACGAGGTTTATCTACGCGACTAAAAAGTTGCGTACATTTACGCAGAGTTCGTAATTCTCAAAACAAAAGGAAACATTTACAAAGTCTCGTAAAAATACGAAGAATACGTGACTTACGCGAAATACGAGACTTACGCAATTTGAAATGAATCCCCTAAATAAAATTTTGAAAAGATAAAAATAAATGTCAACAACTCTAAAGTTTACGACATAAAAACTTGAAAAGAGAAAATACAGTAGGAGGACACCCTATAACGCGAAACATACATACATAACATATATTTTATACATAGGACATAGGACAAGCGTTAAGGGAATCTGTCAGGGAGTCAGAACTGAATGAACCGTTATTTTATTTTTTTTAAACATAAATTATATAAAATCTTATTTTTTACATTCGGACTTTGAGCCTTAATTTGAACATGATCACATAGAGCTAAGATCTTGAAACTTCACAAATTTCTCCATTGAAGGGTTCTCCCTATACATCCCAATTTTCAAAGTCCTAGCTCAAAATCAGTAGAATAAAATATCCTTTTTTTGCATACATTTTATGCATTCCGTGGACCAAAAACCAAAACCAAAAACCGTTTATATAAAATCGTATACATTTGTACACGCACGGCTAAAATTTTGACATTGTCGATCGCCTGAATTGTCACAATATCGCATCAAATTCGTGAAACATTCGGTATAGATAAAGTTTCACGGAAAATTGTTTTTCGCAAAATTTTTGTCATAAAAAAAAATTGACTCCAGAAATTTTTAATTCAATTTCTAAGTGTTAGTGACATACGAGTACATATTTATGTATGGGTACATCCTTCAAAAAATGTTGTTTTTTATTAGACTTCAAATTTAAATTTTCGGGAAAATATTGTAAATTTTTATAATCCTAAATAAGGACATTTTACAGTAAAATTAGCCGAAAACAGAAATTAAAAGAAACAAAAGATTAATAATAAAGAAACAAGGATATAACATTTTTTTTAAAGGAAAAGAGAAAATACCGCTAATATTTTTATCCTTCAGGTGGTACGGTACTGGTAACTGTAAAAGAAAAAACCAGGAAAAATTACAAAAAGGGAACAAGGATAATGGGACATTCTGGAATATCCTATTATCCCTGGACTGAAAATAATTAATAAATGGTAATTCCGCACAGAGGTCACCACATAAATTTCAAATATTGTACATTGGTTCAAATTTAGAAAAATGTTGCTAAATTTCAAAACTTGCCGTTAAACTTCAAATTTGTGTTAGCAACATTATTTTTAAAATGTTTATATACTAATTAATTATTCTTGATTTTTTTCGTTCCCAATAAAAAAAAAAACATAATAAAAATATGAAATTTTAAATGCCAAAAAAATTAAAATAAAGGATATCTATCGTTAACCACAAAATTAACGAAATTTGGAAAGACATCTGTCTGTTGTCCCCAGTAGTGCTACTATTTCCAACTTTGTAGAATTGTTATCCTTTCTTTATCGAATACAAAATACATATTGGGCTTAGAGTCTCGTAGTATTTTTATAACAAAAAGTACAAACGTAAAAAATGTCTTCTTAAATTCAAATTAAATTTCATGAAAAAGAAATACATATTCTAAATATTCCGGTTGTAATTACAAATAAAACAGTTTAGCACTAATTTTTCAACATTCAAGCATTTTTTCTGACAAAATGCACGTTTTTGGCAACAAATGAACACAACATAGGGATGTCAAATAACAATCGATTATCGATGTAAATCGATTATCGCGTTATTTCATATTCGATTGTTAGACAAAATCGATTATCGTAAATTCCCTGATAATCGATTATTTTTTCTTCGATAATCGAGCAAAATGATTTTTGCTATTTTGGTTTTGTTTTTAGCAATTTGTACTAAAATTAACGTACAGTTTGGCATCACCTATCACATCATAATTATTTTCATTCAATTCAGTACTTCAGTTCAGCATAGGTGAAGGTAAAACAAAATTTAGACATCCCTATGGTCTATGTGTGGTACACCGGGTATAACCTATATGTATAATTTGTATAAATTGCTCTCATCTCTTTCTTAATTGTGAAGTGATGTTGAGTACTTGTTACAATTATGTACAAGTAATGCAATTAGAATTCTTATCTCTCTCTTTTGTTTTCTGATTTTATTTTATATTTTCAGTTATTTAAATTTGCTTCATATATGAATTGTACCATTTATGTCTTTTTTATTTTTTGATTTTAATTATTATTTTGTATGAAATAAAACAATTTATTTTGTATTGAATGGAACTACAGCTGCCTATGTGATGATTATTTTGTTTGAAAATGTTTAAATATTTTACTCCCAAGAGTCCCAAGCAAAAAAGTACAACAAATCGATTATCGATGGTATTATTAACGATTAATCGAATAACGATGTTTTTAAAATTAAAATATTCGATGTTGAACAATCGATGTTTTTTTAAAACTTTTGACATCCCTAACACAACACAACCTACCTAGTACCTAACATCTGCTCTTTATAATATATATTACAACAATTTACATCAACGATTACATTTACATGGAAAATTATCTTCCTTTTTTTTTTATTTACATAATATAAATACTTTGCAATCAATCTAGTTAACTCTTTTACTCTAACAGTTAATATTGAATAAACCATGCGTGTAATGTTATTAATTTAATGTATGACGCACAAAATCACGCCACATTTTATTATAAGCAAATAAAGAGAACCAGAGAATTGATGATAATTTTAAATTTCTCATTCTCATTTAATTTTCTAAATTCAAGAACAAACCAGTGTTATGTATTTGTCCCTTTTCATTTTACAGACCGTACAATCTGATATCAATACTATTCAATAGCTGAATTGTTTATTTTCAAATTAGAGATACCGAAAATTAATGTTTTCATCACTTTTGTAATTTGTTGATTTTTTTTGAGTTGTGTTGAGATGAGTTGAGAATAGATTTGTGGACTGTGAGATCTCCCAAGTCCCAGTACATTAATGTTTATCAAGTAAATTCCATAATTAATTAATATTGTTTATTTCAATTATTAAAGTCGATATTAAAAATAGATATTTAAAATAAAATAAATTTTTATTTAACTATAAGTGACGTCATCAAAGTGTAATTAAAAAAATATTGGAGTGTAGGTCTTGAACAAATTTGTGGTTTTCTTATTATGGCATTTTACTGAATGTTGTAATTACAAGTTAAATTAAATTAAATTAAGTGAAGGATAAATGATAAATTAAGAGCTGGTACTTTTAAAGTGAATTTTAATTTTTAAAAAGAAATACTACACAGTATTTTCACTGGTAAGTAGAAAATAATAAAATTATAATATAAATGGATTGATATAAAAAAATACACACATCCATCGATCCATCATACACGTTTTTTTATTTTTACACACATTAAATAGTAAATAAAGAGTCATATTTCAATTCAGCAATTGTAAATGAATACAGTAGAAAGAGAAAAAACGAGTAAATATTTTTATTTACGAGCAAAAATAAAAAAAGATGAATGAAAAACGTTATAGGGTTGAATTACCAATTAGAGCGCGATTATGAAGTTTTTTTTTTTGACAATTATGCCGAACCATAATTAAGGCGATTTTCGATGGTGATGGCGGATTCCCACAATGAATATCATAAACGCAATAAGTAAATCGACAAAAAATTCATTTTATACAATACATATAATGTAATTTTTTTATATTCTGTGGAAAAATTTAATAATTAATTGTGAAGCAGTTGAAAAAATAGAGTTCACTTTGAAGTTTAAATACAAAGAAACGCCAACTGTCAAAGTATGGCGATGCTATTAAAATTAAAAACTAAGTCTATCCCAAGAAAAAGAAAAAGAACTTGATTCATGATTCTAAATATTTCTTCTTCCGATGGCGCTACAGCCCAAATCGAGCCTTGACCTCCTCTAACTTGAGGTTTCCTTGACAATTTTCTGTCATACATGCATCTACAGGACTAATTCATTCATATGACAGGACAGGATTGGACTGATATTTGGCTAGTTGTTCATTTACTTGCTTTTGGTCAGTAAACAGAGCCACCAAACTATTTACTTCAGTACCGAGAGTACTTATACCAATGATCTATAAATAGACTGGATGGAACAACTGTAGGAAACACCATACTGTAAAAATGGGACAACATTTATATTGTTGTCTCACTCTTAGGGAATTCGACATGTTTCAATGAACGAAGAATGATTTAAACGTTTGATATTTTTAATAGATAGATGGAGGCACAATTTTCATTTAAATTAAAATGAAATTAACTGGATTTGAATTAAAATTAAATTTTAACTCGATAAAAATCAAATTGTCCTTAAATAAATCAGTAGCTTACTTGTAATTACGTTATTTTAATGGGAGATTTTTCAACGTTTTTAAATTTGAATATATTCAAATTTGACAGCTTTGACAATCAATGAGTAAAAGTGAGATGGGTGATTGAATGAACGAAAATAATGCATATACATGTCTCACTCTTAGGAAATTAACGAAATTTGTCTTAAGCCCACATGAAACAACAAGTTGTACAGTCCATATTATTTATAAGGTCATTGGTCTATCCCAAGATGGCGAAAATATTGCTTTCCGCAAATCGGCATGATTGTATTCAGATAGATTAAATTACCCATTGGCGGTGAATTTTGACAGTCACCATCTACAGCAAAAATCGCATTAATTGTGGTTACTGCATCATAGATACGAGATGGTCTTGTAACAGTAATTTTTACTTTATTTTCATATCACCGCCTTTAAATAATTTTATAAGCGACTTACACGTATTTCTTATCTAGCATAACCTCAAAAGTAAAAATAAAGACCATAATTGATTCATTTACCTTTTTGACATATATGTATATAAAACGGAAACCTATATGACAGAAGCAAGCACAACATATTTTTTTTTCTTTTATTCAATTTTTGTTTCTGCTTATTCAAGATAAAAAAAAATTCTCATTCTCAATTTCATAAGCTTACGTGGTGGAGAAAAACGTACCTATCAATTTTCCATAGTGTAAAAAATATATATTTTTTTCCTTGTAAATTAATTACATTAATTAAAAATAAATAAATCAAAATTGAAAAATATTAAAATTAAACTGAAAATTAAATCAGAGTTCATTTTTTTCTATTTTCATAACAAAAAAAAATTTCAGAATTTGCAAAAAAAAACATTATAAAGAAAGAAAAATAGTTTGTGTGGAAGAATTTTTTCTTAACTTTAAATTTAAAAATTCCAAAAAAGTATCTGAAGAAGAAAAAGAAAAATTAATAATATCTAATTCAAATAAAATATAAAATAAAAATTTTAATTTTTCATTAAATAAAAAAATAATAAAAAAGAAAGTTATCTATTTTTTTTCTTTCCATACTTAATAAATGTGTAAAAAAAATAAGGTCAATTTTTTTTCCTATACACGGCTAAACGGCATTTTAATATAACCAATAAGAAAGTTTGAAATAAAAATACTAAAGTGTGGTTTTGCATCTATATCGAAGTATATTTTTTTAAAGATACTTTTCTTTCTATTAAAGTGAAAAATTAAACTACTTTTCTGTTAAGGTAACGTTACAAATTTCATCTTTTTTTTTTAGTTATTAGAAAATCATCTTTTATTACCTACAAAGCGAAAATAGTACATATAATTATGTACATACACAGTATGTTTGTACATACATACATGTACATATATTATGTATTAAAAGTAAATTAAAATCATTGTACATACCTACTTATTTTTATTTTTAGATTAAGATCAATGTGACTAAACTAATGCAATTGAGACAAAGATTCAAATAAAACAATAAAAAATTTAACCATTAACAAAAAAACAACAGAAATTGTGCATTATTGAGTCGTGCTAAAAAAGAATTTTTTTCTTTCTCTTTCCACGTTTTTTTTTTCCTGTGTCTAAGAAAAATAGAAATAATTTAATTTTAGATTTTCTATACATTTTCTAAAGATATAAAAAAAAATCTATTATAATTTTATCTTCTGTTTTTTGTTTGTTTGATAAATCTATTTAGATACTTTTATGAGTTGTTTTTGTTGTGTGGTGCTATTTTGTAGACTTTGAGTTATTGTATAACCGAAATTTTTTAAATACATAACAAAGTGCGTAAATACTTTTACAGAAAAAAATAAATAAATTCGTAACTGTAAGACATATACCTATAAATTATAAATTAATATAATTGAGGCGTTCCATTTCAAAACTTGTCTTTTTCTCCTTGAAAGGTGATTTTCCAATAAACACAAAAACCCTTTTTAACTCTTCTTCTTAGTAAGAAATAAAGATCTGTATTATTTTTTAGATTTTATTTTATTTCTCCAAACTATTGTTATCGAAAAAGTAAAAAAATAAATTAAATTTCAAGAGAAATAAATAAAAGAAAATGTCACAAGGCGAGTTTTGTTGCGACAGGCGGACTTTGCAAAGTCAAAGTACGAATAAGAAGCAAGAAAAGACAAAAAAAAAAATAAAAATTAGTCAAAAATAAGACTTTATTTCAGTCTTAATAACATTTTCGAAAAAAATGAAGATAGCAAATAAATGCAGAATCAATTGAGCATTCTTTTTCTGCAATAAAAAATGATGGTTAATATCGAGCACTTTTCGAGAAAATTAGGGTTAAAGTCAAAAAACGGATGAAAAAATGACAAAATTTTGGTTTTGGAGCCTTATATCTTCTTAACTGTAAGAGGTAAAGCGGCATGCTGATGGAAAGACATAGGGGTTCTCTACAATTTTTCAAAAGTGTAAATGAGCCTAGCGTGCCTCTGTAAAAACTTATAGGGTAAAATAAGGAAAAAGTACCAAAAATATTTCCCTCCTTCTAACTCCGTAACGGTTTAGACTAACCCCCCCATCAATACGATTTTTTGTTCGCCTCGCCGAGACCTATCCGGAGTTTCCCTGTCAAACACCGTAACGGTATTACCCTGTATAGTCGTAAGTCGTAAGGATTCTTCTTCCATCCAATTTTGCCCGAAATATTTTTTTAGAAGTTTTGAAACGTCTTTTTTATTGCAGAATTCACATGAACTCCTTCACTGATAACAAGTGGAAGGCAAGACACCTCCTGCATTTTCTTTCCTCTTGTAGATACAGTTTCCACACCTATTTCCGCAGCATATAGTTAGGTTCTCTACGAATTTGAACTTTTTTTTTATTTTTGGTTTTTGTAAGAATGAATCTTTTAATTCTGGGTGCTTAACTTTTAATTTAGATTTTTTTTTATAACACATTTCGTTATCAAACAGTTTCCCATAAAAACCACCGTTATAAACTTTTCAAGAAATAACAAGAAATATCGCTTCATTTAATGTAATTCTTATTTTAAAATGGATAAGCCGAGTTTTGAAACGACATATTTCATGGATAAGGCAAGTTTTGCAAGAAAAGTAATTTTTAATTGAATGATTCTGAAGGATTAGACAAATTTTAATGTGATAATATTTTGGTATTTATTTGAGTTCTCTTCACAAGAAACCGTTACTGCTTTCAGCTTCAATTTTGATACAAGGTGGATAAGACGAGTTTTGATATGGAACGCCTCAATTGTAATATTCAAGATACATTTTTTTTTTGTCATCTGATTCTCTTTTTTTTTTCTTTTTTTTTTTTAAATTTGATAATAAATTGTAATTTAAAAAAAAAATTTTTTTAAACAATCTAACATAACAAATTAAGATATTTGAAACCGCTTGAAAATCAATATTATAAATTATATTGTAACATGCTAACAATTAGGTACATTTTTTTTTTAAATTTTTTTAAAATAAAAAATACCTGATAGGTACATCAACATCACATATGTGTTTACATACGTACCAGAATAAATAAATATATATACTTATATCTACATTTTTTATAAATATGTACATATATTTAAATAAAAAAGTATATGTGTCTATCAGTTTCAAAAGGGGTCTTTGTCATGTTAAGTCATTTTGAGTTATTAAGCAAAATTGTTTCTGAAATTTGACAAAATGTACTGTTTTGCAACTGATCTCATATTTTGACGATCAAAATACAGAGGAAAAGGTTTTTTCTTTTCTTTTAAAAGTAAAGTAAATAAGTAGATTTTTAAAAGACCTTTCAAATGACGTATATACTATATATCTCATTTTTTTCAAAATATGGAAAAGATCCGTTTTGCAACTGATAGACACATATACGCGATGTAGCGCCATATAGGAGTAACATTGGATTATAATATAATGTGTAGTCAATTTATCGACAA
This sequence comes from Bombylius major, assembly GCA_932526495.1. Classification (NCBI taxonomy): domain Eukaryota; kingdom Metazoa; phylum Arthropoda; class Insecta; order Diptera; family Bombyliidae; genus Bombylius; species Bombylius major. The sequence goes on from OW052047.1 coordinate 13,455,259, forward strand.
CTTATGATATATGTATACATAGTAGTTTTTCATATAGGTACATAGGTAATAGGTATGTATATACATTTTTCTGCGCAAACGTATAAAACAACACCACGTGGTTGTATATTTAAAGTTTCATATATGACGTCATATAATAATTTAGATACCCCTTAATGTCATCCGATATTCTGGTCTGTACCTATATAACTGTTTTGTTTCAAAGTTCATGTCAAGTATAAGAAATGAAAAAGAAAAAAAAAACCAAATAGATACCTATAAAGAGCTATTGTAGATGTTGTAGTAGATATTAAAAATATCTTTCGGAAATTCAAACGAAAAATAAAAAAATAAACATTTGTTTTTCATAACTGCGAATTATCAAATAAAAGCAGATTCTTTTTTGTTTTTCTTCTCTCAATAAAAAATTTTGTGAAACAATTGTGAAAATAAAAACATTTTGATAAAACACAAAATATCTGAGTATCTAGTAGCTGGTGTTTGATTGTTCAATTGAAATAAGATAATAGATACTTTAATAAAATTCAACTTTAAAAAAAAAAGTTTCAATTAAATAGATATAAAAAAAAAATTAATAATAAACTGGTAAATAAAATCTAAAATTTAAACGTCGTTATTACGTATAAGGAAAATTCTAAAAGATACTGCCTACTTTTTTTTTTCAATATGTACTCAAGTAGAAAAATTAGATAATGTTTTTAATTGTTCATTTTACAAAAATAAAAAAAAGTGTGTTAAATAGTTGATAAAGCATGTAAGAGTCTGTTAAAGTAGTTAAATTACAAATTAAATACAAATCAATTTAATTAAATTTATCGTTCCTAGCTTATTTAAATTTTCTTTCCAATTTTCTTTTTTTTTTTTTTCTTTTGAGTACAAGTGATTTATTTTTTTTTAAATACCTATATTTATAATAGAATATTCTGAAAGACTTAACAAATTTTCCTTCAATAGGTATTAGAACGTAGTCTTTAATGGGGTCTGTATATGATTTAAAGCTATTTTTTTCTTCTACATTTTTTTTTTAATTCGATTGTGCACTTGAATAAATAAAGGAAGTCTCACCAAGAAGAAAAAAAAAAAAACATGAAAATATTCACGAACAGACAAACATTCAGAAAACTTTAGATTTTTTTTACTCCCAAGGTGTAAATTGAAAATTAAAACAAAATATTATTTAAATTGTAAATTATAGTGAAGTATATTATGTTTAGGAAAAAAAATCGCCTTAGAAAATTCGAGTATGAGGAAAAAAATCGATTTTTTTTTAATAGAAAAAACAGACCCAGGCCAGTAAGAAATTTTTAACGGTCAAATATTTGAAAAAGTTTTAAAAAAAAAATCACATAAATATAAAATTGAAATTTTTCTTAATTTTTCGAATTTTTATAATTTTGAACTCAATTTGTAGAAGAAATTAAAATTTTGCTTTAATGTGAAATTGATAAATTTGAATTTTTAGAGAAATTATACGCTACCACCTTTCAATAATTATTTTTTTTTTTTCTTAAAAAAGATATACACAAAAAAAACAATAAATAAGATTTAAGTTAAAAACTAATTACCCCCAAAAAAATATATATATTTTTTTTAAATATAAAAAAATGCAATTCATAATTTGTAAAGAAATTTTTTTGTAGTAAATTATCGGTCTTCTTCCACCCCCACTTTTCCATTTTTATGATGATTTTATTGAGAAAAATTCATATTAAAAAAAACACACACAAAAAAGATTTAAAAAATTACTGCAATAACAAAAACTCGTAAGATTTTAAATTTTAATGCAATAAAATTACCATTTTTATACATTAAGCCCGCATTAGCTCATTTGTTTACTTTTTTTTTTTTTAAATTTTGTTTATTTTATTTTCCTGTTGATAATTTATTTTCTGTTTTTTGTTTTTTGCCGGTAATTTTGATAATTTTCTATTCATGTTTAACTTGCTTTTGTGTTGTTTTTTTTTTAAATTTACATAAGACAATTTCATAAATTAAATTGAAAAAATTCAAGGTAATGTTGTCTACCAATTCTGAGAAATACTTAACTTAAATACATACTTAATTTCTTTTATTGCCATAGGTAAACTACAACCGGTGTCGTGTCATTCACAAAAATAATATTTTTAAAAAAATAAATACTGGAGTGAAAATGATTTGCCAATTTTCGTGGTCAGATGCGTGTAATCACTATGGCAGATGAAGACAGATGTCTGTCCTCAAAATCTGGCAGTTAAAAATTGCCCGAATATCTCATATCTGCCACAAGTGTAATCAATCAGTCAGACAAACATCGGTCCACGAAAATGGGCACCTTAAAAATTATTAAACATTAGCACAAACGAGTCTCGCAATACAGAAAACAAATTGACAAGTTGACAAAATATAATGGACCCCTACATAATAGTTGACTTATTTAAAAAACTGTTTAAGGGAAAGCAGAAAAAGTGTTTTTTTTTTTAGAAAGATTTGTAAAAAAAAAATACGTTTTAATGAATAAAAACGGACGATTTACAAGAACCGAAGTTATAAAACAAAGCCACAAAATCCTCCTCTTAACTTCTAACATATACCTCTCATAAAATGGTCAGATTTACAGAAAAATCGTAAAAATCGTTTTTATCGTATGATTTACATACATACAACAATTAAGTTGAATTCTAAACAACACATGGTCATTTAAAAAAAAAAAACAACAACAAAGAATAATTTAAATAGAATCGTTAAACTTAGTCACAAAATAATTTCAATTCAAAAAAAAATTAAAATCAGACTTAGAATAAATTAAATTAATTTGAAATTAAAAAAAAAAAAATTATGTAACATACGAGAATGTACGATAAATTAAACTTGTTAATTTAATGCGCGAGTTTAAACTCATAAAATTTTGTCACATACATATTATTAATTTATTATTTTTGTAATTTGCTAATTTAAGACAGATCCTTACAACAAAATAAGAACCAAGTACGTATTTTGAAAAATACTGCCACTTTCCATTCAAGTACTTTATGGTTAATATGGGACAACTAAGGGAAGATTCTGCAAAGAAGTCAGAAAAATCCCTAGAACACATTCTGTGTAAATGTTAGGCATTGACCTCTAAAAGAGTGCGCTGTATGCACATAAAATCTGCCAGTCAAATCCGAGAAAATATCGAATGTACAATTTCTGGTGAAATTTTGGAACTCATTAGGATTTACGAAACTTTTAAACTGTGGAAAGTAAGAACAGAAAGATTTTTACAGGTCAAAGCGCAGTACTAACCCCCTGACAATCTACATACATAATGTTTCTCCTATCTTATTGAGAAATTGAATATTTTGGAAAAATACTCAAAAATGCAGAAAAATAAAGTAGCCAAATATCTCAACAGTGCTGGATTAAGCCAGCGCAGGGCCGGTAGCAAAAAATGTTATTTTACGGCTGTTAACTCATAACTCATACAAAAAAAAAGAAAAATAAGGTCAATTTCTTCTCTATGCGCGGGGCCGCCACAGAATTGTCTAACGAATTTTTTAACGAGCAAAAAAAAAAGGTAAATTTCTTATCTATGCGCGGGGCCGCCAAAAAAACGGGGCCCGTAGAATTTGCTACTTCTGCTGTATGGGTAATCCGGCCCTGTATCTCAACACTTAAGAAAAGTACCATGTTAAAAATTAATGTTTTGCCAAAAGTTCATTTTGTGTCGAAAAATTATTTATTTTTTATCTGTTAGGTAGTAGAGTACTGACTTCTGTTTAATAGTAAATCTATTGTGTGGTTCCCTTTTAATTCCCTCTAAATAAAATCAAATCAGAATCTCTGATTCTTCTCATAATCATCAAAATTGAACACATTTTTCATTATTTTCGTTGTTTTGATGAATGGTTTGTAGTCCAAGATTTTATTTACGTTTTATTTTAGAATTTTGTACGTTCGTTTCAAAGTCAATTTTCTTATTTAAAATAAAGGAAAAAAAGTAAAATAAATATAAAAAATCATTTAAGAAAAAAAAAAATTACTCTAGAAAAATGACATAATTGACAAGACAAAGATCTCATTTATTTATTTATTTTTTTGCTTTCTAAAGAACAGAATTTTAAAACAAGAAACTTTTAATTTATTTTTGTATAAAAATTTTTCATAAAATTCTCGGCTATAAAAAAACACATACGATTAGCTATATAATTATATACAGTGAAACCTCTCGTAACCGGACACGTGCGGTTCCAATCATTTTGTCCGTTACTGAGAGGTGTCCGTATATGAGAAGTCATTATTCAAAAAATTAAAGAAAAAGTGTCCGTTGTCCGTTTAAGAGAGGTATCCGTTTATAGAAGGTAAAAATTGGATATTTTGTACTGAGCCAAACAAGTCAGAAGAATTTGTCCGCTAATAGGAGGTGTCCGTTCATGAGAGGTGTCCTTTATGAGAGGTTTCACTGTACATATATATTTATTTAACATGTCACTTTTTTTATATATATTGAATGAATTTAGACTTTGTACTTTATAACATGAATACTTTGAAAAAAAAGCAAAAAAAAAAGATTTGAATGAAAGCTATAATTTGCATTATGTATTATTATTTTTATTATGTTTTAATACAACATTGAAATGTTGATACTTTGGTACATTGAAAGATAAAATTGAAAAAAAAAATAAAATAAAAATAAAATAAAATAAATAAATAGAAAATAGAAAATATAGAGAGAATTGAATTTCATTTTAAATAAAAACAAAGTCTCATAGTACAAACAATCTTTACACACATGCAACATATGTATAGTAGCTACATATACATACTATAAAACTCTTTTAACGTGTTATTTATAACAGTAAATTAAATGTACTCATTTGAAAAAATGAAATAAAAGTTTGATTAACGATTACGTGACAAAATTATAATAATACATAATAATCTAAAGTACGCATGCATACAACAACTCACTCAATTCTTTACAGTAAAAATATTCGTAAATAATATGCAATTAAAATTTAGAACACGGTTGTTGTTTTTCAACTACGATGATTTTATATTTTAAAAATATTACGAATCTTTGACATGAATGTGATTTTCTTGTTTTTACCAACCAACACTGATATCAACTAAAAGTTTAATTTCCTTTTTTTTAAAAAAAAAATACATATGTTATCATGCGGACTAGATGTTGAAAATTTTGTTCTTTTGAAAAAGAGGACGGATGCTGTGCTGTTCAATAAACTTTTAAATGGATAAAATCCACCCATCAAGACCATAGTTAGAAGTTAGAAGGCGAAACAGACAATAGAAAGCTTAAAACAGTTGGCAATTGTTTTTTTTTTCCTGGTCAATATCATCCCCTTGAACCTTGAATCTCGCAAAATTAAAAAAAACAATAATAAAATAAAAACACAGCTTGGTTCAGTTATTTCTCTTCTTTTCGCTTCTCATTTGACTTAAATCGGTGTAATAAAACCTGAGATTTAAGTGTTCAAATTTAGAAAATTCCTAATTCTCCGAAAGTATCCTGTCAACATTTAAGTTTCCTAGTTTAAAGCTTCTTATTTGACTTAAATTGGTGTAGTATACCCTGAGATTTAAGTGTTCAAATTTAGAAAATTCCTAATTCTCCGAAAGATTATCCTGTCATAATTTCCGTTTTTTATAGTCGCACGGTAACACAGGCAAGAAAATTTTTTCTAAAAAAATGAACAAAAATGTATCCACATCCTTTATTTATGATCTCCTGTAACTCATGTTCTGTTAAAGGAATCTTTTCCTTGTAAAAGAAAGAATTGTAGAAAATGACAACAAAAACACAAATTAAATCACAGGATCAGAATTCAAACGTTAAATAATATGTGTGTAGTAGGGTGTGTATGAAAATTTTCACATATCAAAAATTTCGAAGAAAATAACTATTATGAATTTTTTTTCTATTCCAAATTCAATTGTCATCGTTCGTTCGTTCACATTAATTTAAATTTAAATATTAACAGTTTTCACATAGTGACTATTATAGTAGGTACATAATATCACACACACCACACATATGCTCTATAACTTTGAAATAATAAATAAAGTACCTAGAATATTATGATGGTTCAATTACTAAAGAATTGTTTTTAATCTTAAATTCATGGTAATTCAGACAAATAAAAATAAAAATAAAAATTATATAAAGACACTATATAGACAGGATATGACCAATTGAAACAGATAAGAGGATAGAGGGTATCTAATCAATGAGAACTAATATGTAATTGTTAGATTTTTTCAAATATAAGGGTATTTTACAAAATAAATAAAAACTGAATATATGTTTGGAATTGTAATTTTTGGGAATTTTCCTAAAACATTCATTGAAAAATTCATAATTTATCAAAAACATCTAAACGAACGAAAATTTGAGAGGGAAGAAATAAATATTGAGAAGGTTTAATTTTTTCTCTGTGGTTCCACGCACGCATATAATTCAATCTGTTGTACAACTTAGTTGAATTAGACCGAATATTGAAGTAGGTAGTGGTTTAAAAAATAAATTAAAAATTAACCCTATTTAAGAACTCAGACAATATGTCATACATCAAATTAAACGGAAAATAAAAATCCCTTCTAGTAGAATAAATGTGATTGTACTAAGCCCCGTTAATCGAATCGAACTAAGGAAATTGATTTTAGTTTTTCAACAACAAAAAAACGATATTTAAATGCTGGTAGGTCGTATCTCAAAATTATATGAATTGTATGACAGAAAGAAGGGCTTACAACCCTTTGACTGACAACTGAGAAGTGTGTCGGTGTGTGGTATCAAAACGGCACGGTTAGTGCTAATTGGATCTTCGGAAATAATCCAAAGAACTGCCACGTCAACCAACCAACAAACCATCTCAAAATTAATAATTACTTTAAAATGTTCAAAATAGTTGAAAAAATGATTAAATTGTTTTCGAAAAAATCACAAAATCACATGCTTTATTTTCGAAATTTTTCATTGAAATAAATAAACATGATGAATAGTACAATCTCAAGTTAGCCGACTTATTTGAAAAGTTTATTATGCACGGTGTGTGTGTAAAAAAAAATTAGCAAATCAAATAACCTAAACAAGTGAAGCATGTTACGTTACGACTATGTATTGAGAATATTAATGAGACTGCAATCACATAAAAAGTCAACTAAAAATATATTATCAACCGGTAAATTTTTGCAAGAAACTGCATTTTAACGATTAAAAATTCAACATAGAAAATTCTACAACTCAATTGAGATTTGTAAACATTAGGGTTAAACTTTAAGAGTTAAGTCACTAAAAGGTCAAAGCTTTCTAGATTCGACAATCCTTTACTCTACTCTGTAAAATGTCATTTTGTTCCCGAGGGCCGAGGTTAATGCATGTTTTATATAGTAAACATTTTTCTTCTCATTTTATCATTCGCTAGCTCTGTTGAAGATGAAGATATCTTGGACCTTGGACTTTGGTCAAGCAAAATTTCAATATTCTACTCTCTCATGAAAAAAAGAATGCACTGCCCACGTGTTTCAAAACGAGATGTTTCATCCTTCTCAACCGTTATCTCTGATTATAATCTTATTCGGCCACCTTCAAAACTTTTAAAACTCTACTTATTCGAATTGAGTTTTATTCTAGACGACGATAAATGAAAACAACAACAACAAAAAAACGAAGATACTTTTAAATTAAATTTATCAACATATTTTCATATGTGACAATGTAGAGTATCATTGTCACGGATATTCTAATTTACTATTACTATACACCAACAAAAAAAAACGTTTGGGTACTATATAAAGTTCCCAATTTATTCATTAACTTGATATAATAATAGCCCGTTCATGATTGTCACTATATTATTATTATTATCAAAGTTCAAAGTTCATAACTCAATGTTGGCTTTTTTTTGTTGTTTTTATAACGAATATAAAGGTAAAATGTTGATGAAGGATTACAAGAACAAAAAAATCATATAATTAATAATTGAACTAGAATAAAAAAAATAAAAAGAAGAAGAAGAAACTAATTGAAAATGCGAATATGACATATTATAAAATATTACACATAATCATTGAATGAATGAAACTAGATTCTTTGTTTGTTTGACTTGTGAGTAGTAGACGTATACGTACTACGTAGACGTCAGTCATACGTACGAGTAAATAAATACAAAATGTATAGAAGTAGGTCACTCGATCAGTTAATGACAACTGGAATGTTTTAGTTTAAAGATAGATTGTGCGATAAATTTTATTCTCATCAATTAAAATCCATTATCAAAATACCTATACACATACGAATGAAGGGGTATAAAAGCAAAGTCAGCAATCTCCAATTTTGATAAAAAATGAGTAAGGTCGATACACACATTTCAGGTCAGTCTCAAGTTCAGTTTCCATTCCGACTATTCGGCTAATATTATTGTATGGAATTCAAATGTACATAGTTACACATGTCCGTTCCGTCTCAGTTCAATCACCGATTAGTCAGAATTTCTCGATGTCAGAGATTTTCGATATCGTCGTCAACGATATTTTTTTGAAATGACTGATGGAGTTCTGATAGCTTTCAGTCTTTCTTTTGTACATTGTTGTGATAGGTTGTGTTTTTTTTATGTGAGCAAAATGTATCTTGACGAAAAATTAATTGAAAAAGTACGGGAAAATACTGTGTTGTACGATTTATCAAATAAAAAATATATGGATAACAAAGACAATATTGTCACTCACACTTTTTTAACTCACGATAAAATAAAACTGATATACAATTGAACTGATATGTGTGAATATAATCGACTGAAACTGACGTGACGGAAGGGAAACTGAACTGAGATGAGACTGACCTGAAATGTGTGTATCGACCTTAAAGAGTGCAAAAAACATATGAGAAATGTATGAGAATTTAGTTGAACATTAATTACAATGCAATGACAACAAAATCTCATGACAAATCTGTCTCAAAAAACCCTACTTTCTAAGCCGGTCCGGTACTTACAAATAAAATAGAAACTGAAAATCGTTAAAAAAGAAAAATGTCGTTTACTGAAATTTAATAAAAGTGGAGATTGATGATTTTGCTTTTATACCCCTCATATGCATGTTTTGAAAATGAAAATAAATAAATGTAATTAAAATTTAGATTTGAAAAAAAAAAATGATGTACCTATATGGGGGGTTTGTTGTATAATTGTTTTAACCTTTGACTTTATAATATAAACACTACTTTAAAATTCAATAAAATTTTAAATTAATTAAAAACAAGTTTTAAATCAGACAAAAAAAAATGAAATTTGATTTATTAAATGAGAAGATGAAAATTTTAGACTTGCTAATTAGAAGTTTTTGAAAAACATTTTTTTTAGATAATTTTATATTTGTGACTCATAAATTTGGTTTCAAGTATGTGTGACATTTTACCACTATACGAGTATTTTGATAGATATAATGATTAAAAGGAATTTTAAAAAAAAAAAAGAAACTCCATTGTCCGGACTCCGGTACCTCTTGCTCTGGCAAGTATGAATCAATCTGGAGAATCTATAAAAATCTAGAAATTTCAAATAACTAATTAGGATAATTTATTATTTTACAAATCTTTGGTTCAAATTCGAAGAGTCTATTATTATTTCGAAGAACGCTTGATAAAATTTGTTTACGCTTAAATAACACTGGCTTTATAGCGCGGAACTGTCAAATGCAAATGGTTTTGTTTTTCGGAAATATTGCTATTTATCGTACATATGTATGTAGATTGTGACGTTCAAGGTAATAGAAGAAATTGAACAGACTGCTTTCACTTTTGGATCCTCTCCACACACGTCATTGCTTATCTAGAATTTTCTATTTTTTAGCTTTAGTATGTAGAATTATCTTTTGTTTTCCTGCATTTCCAATTCCACTGAACTCATAGACAGATTAAATGTTCTATTTATTCTTATTCACTGAATTTTCGTAGTTGATACACTGAACAACTTTTTTATATTAACCAAACTCAGTATTTCTCCAAAGAATTTATAAAGGCTCTTTTTCTAATATTTTATCTTTGTACAACAGATAACTGTAAAATGTGATATAGCTGAAATTATTTCAGTTGAAGGTTCATTGCGCATGTTTTACAGTATCTTTTCTTCTGCGCATGCCAACGTAGTACAATACGAAACTTCATCTCTTTTCATTCAAGCTATACCTACTTTAACTAAGCCCAGTTAATTTTAATTGTAACACCCTGTTTATAATTTTTTTTTTCAACACGTGTTTATCTTCGCATACCACACACACATTGTTGGTTATCACATTTTTTTTTTGCAACACAAAATTTTATCTTGAAACATGAGTTAAAAGATAATAAAAATAAAAAGCTTTTGCTTTTAGAATTAATTATACATATTAAGGGGATTCACTCTTTGGTGCAAATAGGTATTGCATCGTAGCATTCGGTGTATCGTAGCACGAATTTGCAACGATACAACAACAATTCGTGCTACGATACACCGAATGCTACGATGCAATACCTATTTGCACCAAAGAGTGAATCCCCTTATTATGTAGTGAACCTTTTTAGTGAACTAACTATTTATTTAATTTATGTCCTTGTAAATAATTTGAAATATTTAAATTTTTTCTCATAAGTAAACGGTGAAGGATTGACGTACATACGCGAATTCATAAGAACAAATATTTTCGCAACGTTTGAGATTTTTTTTTTTAAGGAACTTCAAAAGAATGAAAAAAAGAAAAAAAACAAGAAATTAACGCCAACAAAAACAAAATTTGATTATACAAAAATAATTTTCTATTTCTATAAGTAGAAATTTTCATTTTTTTCTTTTTTTAAATTTTGTTTTGAAAAAAAAAATTTTTTTCTATACTAATTTGACAAGTTTTTTCAAAAAAAAAATTAAAAATAAAAAAAAGTCGTCAAATTGGCATTTAAGCGACGACACATATGACGTGTGTTTAAATAACAATACAAAATTATAATAAACGATTAAATAATGCGGCATCTATCTATCTATCTATCTATCTATCTAGCTAGCTAGTTAAACACATTTAGTAAAACAAAGGCGAAAATACAAAAATAATGATAATAAAAACATTGAGAAGAGATCAGAGATAAATTGCAATAAAAAAAAATTTTTTTTTCACATCGTTTTTCTCCCTCAATCTCGTCCAAGGCATATTCATATATGAATATATACATTTATATCATTATAATTGATATTACGTACATATGATGGTAAAACATAACATAAAAAAAAAATAATTGAAATAAATTTAAAAAAAAAATTAAAAATAAAACGACTATGTTAGTAGATTTTGTTCTATCGCCTGATGTTTGTTCAAAGTTCAAGATTGTTTTAGCACGCTTCAATTCCAAGGTCAATACTAGATGACCTCTGTATATAATCAAACTTATATGTATGTATTTTTATTCTTATCATCATCCAATAACTCAGAGGTGTTATTATTTAAATTTAAATTTAACGAAAAAAACAATTAAAAGAAATGACCGTTGATTAAAAATGAAATTTTTCTTTAAATATTTTTAATTTTTATTTTCTTCATAACATTCTCACTTTCTCTCTCTCTCTCTCTCTCTCTTTTAATCTCTGACGTTCTTTAAAATGTTGATAAAACAAAGAAAACATAAATAAATTGATGAAATAAAAATAAAATATTCGAAGATTTATTATTAATTTATGAAAGAAAAACGAAATAAATAAAAATAAAAGCGAAATTTTATTATATTGGCAAAATCATATGATTACAAAGTACATACATATATATACTTTTTTTTTTATTCTTTGAATTAATTTTAACGCGTTATATTCATGACCAACGGCTTTGGTTTTTTTTAAATCACCATGACCGCATATCTGACTGAGTATTCAATGGATTTAATAAAATTTCAATGTACAATTTAAAACTAAAACTCAATAAAAACGGTTTTTATTTAGAATAAATTTTGACTTATAGGAAAGCAAAGATAAACAAGAATTTTTAAAGAATTCTCTATAAACTAGAACTTTATTTGAAACAAAAGATTAAAAACTTCGAAAGGGACGAAATAGATTACTCCTCCACGACCACGACTAGGTGCCACAGTTTAGGAATCTACGTTGGCGAGATTTCTAGTTGATCTTGTCACACGGGAAACATACGGTGTTTTCGAAAATGCAGTGATGCTGCCTGCCGCGATACACAATTCAGCGTATAAAGGTTTTAAGCTGAATTGTATATCAAGGCAGCATTACTGCATTTTCGAAAACACCAATACTGACCAAGTACTATTTTTATTAATTCTTTAAAAAATATTCCGACCTAGAAGAAAGTTCCTAACAAACAATCCGATCGATTATGGTGAATAAAGGATTTTGATTTTTGATAGAATCTTAAAATGTGAACACAATTTTAACTCCTGTCACATTTGCCTATTTCGTCGTTTCAAAAACGAATTTCGATAAGTTTTGAGTTTCTTATAAGCTTTTTGTACGATATTCTTTTTACAAACAATATTTGTAAGGTTGTTTGGTAATCTAATATATTTCTCCTTGACTCTTGAAAGTTTCTGTGTTTTCGAAAATGCATTGATGCTGCCGTCATACATCATACACAGTTTTTCGAAGTTTAAAAATATTCTAGTCTCAAAAAAATTTTGAAAATTTTCAAGAACTTACTCAGTGTTTTCGCTAACCCCTTGTTCAAAGATTGATCTTATGAAGTCTTCCCTCTGTCTTTTAGTTGATCCTACATATGTAGTTTTGTCCTTGTTTAAATCTCTACCAAACCAAAATTTTATTCATATTTTTTATTTTCACTTTGAAGTATAAAATCACTAGACGGTATTAGCCAAAAAAAAACTGCTCCTGATCAAAATTAAATTTTCTAAACAATTTTACGATCGTCTTTTCTTGGTTTATTCTTAATTTTGCACAAATTGAAAAAACAACATTAATGAAAACACGTCATCTTTTCACAAATCATTTTTAAGTACACCCAGTTTCTGGTTATGAACACACATCATGAAAAATTTCATTTAATACATTTAAGCTTATTATTGTTTTAATCTTTGCCTTAAAATAGAAAATTTCATTTTAAAAATAAAATTAATTAATTTTTTGATTATTTTGTCAAATAAATAATTAATGATTTTATGATTTTATATATTTCAGGGGATAGCAAAAAAATAGCAAAAAACAAACAAACAAAAAATTATTAACAAAACATCCTTCATAAATATTTGTTTATCATCAAAGCAACTTTATATTATATGTGTAGTTCTCATCATCGTGTATAGATCATTAATCACCTGGGAATTCATAATTTAATTACTTATAATAATTAAAAAGAATTTCTATAAAAAAAGGAATTTATAACATAAAAAAACTTCATTCATTCTAAATTGTTAAAAAAAGAAAAAGAAAAAAAAGTTTAAAAAAAAAAGAAAGTAATTTATAAGTGAAAAGTATTTATTCTTCGAAAACAAGAAGAAGAAAAAAATTAATTAAAATAAAATCACTATACTTTAATTGTAATTTGTGTTATTGTTTAAATAAAAAAAAATACACACACACATCCATATATAAAAATTATCACATCATCATGTTTATCGAAGATGACGAACAGTAAGTATTTTGCATATGTTTTGTTCTTTTTCCCTCTCTATAGACATTATAAAATTTGTAATGCTTTTTTTAAAAAAAAAAAAAATATTCAATTATAATTAATTGCATTTAATAATTCACCTCACTTAATGCATTTGTATTTTTGTTTTTAAAAAATGTTCCTTTGTAAGTAATTCGATTAAAATTTTCGGTTTTGCATGAGACTAACAAAAAAGTAATTAATTTTTTTTTTAAATTATTTAAAGACAAAAATTAAAATATTTTGTAAGGCAAATTAGTATGTATGTACATACTTTGTTTTGTACTTATTATTTGTTATTAAAATTAGTCTTTTACATTTTGTTGTGTATTTTCTAATTTTACAAAAAAAAAAAAAAAATGTTTTGATAAGAAAAAAAATTAACCAAAAAGAAATTTAATCAAAAACTTTGGGAAATGTGTGTACTTTGTTTTCATTTTGTAATAGAAAATGTTTGAAAAAATTAATAAAATATGAAATTTATTTTAATTTTTGAGAGATAAAGAAAATTTGAATCAACAAATTCTCTAGAAAAAAAAAAAAGAAACGGGTTAATTGATGAGACATATATTTTCCGGTTCATATATGATTTATTTAGAAACAAAATGTGATCTTGATAATGGAAAGTTTAATAAATCGTTTTTTTTATTTTTTTTGTCGAGCTTCATACACTGCTGAGTGCTGAGTACTGTGCTGCTGACACATCGAAAAGTGAAAGAGTCCGAAAAAAAAGATAGAAAATGTTGATGAACATTTTCAACTTGAAGTAATTAATTAGATTTGACATATAAATGCAGCGTAATCAATTTAAATTTGAATCTTAACCTACCTCAAGTCAAATTGAGATTTCCTTTATAGCGATTTTCGTATACTTGTAAATATCGTACATACATACATCCATCTACAAGGCTACAATTTAAGTGGAATTACGAGACACTAACTTTGTTGATAGAGAGGAAAATTTTTTTTTGTATGACAAGCTTTGACTTGCGCTGACAGAGTGACACATGTGATTTTGGTTTGTAAATTTGATCAGTACGTACCCTCAGTTCATCACCACACGGTCACATACGCATACTCAATTTAGTCAAACCTAAAACTTCCTATGTAAACTCTATGATTGTCAAAATCATTTCTGTCATTTGAAGATCACAAGACTTGCAATAAAAGTCTGCATTAACTTGACATTTTGAAACTTTTAAATTACGTACATCGATTGCAATATTCAAAAAACTTTTGATGAAATCTGCTTGTAAATGATTGGTGTTTTCTAAAATGCAGTGATGCTGCAGTTATACACAATTCAGTATATAAAGGATTTAACACCTTGGCTGCCAGCGTATCACTGGTGAACACGATAAAAGTGCTTCTCCACACGCCAATGTATCACCAATGATCACTGCAGAAGTTATCTCCCACACGCCAGCTTTGGGAGATTGTGTTACAACTTCTGTAGTAATCACCGTTGATACACTGGCGTGCAAATAAACACTTTTTTTTTGTGATCACCGGTGATACACTGGCAGCCAAGGTGAAGCTGAATTCCGCATCATGATTCCATCACTGCATTCTCGAAAACACCAGATATTTCCAAACAGGGCCTTTCATAAATATAAAAAATGTTAAGTTTAGTCAATTGTCCATGAAAAAAACAAAAATTCTAGAATTCTATCTTTTCGTCAAAACAAAAACAAAAAACTAGCTTTTCTAGTATGATAGATCAGTTTTTCTCACAAGGTCCAATATTCGTAAAACTTCACAGTTTTCGTAAACAACAACAACCGAGAATTCACATAAACGTTACGTCATATAAAAATTTAATATTGAAAATTAAAAACAAGCACAACATATTTAATTTTAATCAGAAAAACTTTCTTATTTCATGAAATAAACATTGAATTAATCATTAAATTTGATGAAAATTCGTCATAATCAAGCTTCAAACATTCACGACGTTTTGTCGTCATCGATGAATTAATAATAATAACGAGATCATAAAAGGTTAAGCATTAACTTTTATTTTCTATTTTTTTTTTCAATGTCAACAAAAATTGTTTTTGATAACATTAATTTCACATTACCTTCATTAAATTGAAATGAATTTTTTTTAATAATTCAATGAAAATTAATCTTAAAATCCGATTAGACTAAAAAAAAAAGTGATGAAAAACACGCATTACATTATTTATTTTTGTTTTTTAAATATCGGTACCAAAAATTTATTAATATTGATCATCACATGTGTGTATGTAATATTGCGTGAAGTTCAAAGATACTGCGACTTCGAAAACGTCACATGATCGTCAATTGACACGAAATTCAGCAATACAACGTTTTAACCTGAATATCGTCAATTGACGATCATTTGACGTTCTCGAACTCGTACATACTTCAAATTTCCATTTCATTATCAATGTCAATAACTTCAAATGACCTTGAATAATAAGGTATATGTACCTACATTTAAACGTAACAGAGTAAAAAAAATTTATAGAGAAAATTGATCAAATTTTTATTGTGTATTTTTTTTATTGCAAAGCCCAAAAGGTTTTTGTATCTGAATTGTTAATGAATATGCAAAAAAAAACCAACGTTATTTTATTTAAACGATTCACATTGAAAAAAAAAATGCTTACGTATGCTAACGATCAATTTCAACAAGTGAATGTTAAAAGATGAGTAGCAAAAAACAAAACAAAAAAACAAAAAAAGGCAAAACATGCCAGGCCAACCTTCATTTTAATATCTATCTACCACGTGAAAAATGTTTACCTTCGGACTTTGGATTTGCAAAAATTAGATTTTATTCTATTTTAATTGTTATTTGCACAATTTAAATGAAGAAAAATTATCTACCAAAACGAACAAAAAAAACAACAAAGTACTCATAGATACAGTGCTGTTCATAATTATGTATTTGTTCAGAGCAATTTTTTTTTATATAAAGTCGTATTTGATATTGGTATATCTTCAATAAAAATAAATATATCGGCTTTAAAATTTCAGTAATAATTGCTTAGACAGTTCTCCACAAATTCACAATTCAAAAAAAAAAAAAAAATCATTCAAAGTTAACGGTACAAAAACGGTATGTAGTAGCTAAGAACAGAAAAAACGACATTCGACTCGACTGGGAATATCGAACCACAGTCCTCTTTCTATCTTGCCGGGATAGTGCGCTTACCAGGTTGTTTAATTTTTACTTATTTTCTTTATTCAGTACAGTATGTGTTGACTACTTTAGCATCAATGACCTCATGAAGTCGTTGAGGGCATGAAATCCATCAATGTCTTTAGAAGTTCAACAGGAATCTGGCGCCTTGCGATTTTGAAGTTCTCCCAAGAAGGTCACAAACGTTTTCTTCCGATTTGACAAGGCATTTTCAATTTTAAGTAATGCCAAAAATTTCCTATTACGTTTCAAATCGGAACTTTGTGTGGAGGCCGTTTCAAGCATTTCTAACCGAAGACAAGCAGATAATTTATAGTTCTTGGTGGGTTAGTTATTTATGCGTGCGATATCCTCTTGGAATAAAAACTGATTGTGTATAAGCCTACCAGAGTGACATAATTCAGAATTTCCAAAAAAAATGGCAACTATATTCACATTTTCTGGCAATATAACGACATGGACTAATACTTTACTATGCACAAATAATTATTAACAGCACTGTAATATAAATGAGGAGTATAATGATAAAATTTAAAGAAAAATTTTTGCGCATATGACAAATTATCGGACTTACTTATGTCTTTTATCATTTTTTTAAAGTAGAAAAAATACAGTCCACACACTGTTTTTATATGAAAAAAAATATATAAGTACTTAATAATCTTATCTTAAAAACTTTTTTTGATAAAAAAATGGTCCAAAGGTGGTGGTATTCTAAATTTTTATACATAATACCTTTACAGTAGTTTTTTTTTTTTTTTTGTCGAATTATATCTAATCGTTAAAATTAAATTCCAAGTATTAACCTCTTTTGATATCTTTTTTAATCGGAAAAAAAACATTTTTTTTTAAAAAGATATTTAAAAGTAACACGTTTAGAATGATTAGAATGAAAAAAAAAATGATAATCTCATTTGTAAAATCATAAAGAAAGTATGTACCGATGTGTAGAAAATAAAAACGACAAAAAAAAAATTATACAATCTTTTAAATTTGAAAAAAAAGAAAAAAACACATGTACTGATCACATGAAGAACATTTTTTTTTTTTTTGCTATCTTGTGTTCTCTTTTTAAATACATAAGTGTCTTTATTTTTTGCACTTTAAAATATTATGATAACATATTATTTTTTTTCTTCTCCACAAGGTATAAAGTCGCTTTAATCATAAATTGTTATACATATATTTATAAAATAGCTAATTGATAACAATTTGGAATTAAAAAAAAAAAAACTTTTCAAAAACTTTCAGTTAATAAGATTTTTTTCTTTATTTTTTGCATGTCAGTTTGATTTTAATTGTTTCAGTGTGTAGTGTAATAATTTAATTTATTAATTAAAAAATAAAAAAGTATGTATATTGTTCTATATTTATTCTGAATAATTTCATTAAAAATCAGCCAATTTATCATTTAAATAAAAAAACATTAGAGTAAGTGAAAAAAAAAATAAAAATTGTAAGAATTTAATTTCAATGAAAAATGTGTGAATTTTTTTTTTTTTCGTCAGGTGTTTTTCATTCTTCGAAAAAATAGAGCAAAGTACATAGAATTGTTCTGTTCTGTTTTATATTTTTTTTTTTTGAAAAAAAATCATTTAACAGACTTTTATTATCGACAGTTGTTTTTTTCTTCTTCTAAGAAGTACAAGTGTTTAGTGTAAATCTCTGAGTTGCACACTTGGAGTGACAAACAAAAAACCCAGTTGAAATTTTTTAAAATTCAGAAAAACAGAAGTTGTTTAAAGTTCATCTCAGAAGATTAATATCTTAAGTACATTTACATGTTCTTTTTAGGTATTCAAAGAAAATTTCCTTTTTTTTTTTCAAGACGTTCCCGAGAATAAAAAAAAAAAAGATTTTCACTGGTGGTTGTTCAATGAATAGACAAAAATCTAGACATTCAAAATGCGACAGAAGCACATTTTCAATGTTATCTCTTTCTACATAAATTGTACCGTTATTAAACTGTAAGTCGAGTTGCCAAAAAGCCCTGACGGGTCGTGGTGCGGGCGAGGAGGTATCAGATTTACCTGGTACTCTCCTGAAATAAAAATTTAAAAAAAAAATAAATAAAAACATAAATTGTAATGAATGAAGTCCAAAAAGCAAGGGGCTAAACAAAGTTTAGAGATTTTTGCACTCGATATACTAGAAAATATGGTGTTTTTAAAATAGATTTGAAATACAGATTGAACTTGAAAGTTCCATTGCTAAAAATCACTAGAATAGGTAATTGAAATTAAAATTTGGATGCCTCACTTACCAAATCGATTAACTCCATATAAAAAAACGTCTAGAAAAGTAATAAATTAGCTCCGATAATAAATTAATTATGATTCAAAGACCGAAAAAATATTTTTAATTTAGTAGTTTAACGTCTTGTTGTCACATCCAATTACTTCGAATATGAAAAATCCAAGAATTAATCGAGTTCTGGAACTAAAACTTAAAAAACCTCAAAAATGAAGATAATCAGTTTGGCTTCTGAGGCATTCATTTATTACATAAAATTTTTTTTTCCTTTTGTCTCTTTTTTCTATCAATCCAATTCATTGAACAATTTTCAATTAGTGTAAAACTGAAAATTTAAAATTAAGTTTTCAATCTTTACATCACTCAAAAAAAAAAAATTGGAACAAAATTAAGAAAAATTACACCTTAACCCAATTAATATATTTTTTTTTTCAACATTACCAAGGGATTCTAAATTTTTTTTCCGTTTTTTTTTTTCGAAAATAAAATTTTAATAGTGTTTTTTCAACGACCAACGACAAAAAAAGTGCATTATAAATTATAAAATGAATTACCGTTATTCGTCGAAAAATCTATCATTCTTCTTCCATAATTATTTTATAAAATTTTCAAAATTTTTTAGGTATTTAAAAAAAAATCATTGCAATGAGGAGAAAATTCTCACATAAACAGTAAGGTTGGTATGATATTAATTGGCTGATTTTTTTTTGTTTTTTGAATGAGAATGTGTTTTATTTTTAATTAATTAATGCTTAGTTAATTTTTTCTAATTAGAAAGTCGTTTCCAGAGAATGTGTTATTTTAAAGCAATTAAAAACTGAATATTTCTTCTATTTTACTTATTGCACACGCACTGCACTGAAGAATTGCTTTAATTAGAAAATATTATTTAATTAATTACTTAATTATTAATTAATTTTCTTTCTTAATTTTAAAAAATTAAGTATTAATTGAAAAAAATTTAAAAAAATTTCTTCTATTGTATTTTTGTAGGATGGAGAGTTTTTGGGTGCAAACGGCAATTGGAGCGATTAAAGCAATCGCATTTGTTTGTGACATAATTACATTACCAGTATATCTGGTACTTCAAAGACCATGGAAACGAAGACAACTTTCAAGAAGAGTAAAGGTAAGAATTTAAAAAAAAAAAGAATACAATGATGACTTATAATAATCCTTTTTTTTTGTTTTTAAAGGCAAAACCAATAAGTCAGGATGATCATCAAATAACATATCGTACAACAGAACCTCCACGTGAAACTCATGTTAAAATATTACAAGCAAATATTGATACATTGGAAAGAATGTTTAATTATGTTACAAAAATTCATGCAACAAAACGTTGTCTTGGTACAAGACAAATATTAAGTGAAGAAGATGAAATACAACCAAGTGGAAGAATATTTAAAAAATATAAAATGGGTGATTATAAATGGAAAAATTTTATAGAAGTTGAAAAAATGGCAGCATCATTTGGACGTGGTTTAAGAGAATTAGGACAACAAACTGGTAAAAATATTGTTATATTTGCTGAAACAAGAGCTGAATGGTTAATTGCTGCACATGGTTGTTTTAAACAAAATTTTCCAATTGTAACTGTATATGCGACATTAGGAGATGATGGTGTTGCACATTGTAAGAAAATTTGAATATTTTTTTTTTTTTTTTTGTGCATTCTGTAGAAAAATTAACACTAAATATTTTTTTTTTCGTCCCTCACAATTTTTGGCAGGTATTAACGAAACTGAAGTTACAACTGTTATTACATCATATGAACTCTTACCAAAATTCAAAAGTTTATTACATAAAACACCAAAAGTTAAAACAATCATTTATATGGAATACCAATTACAGAAAGCTGATATAACTGGTTATAAGGAAGATGTTCAATTAATTCCATTTTCACAGGTTGTTTCAAATGGTATTGATAGTAAATTTGGTAAGTCGAAAATATTCAATTTATTTTTAAAAGTTTTTTTTTCTCATCTTCTATCTCTTTTTTTTTCTTCTCTTTTTTTTAGAGAGTGTACCACCAAGCAGTGAAGATTTAGCAATAATTATGTATACATCAGGTTCAACAGGTACACCAAAAGGTGTTTTACTTTCACATAAAAATTGTATTTCTACAATGAAAGGATTTTGTGATGGAGTTGAAGTTTATCCTGATGATGTATTGATTGGGTAATTTTTTTTTTTTTTTTTAAATTTTAAAAATCAACATTTCTATTCTATCGGGGAAAAGAGTTCATGAGAGCAATTAAAATCGGTACATAGTGCATCTTCGAAAACGTCAGATGATCGTCAATTGATGATATTCAGTAATTCAAAGTTTTAAGATGAATTTCATCAATTGACGATAATTTGACGTTTTCGAAAATGCACATACTGAAATTAAACATCATGAGTTGATTAAGATTAGAGGAGATCAAAGTATTCACCCAGGATTGTAGTGCCACAGATTACAGAAGGAAAAAAAGAGAGGAAGAAACATTAAGACTATGCCTGCTCTTATACAGGGTCCAGACGAGACTTTTTTATGTCAAGACTTATGTCTTGACATCGAATATGTCTCGTATAGACCGCTTATGTCTTGCAGACATAAATGGCAAGACATGGATGTCAAGACTTATGTCTTTGCTACGATGTCTTGCAGACATGAGCAAACAAAATGGCGATTTCAGATGTTTTGTGCTAATATATCAGATTTATCAGACTTTCATTGAGAGAAAAAATTGAAAATGTGAATTTTTTAATTAATTTAAATTAGTTTTTAAATTTACTAAGTTATTTGAACAAAATTTCACAAAAATATATTTCAAAAATTTTAAACTTTATACATATTCACTTATTTGAAATGTCAAGACATGAAATGCCCAGACATGAAAAATATGGCAAGACATGAACAATGTCATGACATAAGTCTTGACATAAAAAAGTCTCGTCTGGACTATGTATTACTAGCCGCCAATTTATTTGTAAAAGTATGAGAAAACATTTACCATGGAAATGATTTTGAACTCGTGGCGGCGCAAACGTTCCCACAGGAACTTTAATTAATTTTAAGGCTCATGATTGGCAGTGTTACGAGGACAACAAAAAGGCAAAACAATTTCGGGATTTTTTCTTCTTCTTTTAGAATATACATATTTGTTGACCTATGACCGTTTTCAACTTTTTATCATTGTCTCATTGTCATAGAACTTATTTGTTTCACCGAATTGGGCTTTTAAATTGAAAGCAAGAACTCCAAATATCGATTCACACACATTCGATCGGTTATCAATCGGTTCCCCTTCCGTCTGATCAGGTTCAGGCATTTTTGCATGATTTGTGATCGGAACCGGACGGTAAATCGGTCTTAATTCTATCAATTAGCAATTTTATTATTTACTAGCTGGCCCGGCAGACGTTGTTCTGCCCTTTCGTTAATGTGGCGTCCTTGTCCTTGTCTTGTAGTGTCTTGACATAAATTAGAAACATTTTTAACTTTAATTTTTAATATTTCATTAATATGTATCAACAATTTTCAATTGCTTTTTTAATAATAACCCGCATAATTTCAACCCGCATGATCTCTCACTGATAAAAACAAAATTTTAACCTCAGTATGATTCCTCTATGATAAGAAAAAAATATTAACCCCCGCATGATCCCACACTGATAAGAGAAAAAAAACTTGACTCATTTGATCCCCCACTGATAACACGTAACCTTGACCCCTGTAACCCCTCACTGATAACACGTAACCTTGAACCACGTGACCCAGCCCATACTGATAATAACAAAAATTTTGACTCGTGTGACCCCCACTGATAACACGTAACCTTGGCTCCCTGTCACCCCTCAATGATAACACGTAACCTTGACCCATGTAAACCCTCACTAATAACACGTAAACTTGAACCACGTGACCCCGCACTGATAACGTGATGACGTCACTGAACCGAAGCCGTGATCCAGAACGGGCATATCCCTATTACTCTTTACAGCGGGTCGATTCTGTTTCGGTGAAGTGAAAACATGAAAAAAAAAGTTTGCACTAATTGACGTTTCACACACTGTTTTCACTTTTTCACTGCACAGTACCCAAATAAGCGATTCTTATTGCGTTCGTGCAAACATAGTGCTGAATGAGGCGCTGATTTAAATTTTTTCACCGACGTGATATGAGAACTGTCAAATCAAGTAAAAAAAAGTTGTGTTTTTGTATTGTTTATTGTAAAAACTTAGTTACTTTCAGTAATCAACGAATAAATAAAAGATTATTTTATGTAGTTTCTTTCAAATACATATTTTATTTTCGTCATTTAAACTTATTTAAACTAAATTGTAATCTTAAAAATATTGAAATTTGAAACCTCATTTGAGACTATTAAAAGCAAAAGTATACCTATTCCATGTTAGATGGTTTTGAGAAAAACAGGAAAAACGTATAACTTTTAAATTAAATGCAATTTTAATAATTTTTTTATTTTATATGAGAACTCTAAGCTTCTGAATTTAATTCAAACATGGATTTTAAAAAATCAATGTTTAATTTAGTAAATACTAGTAAGCAAATTTTAGAATAGTTATAGTTTTGCTACCAACATTATGTTGGAATAGTTTAAGTTTTGCTTCCAATGCCAAATTTTACAACCATATTTCAGGGGCATCAATGCAGTTTTCAAAATTGAAATTTTTCAGATTAAAAGCCTTCAACACAACGAACATTTTGCCATCATTAACTCAATTTTTTCAAAAAGTGGAATAGATCAACTTTTGCTTTTAATAGTCTCATTTATACTATTAAATCTAATTTTATTAATTCTAACTCTTTTTTTAATGTAAACTTAATTTCTACTTTTCCATTTCTTTTATTTTTTTTCTTTTTGTTATTAATAAATAAAAATTTTAATGACAAATTTTTTTTTACACTGATACTTTTCACAGTGCAAAAAATATTTTCATATGAAAACTTTTTGACATATTTTTGCACGTTTACACTGTATTAGAATCGGAATTAGCAGTGTAAGCGTGTAAACTGTTTACACGTTTTCACTTCACCGAAACAGAATCGATCCCCAGTTCTACGTTTTCATTCAATTAAATTGTTTTTGATTAAGATTACTTAGATTGAAATGCCGGCACATATTGAATCATTCAATGCTTTGTAATGAGAACATCGCAGTGTGACTTAACAAAATATGTAAATATCAAATTGACTTTTAAGTATTATTACGAATCTTTTTAAATTTTTCTCTCCGTAAGAACCATCCTCGTACTTCAAGGAATATTATAAAAAAAGAATTAGCGAAATCGGTTCAGCTGCTCTCGAGATTTGCGCTTAGCAACACATTCAGCAATTCATTTTTATATTATAGATTTATTTTTTTTAAAGAAAAATTAAGTTTCATTTTTTTTTTCCTTTTTTATTTAAAACTAGTTTCCTACCATTGGCACACGTTTTTGAATTACTAGCTGAAAGTGTTTGCCTATTAATGGGTGTACCAATCGGTTATTCAACACCATTAACATTAATTGATACAAGTAGTAAAATAATGAAAGGTTGTAAAGGTGATGCATCGGTTTTAAAACCAACATGTATGACAACAGTACCGGTAAATTTTTTAAAATTTTTAATTTTGCTGTATTTTTTTTGTTTTAAATCGTGAAAAAATGATTTTTTTGTTTTAAAAAAAATATATTTTAATAAATTTCAGCTTATTTTGGACAGAATTTCAAAAGGAATTAATGATAAAGTAAATGGACAAACACCATTTAGAAAATCATTATTCAGATTTATGTATAATTATAAAGCTAAATGGATAGCAAGAGGTTATCAGACACCAATACTTGACAAGTAATTATTTTTTAAAAAATAAACTGATAATGTGTACAATGGAGAAATTTTATTAAAAATTTCTTTTACTTTTTTCTCTATTATTTTTTTTTTATTGCTTCTTAAAGACTTGTATTCAAAAAAATAGCAAAATTAATGGGAGGAAGAGTACGTTTAATGTTAAGCGGTGGTGCACCATTATCACCAGATACACATGAACAAATTAAATTATGCTTATGTGTAGATGTTATTCAAGGATATGGTCTAACAGAATCAACATCTGGAGCAGCTGTTATGGATAGTAAGAAAAAAAAAAGATAAATTCCATTATTTGAAAATTTAAATTTATTTTTTTTATTTTTTATTTTTTTTTCAAATTTTTTAGTTCACGACATGTCATATGGAAGAGCTGGAGCACCATGTACTGTTTGTGATATTAGATTGGTTAATTGGGAAGAAGGCAACTATAGAGTTACAAATAAACCTTATCCTCAAGTGAGTTTAACATTAAATAAATTTTATATTATCTCGTTAATTGTAATTAACGATATTATTTTCGTTTTTTTTCTAGGGTGAAATTTTAATTGGTGGAGATAATATTTCAGAAGGTTATTATAAATTACCACAAAAAACCAATGAAGATTTCTTTGAATCAGATGGTAAAAGATGGTTTAAAACAGGTGATATTGGTGAAATGCATCCTGATGGTGTACTTAAAATTATTGGTATGATAAAAAGGATAATCTATTTTAACAAAAATTACTGAAAGAAAAATTTAAAAACAATTTTTTTACTATAAATTTTACAGATAGAAAAAAAGATTTGGTTAAATTACAAGCTGGTGAATATGTATCATTAGGAAAAGTTGAATCTGAATTAAAAACATGTCCAATTATTGAAAATATATGTGTTTATGGTGATTCATCAAAACAATATACAGTAGCATTAATTGTACCAAATCAAAAACATTTAGAAGAATTAGCTATTAAAAATGGTCTCACAAATCTTAAATTTGAAGAATTATGTGCATCACCAGTTATGGAAAAAGCTGTTATTAAAGAAATTGAAGAACATGCAAAGAAATGTAAGTGGTGTAACAAAAAAAGTAATAGCCCTAGTAAGTAAGTAAGTAAAAGGCCCTAGCTTGTTCCAAGATTTGGTTCCATCTTAATTTATCCAGCTCAGCTTATTGTAGGCCCTGGCTTGCTCCGAGATCTGCTTCTATCTTAATATTTTTCTTAAAATTTTTTCAATTGGATGTCTTCATCAGAGTATAATGAAGAACTTACATAGTAGGACCACTGAGAGCCGAAAATTTATTTTTTATTTATTTCTCTCACATTTTTTGAGAAAATGCTAAAAGGTGATAGGAATATTTTTTCATTGACTGAAAAGAAATGCAACGCAAATATTTCCAAATAAAAAATAAAACACGAACACATTCACAATTTTAGGTACGTAACGAAAATTTCCATAATAAAAAAATGTAAACAAACCTGAATGTATACACTACACGAACACTAATGGATATTCAGAAAAGTAATTTGAAAAATGCGTTTATAAAAAACTATGTTGGAGAGGGATTAGTATGAATAATCATATTATGCTTTCGCTCATATATACGGAAATTTTCCATTAAAGAAATACGCATTATTTTTACCTGTTTTACCTGTTTATAAATGAAAAAAAAAAAAAAAATCGTCTCTCAGTGCGTACACTATGTAATACACTATGGTCTTCATTTTCTTTAGATCGCTTTTAACGTCATCCATCCACCTTGTCCCTAGGTCTTTCGGACTTACTCTTACCTTCTGGAGCGTGTCGCATTATTTCTTTCATATGAGGTTACTTGTCTTCTCTTTTCAACATTCCCTAGCCACTTTTTTTTTTCAAATACTTTTAATCTGATTTTTCGTTTGCTTTTGATATTATTCACGTTTGGGGCCGTTTACATTTGTGATTTATTCCTGTCGTGAACAAAAATATCTCTCGCAACTTTGTTGACATTGAAACAGTCGACTGTCGTGAAAAAAAATGTCGGATGAGTTTACACTGTACCGAATACAATATTTCATGGAATTTTTTTCCAGTAGTGTTTACATTATATGACAACAATTTAGAAGCAATTTCTTGCTTGAATATTTTGAAAATGTCATGAATAATAATCTTCACGACAGAAAACTTCAGGAATAAATTGCAAATTTAAATGGCCCCTTAGGACTGGTAGAGTTAGAGATTTTTATGTATTCAAGATTTTGTAGCTCTCGTCGTTATCAGTCTTGATTTCACTAACTTTATGAAACCAAAATAAATTTTTGTTACCTAGCACAATTTTTCTTCTAAATTTTGTCTTTTATCTTGTTTAAGAATTTTATCTTTAAATTAAAAACTAATGTCTTTTCTTTTGTTTTTTTGTTTTTAAATATTTTTCAAAAAAGGTAAATTACATAAATTTGAAGTACCAGCTGCAATAACATTATGTAAAGAAGTATGGTCACCAGATATGGGATTAGTAACAGCTGCATTTAAATTGAAACGTAAAGAGATACAAGATAAATATCAACATGAGATAAATAGAATGTATGCTTCATGAAAATTAATGAAATTTTAAATGAATTTAAAAAAACAAAAAAAAAACAATAAACAAAACAAAAAATGAAAGAAAAAATTTTTATTATTTAAAATAATTTTTTTTTTTTCAATGATATTCACCACCATCATCAAAATCATTTGAATTTAAAAAAAAAAAAAATTCATAAATAAAAATTGTATTAATTTTTTTATAAACGCAATATTAACATCTTTTAAAAAAAAAAAAAAAAAAAAAAAAAAAACCAAAATGTATAGAAAAATGTTCAAAATTTATTGAAATTTGATATTTCGTAATGAATAAGACTTGTTTTTTTTATTTTGTTTTGTTATTATTTTTTTCTACAATTAAAAAAAAAGATGTTATAAAATTGTACACTTTAAATAAAAAAAAAAGATATTTGTTGTATATATACAAATTTTCAAAAAATTACAACAAACTCAATAAGTTTACACTCACATATACATTTCGTATTCAGCGCATATTTAAATTATTTTATAAAAAAAAAAAATAAGAAAAATTATGAAAATTTGTATATTTTTGAAAATATGAAGAAATTCTGTTCAATTGTCTTAAGATAATGCTGTATTTTTAAGTACAAAAATTTACTGTATGATTTGTTGGATGAAATGAAGCAAAATTATCTTTGAAATAAGAGTTTGCAGAACTCGATTACAAAAATCAGAATACAGGTCAGTCAATTCACACACATTCGAACAGGTTCAGACAGTTCGAGTGTGTGTGGGAGTAGATACGTTCAAATCAAAAAGATATGATTAATAATTAATTAAAAATAAATTAGGAGAGAAAATAAAAAATGTTTACAGAATGGGCTTATTTCGAAACGTATTAATACCGTATTACTGCATTGTATCAAATTTTAAAACATCAAACATCAAATTCGTGACAAAGTCATTAATTCCAAAACGTCTTACTACGGTATTCATAGCGTAAAATATGAGCAGATAATCCATTGAAAATTTCTTTGATACAATGATAGAAATAGGAAAATGTTCGAACGAATACGTTACTACATTGACAAATCCGTTCGAATAGTTGATATTGTAGATTTCTTTCGAATCACGATTAACCTATCCAATTTGATGATGTCAAATATTTTTCGAAATTATTCGATCGAACACTTTTTTTCTGAAAGGATTTCACAGTACTCTTTCGGAATTCGTATGTGGAAGAATTCAAAAATAATTAACTTTCGATCGGATCGGAATGTACAATAGACGTGAAAGTGTGACAGCAATTCACAACGCTCGTTTGGACAGAATTCATAATTGCAAAGTTTTTCTGTTATAAGAGGCCAGACATTCACATTTAAAATTACATATTATGAAAAAGTAAAAATTGTTTCTTTTTTTTCTTGTACGAAAAACATCAGAAAGTAAACACAAAATTTTCCACAAATACAGTAAAGTAACCGTTAAAAAACAGCAAATAGAAAAGAAAAACTAAAAATATTTTCAAAGTGAAATAAAAAAAAATATAATTAACTCAATTAAACTGCGCATGGCAGAGTAGCTTAACAAAAAAATAATTATTATTCATATAAAAATTACTTTTTAAAATATAAATAATAAATATGGAACAATAAATTTATATACATACTTATTGAAAATAAATAATTAAATACAAAAAAAAAAATATTAATTAAATAAGAATTTAATATTTTAGATAATGTAAATATTTAATTAGGGAAGAAAAACAAAATGTCTTTTTAAACACAATTACTATTTAACTAATAACTACATCGTAAAATGCCCATTATTATTTCAATTACTATTAGTGATTTTTAAATATTAGAAAAAAATTCTGTTTTTGATTCCTTTCTTTAAAAAAAAAAAACCAATTACAGTGAAACCTCCTAATTGGGACATAATTTTGCTGATCCCATGACTGTCCCAATTTAGGAGGTTTCACTGTACATACTTTATTTTAATTTTATTGTTGATTCCTTATTTCTTGTTCACTGCTTAATTATTATTATTATTATTAAAATAAAAAAAAATTAAAAAACAATTAAATTGAAAATTTTAGATTAATTCTAATAAAAAAACAACAAACAAATAATAAAAATATAAATAAATAGAAATATCATTATAATAATTAATTAATTATTTTAGTAATTAAGTAAAATGTAGATAGGTTATTATATTTCAAAGAACATAAGACAGATAAACAAAAATGTAGCATACAATTATAAATTACAATATTTATGTAATGAGAAAATTATAGAATGAAAATAAGTTAATTATAAATAAACACATAATTTCATTATAGACTGATTTTTTTTTTTTTTGGTTTAGTTAACAATTAACCTGCACAGTCACCCAATTTATTGTAGATGCACGTGTGCAAAAAGTATGAAGATATAACAGAGATGCGAAAAGGAAATGAAACAAAACCGTAAACAGGCCCTGTGCGGGCAGAGAAGGAGGTATCACATTTGTCTTTTTTATGAAAAAGAAAAAGCTTTCAATAGTTAATTTTGTTTTACGTTATGTTCTGAAGCAAGCGAAAACAGCTGTTTTACATTATTTGTGTATTTCTATTCTATATACACAAAAAGCATTAAAATATATTATATATATCTTCTCCCTTTTCGAGATTTTTAATGTATATTGCTTTATGATCATTATGAAAAAATAAGAAAAAACAAAACCATTGTAAATGAAACTATACAGATTTATATGTTGTTATACATATTATATGTATACATTATGCTTAGTTAGAACAAATGATTTTAGTTGTTGTGTTTTTTTTTCTTTATAGTTCTGTGTCATTTTTTTGCAGCTGAATGAAATAAATTTAACAGTTTATGCGGTGAAAAAATAATCCGAATTTTGGATTAAATTGGGAGTAGCGTAGAAACAGTAAAATTGGGATTAAAAAAGTATATGCAAATGTTGATATTTTTATACACTTATAGTATACATATTATTCTTCTTCCACATAAAAAATAGAAGAAGAACGTGACAGCTTCACTTTCACCATAAAAATTAGAATCCGCCATATTGCATTTTACCTCACACATACATATAAAAAAATTGGGATTAAACCGAAATAAATTGGGCTTAAGCCAAAATCCGAATTATCGAGTTTATACGACAAAAAATTGGGAGTAAACCAAAATCCGTGTTAAATTCGGAGCAGGCATAAACACGTAGAATGATATTTATTGTTGGTGTTTTTTGTCTTGATTTTTTCTTTGCTTTTATGTTTTTTCTTTTTTCAAGCATTTTTTATTTTTGTTTGCTTATTTCGATCCTATTCTTGACCTACCTCTACAAATCTGTTTTACATTGATATTTAATTTTATGGAATTATTAAATGAATTTATAATTATAATATTTTTCGTTGGTCAGTGAAATTTGATAATATAAAAAGATAATTTTGAAGGGGCATTTTTAAAATCATCCTTTACGCTTTTCTTGTATTTTTTGTTTGTTTTCAAAATAAATTTTAAAACAAGGCAAGAAATATAGGCCCCTATTCCGAGAGTCGTTTCGATCGACAATCGACTATCGACTTCTCAGTCGAGGCGAAAAAAAATTCGTATTCTGTAAACAGATCGCCTCGACTTAAAAATGTTACCATATCAAACACGATTTAGTGTCGATTTAAACTGTCAAAAGTTGTCAAAATGAAATATTTTTGAAAAAATTAAGGTAGTTGTTCATTGTTTTAATTTGATTTTTTTTAAAAAGTGAGTTTTTTAAAATTTAAAAAATGGAATTTTTTATTGAATATGAAGAAGAAAGAGTTGAAAGAATTAGAAACGAAATTCTTCATTTATTTGAAACTTTCACCCTGTAAATTAATATAAATATATAACTAGAATATAAAAAATTTGTTTATATATTCTTACATTTTAATACTTGCGAAACAACACAACACAACAAAACAAAAATGTAACCTCAACTGATTAGGTGATTGTCAAAAGCTACTCGACTAATATAAGTCGATATATCGACTCAAATCGACTCTTGTGATAGCAAAAATTGATACTGAGTCGACAAAGAAGTCGATTGTCGATCGAAACGACTTTCGGAATAGGGGCCATAAAAACATTTAAATGAACATTTCATTCTATTTTTGATCGTTTTCGTAAAAAAATCCGACTTGAAAGGTAAATATCTCGGGACCCTGTAAAGGCATTGACTTAAAATGTTCTGCACAATATTCTGCTTTTTATTCTCTACAAAACTCCCTAAGACACCAAAAAGATCACTGCAACAGGGCGCAAGTTATACGGCGCCAAATATAAAACTTGCTCTCATTAATTTTTAGAAACAAAATGTAATATTTTTGACTCCTTATAAAAAATGTGTGACTTGTCAAATTTGAACTCTATTATATTTGATTTAAATCGGTGCAACAATGCTTGAGATATAAGAGTTTATAAATGTTTTTATATTTCTTGTCTTGTTTTAAAATTTATCTTGAAAACAAAAAAAAAAACACAAAAAAACGTAAAGGCTAGTTTTAAAAAGGCCCTTTCAACAAAATGCTAAATTAGAGCTCTTCATAAGAAAAATTTTAAAATTTTCATACAAAATTATATTTTTATATTATCAAATTTTACTAACCAACGAAAAATATTATAATTATAAATTCATTTAATAATTTAATAAAGTATTAGTAAATTTTAAATTTCGTTTCCTTTCTCAGTGTCCGTATAGTTTACATTGTTCATAGCGACCTGAAACATTATGAAAATGAAAAACACATACTATGACGACAGTTCCAGGTCGCCTTTAAAAATACGTGGTAAAAATATGTATACATATTAAATATATGTTTTTTTTTTATTTTAATGTACTATTTTGTATGAATTCTTTCTCATTGCAATTTCTAGAAGAATATTGTATTGAAACAAGTCATAGCTTCTATACTGTTTTTGCTTATGTAATTTTTCGAATTTTTTGGAGTTCAATGATCGCAAAAATTGCATATGTGTTTGTTAAAAAAATCACGTGGCGAGTGTCCATACTTTATAAATTTAGTTTTACATTGGTTCTAAGCATAATGTATACATAGAATATGTATAACCCATATATGTATAGTTTCATTTACAATGGTTTTGTTTTTTCTTATTTTTTATATTGATCATTAAGCAATTTACAAAAACATTCATCAATCCTCATTCATTCTATTCAATTCGACAGAGCTCCAGACCAGAGCTTTCTCAGACCAGTTTTTGAGCTTTCTCAGATAAATTTTTATAAAAATGTAAAAACTATGAATTTTGACGTTCCTCGTGAAGGAATCTCTTTAATACTTGATACTTTTTGCGTGTGTAGCATAAAATTTTCATGGAATTTAAAAAAATGGAACAAGTGACAGTGTTGCATTTTTCAGCACATTATTTGTGCTTTTTTGAGCACTTTTCTTCAGTATGAGCACTTTGAGTACTTTGAATCGAATTTGAGTACATTTCACTAAAATACTGTTTTTGTAATAAATTTTTCGTAAAATGAACACGAAATTCAATTTTTCTGGCAATAGGGCAATATTCATCGTAACGTTGAAGCTGTCAGTGTCAATTCAATCTAAAATCATATTTCACTTTTTTCTAGCCTGAGGGTCTATTCTGTTTCGTCGAAAAAATGAGAATGAGAAAAACTTCGCATTTCATTTCTCATTCCAATTTCTCATTTTATTTTTTCATTTTTCTCATTAAAGCGATTCTGTTTTGCATAATGAAACATTGTTGCTGAGTTTCCAGCTGAATGGAATTATATTGGAATTCTCATTTGATTTTGGAATTTTGACATTTGACAGCAGAGGGTCTATTCTGTTTCGTCGAAAAAATGAGAATGAGAAATTTCCAAAGTTTTTCCCAGTGTTCCGATTCTAATTCAATGAGAAAATGACAAAAACTGTCAAATTATTTTCATATGAGAAAAAAAGTTTCATCACTATATCAGCGTATGAGAATTCTGAAAACAGTGTTTGAAGTGCATTTTTAAATTAATAATTTAAAAAAATAGTCGATTTGGTAACGAAGAAGACATTTTTTATGAGAAATTTAACTAAAAATTGTTGGGATAATAAAATTAGAAAAAAAATATTGAATGTTCTCTGAATTTTATTTTCAAATATCAAAAAATTCATATTCAGTATTTTTTTTCTCTAGAATAATTATTAAATTTTTAACTTCGATGAAAAACATTTCAATAAAAAAAAAAATAAAGAAAGATGAATTAGGTAGATTCTCTGGTAACGCAGAAGACATTTTTGTTAAAATGAGAATGAGAAATTTTATTAAAAAATTTTCGGATAATGAAAGTGTAGAGACTTGATACTTCTACATTTATTACAATTTACCTTCACTTTTGAAACTACATATGCTTATAGAACATTCCATTTTTTTGACCTTTTGTTTTAAATTTATCTGAAAAAAGGCGTTAACGCAAAAGACTCGTACACAACCTTATTAATACATTCTTAATATTCCCTTTAAGAATTCTGTAAATTGTTAAGTATTTAATAATTGTCACTTTTACTGAAGAAAGTGAAGATTTTGTTTTCAATTTACAAAGAATTGACCAAATACATAAATAAAACAAAATAACAATTTTTATTTTTATTAAAATAATTTTGAATGCAAGTAATGTGGTATATTTCATATTTTTGTAATTTATTAACTACATTTTCTATAATTAAATTTTTAATGTATTACATTTTTACAAACCGATGAAGTAATGAAGTAAATAATATAGGTACATATCTAAGAATGTAAATAGTATAACCTGCTGTCAAATGTCAAAATTCCAAAATCAAATGAGAATTCCAATATAATTCCATTCAGCTGGAAACTCAGCAACAATGTTTCATTATGCAAAACAGAATCGCTTTAATGAGAAAAATGAAAAAATAAAATGAGAAATTGGAATGAGAAATGAAATGCGAAGTTTTTCTCATTCTCATTTTTTCGACGAAACAGAATAGACCCTCAGGTTATACTATTTACATTCTTAGATATGTACCTATATTATTTACTTCATTACTTCATCGGTTTGTAAAAATGTAATACATTAAAAATTTAATTATAGAAAATGTAGTTAATAAATTACAAAAATATGAAATATATCACATTACTTGCATTCAAAATTATTTTAATAAAAATAAAAATTGTTATTTTGTTTTATTTATGTATTTGGTCAATTCTTTGTAAATTGAAAACAAAATCTTCACTTTCTTCAGTAAAAGTGACAATTATTAAATACTTAACAATTTACAGAATTCTTAAAGGGAATATTAAGAATGTATTAATAAGGTTGTGTACGAGTCTTTTGCGTTAACGCCTTTTTTCAGATAAATTTAAAACAAAAGGTCAAAAAAATGGAATGTTCTATAAGCATATGTAGTTTTAAAAGTGAAGGTAAATTGTAATAAATGTAGAAGTATCAAGTCTCTACACTTTCATTATCCGAAAATTTTTTAATAAAATTTCTCATTCTCATTTTAACAAAAATGTCTTCTGCGTTACCAGAGAATCTACCTAATTCATCTTTCTTTATTTTTTTTTTTTATTGAAATGTTTTTCATCGAAGTTAAAAATTTAATAATTATTCTAGAGAAAAAAAATACTGAATATGAATTTTTTGATATTTGAAAATAAAATTCAGAGAACATTCAATATTTTTTTTCTAATTTTATTATCCCAACAATTTTTAGTTAAATTTCTCATAAAAAATGTCTTCTTCGTTACCAAATCGACTATTTTTTTAAATTATTAATTTAAAAATGCACTTCAAACACTGTTTTCAGAATTCTCATACGCTGATATAGTGATGAAACTTTTTTTCTCATATGAAAATAATTTGACAGTTTTTGTCATTTTCTCATTGAATTAGAATCGGAACACTGGGAAAAACTTTGGAAATTTCTCATTCTCATTTTTTCGACGAAACAGAATAGACCCTCTGGTAACCATGATACAAAGAATATACAAATAGCCAAAACACATTGGTACGAATGCGCTAGTTGTAGCAATTTTTTTCCTACTTGGTATAATAAGAATAGTCTAAAATAATTTTAGCTGACGGTTGTAATACACTCACGCTCGTTACAACTTGGTCGTGCCACCATCAGGTGTATTTTCAGGAGTTGTTAAAACCGGTTTTAAACTAGTTTGGGACGGTTGTAATCCTACCTAAAGTGTACTTGGTAGTTGGTGTATCATATTTAGCCTGGTTAGTTTTATTTTTTGTACTGACTGTTTTGAGTTTTGAGTTTGACTTGACGTTAAAAAAGTGCGTAAGCCGCAACAACAGCAATTGTGGAACGGTTTTTTTTCAAAATAAACTTATAAAAACTTCACAAAGAAATCGGCTTCATGTTAGTATGTACTTGCTCGGCTATACTAAGTACAAAAGATTTTCTTAAAAGTTCAGATGATACTTGTTGCACCTGGATATCAGGAAGTGAAATTTTTTAAAAGAATTTTAAAAAATGATAATTTCTTTATTTTTTTCATATATGTATATCTAATTTGTATAATTCTTGTATAAAAAGAAATGAATTTGTTTTGTTTTTTGTTTTATTTTTTTAAATCTTCATTTGAAGTTTAAATAAATAAGATATTTAAAAACGATATGTAATATTTTTAATCAACATATTTGAATTGAATGTGTTAAGTCGGAACAATAACCAAAATTATTATTAATAATACATTACAATTTAATTATAATATTGTAAAGTTCAAAGACCGCTTACTTCCATTAATTATACTTTTTAAGAATTAGTAAAATTCCATTGACTTAACATACTTTAAAGTTTAATTACCTATATTTTGTTTATGTTGCATTTTGGTTATGTTCTATTTTGCCTATGTTGCATTTTGCTTATGTTGCATTTATTATGGCAATTATTACGCTACATAATATATTATGTTACTATTTACTGTACAAAAATATGAAAAATATAATTTTGCTTAATTCATCAATTCTTGTATTTTAATATAAGTTAATAATAAACAAATATAATGTAATGAAGTAAATGAACTTTGTAACCATATTTAACTTATTATTATTATTATTATTATTATTATTATTATTATTATTATTATTATTCATATTACCTATAAAATGTATTGATTTTAAATCATATATAAAGACAATTTTTAATTAATAAAATCAGTTTTAATTTGAACAGCAATTAAGTGTGTTTTTTTCTTAATTCGTCAAATTAAGCTTCAACGTTCGCTAGAATCAGAGCTACCTCATTTTAGTGGACAATAGATATTATTTAGAACCAGAGTTACCTCGTTTTAAATAATATCCACCAATAACAACTGAATTAGAAAATCTAGTTCAGAATTTCAATCTACTTCAATAGTTAATTGAAAATTAATTCAATTTCAATTACGAGAGCAAACATTTTTTGGTGACCCCGACGTGATATTTTGCGAAGAAGAGCAAAATATTACAATTCTAATAATTTTATTATTACAAAAAAAAAACAAGTTGTAGAAAACTTTATATTTTAATTTTTCTTTATCAACTGAGAAGTAAGGCATAATACTTCATCATGGATCAATTAGCAGCAGAACAGGTGGCCATTGGCAAGGAAATTGAAGCGATGACAAATAAGTATCGCAACGATAATCCTGAAAGGAAAACTCTAACGTATTTAGAAACTAGAATCCGCCAGTTAAATGAATTATGGAAAAAATTCAAGGAAAATGATAATAAAATTAATGCAATTCAACCATTACCAACAGAACATTTGTATTTTCAACGAAACTACTTCGTTACAATTAATACTGGCTATGAACTCATCAGCACTGAAATGATGGATCTTTGGAAGCACTTAAAAGGCTCACAGTCTGTTGTCAATCCTACGCAACAACAAACTCAATCAACCACTCATGATAGCGATGATTCCTCCGAATTAATAGACAACGCTGGTCCTTCGAACATTAATACTAAAAATTATCATTCTAACGCAAATGATGAACATCCCAATAGCATTACCAAAGGTGATTCTTCCGATTTAATGGCCCATGGTAATTCTTCCATAAAATTAGTGAGAAGACAAGATACGTTGATGAATGCATTAAGAAACATTATAAATGGCATAAATATAACTCAAAATCAGTCAAAACCATACCTTGAATTAAAATTAAAAACAATAAAGGGTTATTGGTCTCAAATTGAAGACCAACACAAACTTATTTGTGAACAAATCGAAGATCCTTCAATCTATAATTATAGTGATCAGGTTTATTTTGAACTTGAAAATGAAATACAGGATGTGATGGTAGAAATACTACAGTACCTGGAACAATTGTCAGCAAATAAATCTATCACTGAACAAGTACCAAAAAATCAAGAACCTATAACAATGGGACAAACATTAATGAAGTTACCTAAAATAATACTACCTAAATTCAATGGAAATTATCTAAGCTGGCGACAATTCCACGATTTGTATACCCAAATGGTTCACAATCAACCACTAAGCAATGCTCAAAAAATGTGGTATCTAAAATCTAATTTGATCGGTGAAGCTGAGAGGTTAATAAAACACCTTAGCATAACCGACGAAAATTACAACATTGCTTGGCAAATTCTTAAACAGAGATATGATAACAAACGGTTGATAGTAACAACACTCATAGACAAATTACTATCACAACAATCAATCACTGTTGAATCTGCTACAGCAATAAAAAGCTTACATGACACCACAAAGGAATGTCTGCTCAGTTTAGAGAATTTAGGATTAAAAATTTTTAATTCATGGGATCCTTTTATCGTTCATATCATAACAAAAAAATTAGATAAAAACACTCATAATTTATACGAACAATCGTTAAAATCACCACGTGATATACAAGAAATAAATGAATTACTTAAATTTTTAGAGATGCGTTTCCAATCACTGGAAGCACTTGGGAATAAATCATCTAACAAGGGCGGTGACAAACAAAAAAAATTTGCAGGTTTTTTATCAAACAATACAAAATCGATGTGTTGTTTAAATTGCAAGGAAAAGCATGCCATTTATCAATGTAAGGAATTTTTGAAACTGACTCCTCAAGAAAGACAAAAAAGGGCATCACAACTAGAATTGTGCTTAAACTGCCTGAAGAGAGGACACAACACGACGAAATGTCCGTCTAGAGCATGTTTCAAATGCAATAAAAAACACAATACCTTATTACATTTTCCAACAGCGTCAAGCAGTGGTGAAAAGGTTGTTAATACAACTGAAAAATTTGAACAAGGTCCAACACCATATACAGTAGGAACAGCAAATAAAGAACATACAGAACTAACCAGTTACGTTTTCCTTGGAACTGCCGTGGCTTTGGTCAAGGATCGAGAAGGAAATGATGTGAGATGCCGAATACTCTTAGATTCGGGATCACAACTTAATTTCATTACTGAAAAATTAAGAAAAAAATTAAGATTAACCAATGTGGACCTACCAATTGATATTTCAGGCATCGGCAAAGCAAAATTAAAGCTCAACAATCGTGTCAACATAACAATAAGGTCAAACGTTAGCAATTATAGCAGTCAATTGGAAGCTTATGTTATTAAAGAAATAGCTGCTCATCAACCACATCGATACGTTAAAATAAACAAGTGGAACATTCCAAAAAATATTAATTTAGCAGATCCAAGTTTCAATAACCCACATGAAGTTGACATTTTACTAGGAGCTGAATTATATGGAGAACTTATGCGAGTAGGACAAATTAAACTCGACAAACAATTACCGATACTCCAAAACACAGTCTTAGGTTGGATAGTATTAGGGAAGGCAACAATACAAGAAAGCGAAGATTTATTTTGTGGCATAACAAATGTGGAACTAGATAAACAACTGCAAAAATTATGGCACATGGAAGAATACAATGAAAATCCCGCATTAACAATTGCAGAGAAAAAATGCGAAGAATATTTTGATTCCACAACCACTCGTGATAAGGTAGGACGATTTATAGTAAGTTTGCCAATTTTAAGTGACACAGAGTTACTAAAAAATTCAGAAGGCACTGCTTTTAAACGATTATTGAGCATTGAAAGAAAATTGGCGAAAGATGAGTCACTCAAAAAACAATACTGCGATTTTCTAGCTGAATACTTGAAATTAGGACATATGGAGGAAGTTAAAAAGGACGAAATAAAGGGACCTCATTACTTCCTACCACACCATTTTGTCTTAAAACCTGACAGCAGTACTACCAAATTAAGAGTAGTATTCGATGCATCTGCCAAAACAGCTACAAATTTATCATTGAACGATTTGATGCTAGCAGGACCTAAAGTACAAGATGATTTGATTTCCATTATAATACGATTTAGAATGAAACGATACGTGTTTATGGCTGATATAAAACAGATGTACAGACAAATCTGGATAACTGAAGAAGATAGAAATTTACAACTTATAATGTGGAGAAATGACCCTTCAGATCCAGTCAAGTGCTATCGACTTTGCACGGTAACATACGGGACAAAATCAGCACCTTATTTAGCCACCAAATGCCTGCAACGTTTAGTTGAAGAAGAAGGTTCAAATTACCCAGTTGGGAGAAGGGCAATTCGAGATTTTTACGTAGACGACGTTATAACAGGAAGTAACAATCTCGCAGAAGCAGTCCAAATGCGAAATGAAATACAATCATTATTAGAAACTGGCGGATTTGAACTGCATAAATGGTGTGCTAATCATCCAGATCTTATTAAAAACATTCCTAATAATAAATTAGAATTACAGTTACAATTTTTTGCAAAGGAAGATAGCCATATAAAAACATTAGGACTTCTGTGGCACCCAGTCACTGACCATTTCAGTATATCAGCAGTTTCAAAATCTCACCATCAAATCACAAAACGCAATATTTTAGCCGACATAGCACAGATATATGATCCACTAGGACTTATCAACCCAGTAGTCGTCACCAGCAAAATTTTTCTACAAGATCTTTGGAAACTAAAATATGATTGGGACGATGAACT
Source organism: Bombylius major (assembly GCA_932526495.1). Taxonomy (NCBI): domain Eukaryota; kingdom Metazoa; phylum Arthropoda; class Insecta; order Diptera; family Bombyliidae; genus Bombylius; species Bombylius major. The sequence continues at coordinate 13,495,710 of OW052047.1, forward strand.
TCCAACCGAACTACAACAAAAATGGTCTAAATTTGTTCAAGAAATTCCTAAATTAGCAGCACTACAAGTACCAAGACATGTCATTGGAGTAACTGATCCAATTTCAACTCAAATTCACATATTTTGCGACGCCAGCGAGAAGGCATATGGTGCAGTTGCATATGTAAGATCAAAAGATAAAAACGGAAAAATATCAGTACGATTATTGTGTGCAAAGTCACGAGTGGCACCAGTGAAATCAACAACTTTACCACGACTAGAGTTATGCGGAGCAAAACTGGCTGCAAATCTCGCAAAACGAATAATACAAACAATTGACGACGAAATTGACGAAAAAATATTCTGGACTGACTCACAAATCGTATTATCATGGATTCGTGGAGAACCAGCAAAACTAAAAACATTTGTGGCAAATCGAGTATCAAGTATACAAGAAATATCAGATACACATCAGTGGAGGTATGTTCCAAGCAAAAACAACCCCGCCGATCTTATATCTCGAGGAACATTCCCTGAACAATTATTAAGTTCAAAACTATGGTTTAACGCACCAGATTTTCTTTACAAACCAAAAACAACGTGGCCAACTAACAAATTAGAAAATGTTCGAATAACAGAAGAAGAAAAACCTACTAAATTGGCACTCAACGTGGCTGTAAGCGAAGAGTCAACACACCCACTTTATCAAATAAATCATCGCAATTCATTTAGAACATTACAAAGAGTAATGGCATACATGCTTAGAGCAGTCAGGCTTATGAAGCATAGAGGAAACAATAAGGAAGGATTTTTATCAACCAAGGAGCTAGAATTAGCAACACAAGAAATTGTGAGGGAAGTACAACGAACAAGCTTCGCAGAGGACATCAAGGCATTAAAAAGACACAAGCAAGTGCCTTCAAATAGCACTATATTAAGTTTAGCACCATTTTTAGACAAATACGGGCTCTTACGTGTGGGCGGAAGGATAGAGGAGGCAAATATAACTTACGATGCGAAACATCCTCTTCTTTTACCAGGAGAACACTTTGTGTCCAAATTAATATATAATCATTTGCATACATTACATTTACACGCAGGTCCTCAAGTTTTAAATTCCATAGTGCGACAAAAATTCTGGATATTACAAGGCAGAAATTTAGCACGATCTACAGTATCTAATTGTGTTCGGTGTACCAGAATAAGACCTCGATTAATGAATCAAATGATGGGCAACCTTCCAGCTAGCAGAGTACAACAAGCTCGTCCATTTTTTAACTGTGGAGTTGACTTCTGCGGTCCATTTTACACCCACTTTAAAATAAGAGGCAAAAGACCGTTAAAAACATATATTGCTGTCTTCTGTTGCTTCACAACAAAGGCAACGCATTTGGAAGTAGTCTCTGATCTGACAACAGAAGGGTTTATCGGAGCACTGAAGCGATTTATAGCAAGAAGAGGAAAGTGCCAAAAAATATTTTGCGACAATGCAAAAAATTTTGTGGGAGCTAAAAACCAATTAAATGAATTACATTCAATCCTAACAAATAAAGGATCAGTCGACAAAATCATAAACATGGCAGGAACTCACAACATCCAATTTAATTTTATACCTCCGCGCGCGCCACACTTCGGAGGCCTGTGGGAAGCCGCCGTGAAATCCACAAAATATTTGTTGCAAAGAAGCATAGCATCAGCCGCATTAACATATGAAGAACTGTGTACGGTTGCAACAGAAATAGAGTCAATCCTAAATTCCAGACCGCTAACCGCAGCATCATCGGATCCAAATGACCTCACACCAATAACACCAGCACACTTTCTTATAGGAGAATCGCTTACAGCAACTCCTGATCCATTTACGGCAACATCAAAAATGTCATTGGCGTCAAGATGGGCTCTAGTAAATCAAATACGTGAAGAATTCTGGCAACGCTGGCACACTGAGTATCTACATCTTCTTCAACAACGAGCAAAATGGGCAAGGGAATATCCGAATGTATTACCTGGTACTCTTGTATTGGTGAAGGAAGACAATCAACCTTCTTTAAAATGGCCTATGGGGAGAATAGTAGAAACGATAGAAGGTCCTGATGGAAAGGTTAGAGTAGTGGATGTAAAAATACCAACTGGGATTTATCGTAGGGCAATACACCACCTAGCACCTTTAATTACGGATCTAGCGGACGAATCACCACAAGAAGAACAAGGAAGTTACGATGCAGATATGGAATCAAGGAACCAAGAGGATAATATTGACCTTGTTAACAAGGAACAGAAGGCACCTCGAAGAAAGAGACGAAACAATGACACCAGCGTAGCTACTGGATTGAAGGTTTTATTACTAACTTCGTTAATTTCACCTAATTTAGGTTTCAGGGTACAATCACCAGTTGAAATACACCAAATTAATAGTAATGCCGGAGTATACTTCGAAAAACTAGGTAATGCGATAGTAACTAATAGTGATTGGAGAATCATAGTATATTATGATTTGAAACCATATTGGGCTGCATTAAGCACAATCGAGCAGGGTATTCAAGGAATGAAGCGATTGGCAAAAACAATTAAACCTAACGATTATCAAACTGAAATCGTAAAGGAATATCAGCATCAGTTGCAGGAATTTAAAAATATTAATGAGCTCCTAATAAGTAAAAACGTAACTACGAAGGCAAGTCGAAGTAGAAGATCTCCACTCAACTTTATTGGAAACGCTTTGCATGCGCTTATTGGTGTTTTGGATGATAATTATGCAGCAAAAATGTCCGAAACCATCGACAATGTGAAGCAGAACGAAGGTCATTTACTGAAACTTATACAAAATCAAACATCAATTGTAGAGGCAACAATGAACATAATGAAAAAATCAGAAGAAGATAAAATAAGCCAAATGAAATTCTTACAAGACACTATAGAAAAGATGTATGAAAAATTAAAACATGAAACTTCTGAGATCAAGCAAGAAAGAATTAATCAAGATTTCAACACAATGTCAATACTATGCCTAGCACTAATGCAAGATTATAGAAACATACAACATTCCATATTAAATACGATAACAACAACACAACATGGAAGAATCAGTCCACTAATTTTAACACCAGATCAGCTTAAAACACAATTAGACATCATCAGAAATAATTTACCTCCAACACTAAAGGTTCCATGTTTTGTTGACGAATCAAACATCTTAACAATATACAAATTACTCAACGTACGTTACCATTTAAACCTGGAATACGCAATATTCATAGTAACAATTCCAATGGTAAGGGAAGTCATCTACGAGCTATATATGGTACATCCGCTACCAGTACATATAAACAACACTTTCGTTTCACTCGATCAACCATCAGAATATATATTAATAAATCCACATCGAGATCAATTTTATCGATTATCAGCACTAAGTATGATGAATGGAATTCAGGTGCAGGAAGACCTCTATCTAATTCATCAAAAGGGGCCAATGAAAAATAAGGGTGCTCAAGACAACTGTGAGATTGAACTTTTTACCCAACTCACATTCCCATCATCGTGCAAACTAAAAATAACACAACCATCGAAAACATGGATAGCATTAAATCATCCAAATCATTGGCTTTTTAGTTTAGACAAGGAATATTCATTCACATTTGTATGTCAAAGTGGAATTCTGCAAAAACAACTAATGGAAACTGGGCTCCTGATTCTCAACGATGATTGTACGCTCAAGGACGGAGAACTCAGTATAAGCAGCTCACATAACAAGGAAACAAAATTAACTAACTACTTTCAGCCATCTATAAATATTTCAACACTTGCAGTACAAACCAACATCACTGATCATCTACCCGCTATGCTGACGGCCTTAAACTACACCGAACATTCTAAACTAATTCATAAATTAAATGAACAATTAGACAAAATCAAACTCGAACAACAACAATCACTTAATGAATTACAGCCACATGATTTACATCAGTTTGTAATAGGATATACTACAATAATAATTATTGCCGCAGTGATCATATATCTCGTCATCACTTACTTAAAAAACAAACCCAAAACGCTACATATAATCAGCAAACCAGAAACAAAAAAACGACGAATAACCACACCAGACGATTATAACTTTGAAGTCTACGACTTCAAGAGGGGGCAGAATGTTAAGTCGGAACAATAACCAAAATTATTATTAATAATACATTACAATTTAATTATAATATTGTAAAGTTCAAAGACCGCTTACTTCCATTAATTATACTTTTTAAGAATTAGTAAAATTCCATTGACTTAACATACTTTAAAGTTTAATTACCTATATTTTGTTTATGTTGCATTTTGGTTATGTTCTATTTTGCCTATGTTGCATTTTGCTTATGTTGCATTTATTATGGCAATTATTACGCTACATAATATATTATGTTACTATTTACTGTACAAAAATATGAAAAATATAATTTTGCTTAATTCATCAATTCTTGTATTTTAATATAAGTTAATAATAAACAAATATAATGTAATGAAGTAAATGAACTTTGTAACCATATTTAACTTATTATTATTATTATTATTATTATTATTATTATTCATATTACCTATAAAATGTATTGATTTTAAATCATATATAAAGACAATTTTTAATTAATAAAATCAGTTTTAATTTGAACAGCAATTAAGTGTGTTTTTTTCTTAATTCGTCAAATTAAGCTTCAACGTTCGCTAGAATCAGAGCTACCTCATTTTAGTGGACAATAGATATTATTTAGAACCAGAGTTACCTCGTTTTAAATAATATCCACCAATAACAACTGAATTAGAAAATCTAGTTCAGAATTTCAATCTACTTCAATAGTTAATTGAAAATTAATTCAATTTCAATTACGAGAGCAAACAGAATGTATGTATAATGTTTATTAGTTATACATTCAAACCTTTTATAACTCAACGATATTTTAGTTGAAATTTTTGTGAGCACAATCTGGAGCAAATTAGCACTTTATGGTATGAAAATTCAGCACTATCTCGAAAACTATGAACTTTTTGTGAAAAATTGAGATACCAAATCGATGCAGAATCAATCGAGTATTCTTTTTCTACAATAAAAACTTGGGGTTAATTTAAGCCTTTTTTGAGAAAGACAGGGTTAAACACAAAAATTTGGGGAAAATTCACAAAATTTTGATTTTGAATGCGTGTAACTTTTCAACAGTTGGAAGAAGAGGAACAAGTAAGGTATTGTTAAAAAGGGCAAAGGGTCTTCTACATTTTTTCTTAACACAAAGTGACCCTTGAGTGCCCCTGTAAAAAGTTATAGGGTACATCGTGAAATAAGAGCAAAAAAACTTCAACGCCCTCTAGCGGCGAAACCGTTGGGACGATTTTTTGTTTGCCTTGATGAGACCTATCTATGCTATCAAGGTTAAGCAAACCAAACGGGACACCCTGTATATTATATATACACAAAAAGTATTAAAATATTTCTATCTTCTCTCTTTTCGAGATTTTTAATGTATATTGTATATACATATATGTTGTTATACATATTATATGTATACATTATGCTTATATAGAACAAATGATTTTTGGTGTTGTGTTTTTTTTCTTTATAGTTCTGTGTAATTTTTTTGCAGATGAAGTAAATGATATTTGTTGTTGGTATTTTTGGCTTGATTTTTTCTTTTTTCAAGCATTTTTTATTTTTGTTTGCATGCTTATTTCGATCCTATTCTTGACCTACCTCTACAAATCTGTTTTACATTGATATTTAATTTTATGGAATTATTAAATGAATTTATAATTATAATATTTTTCGTTGGTGAGTAAAATTTGATAATATAAAAAGATAATTTTGAAGGGGCATTTTTAAAATTATCCTTTACGCTTTTCTTGTATTTTTTGTTTGCTTTGAAAATAAATTTTAAAACAAGACAAGAAATCTAAAAAAATTTAAATTAACACTTCATTCTATTTTTGATCGTTTTCGTAGTTTTTTACGGATTTTTATCCGACTTGAAAGGTAAATATCTCAGGACCCTGTTAAGGCATTGACTTAAAATTTCTGCACAATATTCTGCTTTTCATTCTCTACAAAACTCCCTATGATATGACACCAAAAAGATCACTGCAACAGGGCGCAAGTCATACGGCGCCAAATATAAAACTTCCTCTCATCAATTTTTAGAAACAAAATTTAACATTTTTGACTCCTTATGAAAAATTTGTGAGTTGCCAAATTTGAACTCTTATATCTCAAGCATTGTTGCACCGATTTAAATCAAATAAAATAGAGGTCCAAAACTGTTCAAGTCTTGATCAAGGATCAAGGTATGAACTAAAAAGGACCTCTTTTGGTTCTCTTTGGATATTATTATGAATAATATTTTTGAAAGAAAAAATAAACAAATGAATAAAAAAATTCTTCAAGTGGTACCACATTTTCAGAGGTGACTGTTAAAAATGAGAAATGAGAGAGATAATTGTGATTATAATAAAAAATTATCATTTTTCTTTAATAACTTAATTTCTATTAATTTTATGATATAACAATGTTTGGGAAAAATGTTTATTTAATAAAAATCTGCAAATTTATATAGAACATTATAATTTGATATTTTTAGTAATTTGTTAGATTTAAGGAAAAATTGATTTTCAGTTTTATGTTACTCAATATTTATCACGTTTTTTCTTTGATTTACGTTGCTCATAGATATTTAATATATTCGGTGAAAATAAAGCCAAGGATCTTTTCTACATTTCATTTGAACATAGTTTTCATGTAACTTTAATCACAACTTAGTTATAATTGATTAAAAACAATAAATTGTAATGTTAATTTGGTACTTCCAACACATATAAACAACAAAATAAAATTGAGCATTAAGTCTTGGTACTATAGGAGTCGTTGCCTAAAATCATTTGTTCTATATAAGCATAATGTATACATATAAATATATAATATGTATAACTAACTTATAAATACATATGTATAGTTTCATTTACAATGGTTTTGTTTTTTCTTATTTTTCATATTGATCATATAAAGCAATTTACAAACACATTCATCAATCCCCATTCATTCTATTCAATTCGAAAGAGCTTCAGACTAGAGCTTTCTCAGACCAGTTTTTGAGCTTTCTCAGATACATTTTTATAAAAATGTAAAAATTATGAATTTCGTACGTTCCTCGTGAAGGAATCTCTTTTATATTTCAATCCTCATTGAGTATCTGTCGGATAGAACTGTTATTTTTATCTTATACATATTATCAATAACTATAGAAACCAATAAGACTTGGCTTTAGTACAAAATCTATAAAAATAATTTTCTATTCAAAAATTCGTCTCGCATCCCAGTAAGAGCTTTTATTTTTCAAATCTAAAGCTTTGTTAGCTTAGAACAAAACCATTATAAACTTCATTTGTAACAATGACTATATAATTACATCATAAAGACAGCCCACTTGTCCGTTACTGACAGTTACATTTCAAATCAGCATAACTTTTATCATTTTAGCGATTTCTCCTTGTCCCCAAGTGGTTGGACATAGAACTACAATTTTTGTGTTTGTGTTTTTACATTACAATATATGTATTTATTAAACCATATACTGTACGTGTGATATTATTTTCTTAAGCATGTGTGTATTTTTGTTTTAGGTCGATTCTCTGTTAACATCGAAGACACTTTGTGAGGAATTTTATTAAAAAATTGTTGGATAATAAAAGTGTAAAGACTTAATACTTCTACATTTTTCTCTACCTCACTACCTATCTGCAATAAAGGCGGTGACTCGTACACAACCTTGTTAATTCATTCTTAATATTTTCTTTAAGAATTCTGTGAATTGTTAAGTATTTAATAATTGTCTCATTTATAGTTTTATTGTAACACATGTCCTTTAAAAAAGTATTTTATAGAAAACTCATATAATTGATCTTTTACAATAAGCAATTAAAATCTATGAGGACATTTCAGGCAACGCAGAAGACATTTTGAAGTAATTAAAAAAAAATAAAAATGTATATTGTATGTAATATTATACTAAAAATCAATGCCGATATCAGGTCAGCTGCCTATAAAAACAAAGAATTTTTTCATATTTAGCTATTCTTTTCAACATTTTTACTGAAGCAAGTGAAAATTTTGGTATAATTTTACAGAGAATCGACCTTTGGTTTTTCGTTAGCATTTTTTTCTTGTTCTATAATTTTTAACAGTACCAAGTGCAAGTTAACACTTCGTTCTATTTTAAATTTTATACCCTCGAATCAATTTTAAGTAACAAAATGTAACATTTTTTAATTCTTTAGAAAAAAATTCAACCTTTCAAAGTTCATGCAATATAAGACCGTTCAAAGAATATTCTGGCCAAATTTCAACTTCCTAGCTTCACAGGAACATTCTTTTCTAAAGAATCAAAAAATGTTACATTTTGTTACTTAAAATTGATTCGAGGGTTTAAAATTTGAAATAGAACGAATTGTTCACTTGCACTTGTATTTTAATGTTAATATTCATTTGAAAGAAAAGAAGCAAAAATTACACATACATACAGTATGAGCTCGATAATTTGGACTGATTAAAATAGGCCTTGTTTAAATTTTAAAATAGTTGAAATTATTGGATAGAAACCAATTTGCAACTTTCAACGCTATTTTTGAAAAAACAATAAATAGTTTTGTAATAAAATTAGTTTTTGTTATTATAAAAACCGATTATGATAATTATATAATGAATTATTTCTACAAAAATCTGTGATTTAAATTAGGCAGTACCTACATGTTTAGCTTATTTAAACTTTATTCTATTTTATAAAATAAAAATCATCGAAAAACCTTCAAAGTACCTATTGAAATTTGGGTGTTGAAAAAACCAAAAGTTGAAAATAGGAAGGGAAAAATTATTGAGCGGACACTGTAATTTGAAATAAAATTCTTATTTCAAAAAATATTTATTTACGCGAGCATATTCATTGTAGCAAAAGTACAATAACAACAAGAAACAGAAAAATCAAACCAAAAAAAAAAACAACAACAATAACCATTTATTTCAGCTTTAAAGAACGCTGTTTGCTGTATCAAATAGGTATACATACCTACATAACTATAATATATGCATGTGGACAAAAAAAAAAAGAAAAGAAAAAAACCATACCAGCAATATATGTATAATTATAGGATATAATTGCAAAATCCTATGAAATATGTATGTACATTATCTATTCTGTATATACTACAGTATAATATATATCTATATGTCATATTATTTAATGATCATTATTTTAACAGACAAGTTGTATACCTATATAGTTTTTGAATGAATTGACTCATAATTTATATATGCGCTTATACATATTGTTTCTGTACGTTTTTCGTTTTTGCGATCTGTTTTTTTTTTTTCTGTATACGCAATTTCCATATTGGCTCTAAAAAGCCACGTTATTATTATTGTATATGTTTATACACTCAAACACTCATACTGTTGATTTCGATTCATACAAAAATTATTCTTTCTATCAGAGCCTCCTTGGCTGGCCATCTGCAGGGAGAAAAATATTTTTTTTCAAGAAATTTTCATTTTGGTCTGTCTATATGGTATTTATATGGTTTTTGTTTGTAATGACGAATACAACAACAAAACTTTGACGTTACATATTTATTCTTTGACAGTATTTTATGACGTCATACATTATGATTGCTTTGATCATGCTTTTCCAAATTTATGTTAAAAATTTTCATTTTTTACAAATGTATAACAAAAATTAATAATGATTACATTGTTGCCGTTATTTATATTTTTGAATTTTTTTTTTATTTGATCAAAAATATATATTTGCTTTGAAAAAATTTTTTTTGAAGTATAGAATATTATTTTTTTCTATTCTTATATTATACCTCTAGGTACTATATAACATATATATTAATATATAATATCGCCCATTCCATGCATGACGGACGGGACATTGAAGAACATTTTTTTGAATCTTTCTTCTTTTTTACCTTTATATAAGTAGTTCAAATGTATTTCAGTTAAATGTAAAAAATAATGATCCACCCAAAGACCTATCAAACCGAAAAAGAATATGTTTTATAATAATATAATAATATAATATAACCGTAACATTAGCCATATTACTATCATAATTTCATATTGCATTTATTGTAGATTTTTTATAAGGCATGTAAAAAACATTTGTTTTTTTCATAGTCATAAGAAATCTATATAACTACATTATTTTGTTTTTGAATTTGTTTAAGTAAGTATAGGTAAATTCAATTCAACAAATATTTTAAAATATAATATAACAACTGTTGTAGTAACACTTCGTTCAACTTAAATACATTTTCAAAAATAGTGTAATAAAACTGTACAAATCAAAAATACCTACAGTCAGGCAAATTTTTACCATATGTGAAGCAAAGAGAAAACCCTTTTATGATATTAAATGAAATTTGGATATATACGTACATTATATAACAATTCTTTTTAACAAAAGACAATAGATGTAAGTACATATTATTACAATAACATTGACCATCTCTGTAAGGTGTCATAAAAAAGGGTTCTAAAGCATACCCAGCATCACCAACAGGCAACAACCAGCAATCGCTAAGTCTATTTTGATATTTGTCTGAGAAATATCTTCTTGCTTCACTCATTCTCCAAATTAAAGAATCATTATTGGATCCAGGATATAATATATATTCTATGAAATAAATTATGTTACTAAACAATTATGACATGGCTAATGTTACGGTTATGTTATATTATTATATTATTATAAAACATATTCTTTTTCGGTTTGATAGGTCTTTGGGTGGATCATTATTTTTTACATTTAACTGAAATACATTTGAACTACTTATATAAAGGTAAAAAAGAAGAAAGATTCAAAAAAATGTTCTTCAATGTCCCGTCCGTCATGCATGGAATGGGCGATATTATATATTAATATATATGTTATATAGTACCTAGAGGTATAATATAAGAATAGAAAAAAATAATATTCTATACTTCAAAAAAAATTTTTTCAAAGCAAATATATATTTTTGATCAAATAAAAAAAAAATTCAAAAATATAAATAACGGCAACAATGTAATCATTATTAATTTTTGTTATACATTTGTAAAAAATGAAAATTTTTAACATAAATTTGGAAAAGCATGATCAAAGCAATCATAATGTATGACGTCATAAAATACTGTCAAAGAATAAATATGTAACGTCAAAGTTTTGTTGTTGTATTCGTCATTACAAATGAAGTTTATAATGGTTTTGTTCTAAGCTAACAAAGCTTTAGATTTGAAAAATAAAAGCTCTCACTGGGATGCGAGACGAATTTTTGGGAACAAGTGAAGTATCTGTCGGATAGAACCGATTTTTTTATCTTATACACACATTTTTCCCCTTATTTTATGGTACTTTTCTACTTAGTACTGCCATGATTTTTCTTCGTCGAATCGGTAAATTTCAGTTAAACGATGGTTGTGCCATCTGTTATTTATATATAAAAGATTTTAAATTTGTTTAAATTATGCTCGTTATTTTACTCTATTTTACTGACATTTGTAAACAAAACAAATAAAGGAATAAAGGAAGGACAGAAAGAAATTTGCAAAGTAAAATAATAAATACAAAAATGAAGTACCTGAAGATGTTCATCATATAAGAAGTAAGAAAAATTTACTTATTTATTTAAAATCAAATTCATTAAGTAATTTTTGTTTTTTTTTAGAGTTTATGAAATTCGCGTATCTACAAAGTACGAATTGATAAGGTACCTATCTATCTATTTAAAAATTATAATCAAATAAGAAAATAAGTTTATAATTAATAAAAATGTTTCAGACATTTAATAATGCTTTAGATAGTTTTCAAAGCGGAAAAAGAACTTTAGCTGTTAATATAAAAAATCCAAAATCTCAGGATTTAATTAAAAAAATGTGTAAACATTATGATGTTTTAATTGAGCCATATCGTCCAGGTGTTATGGAAAAATATAAATTAGATCCAACAACATTATCAAAGGAAAATCCAAAATTAATTTATGCACGTTTAACAGGTACTTCAAACTTCTATCATTGATTACAATTGTGGTGCTATTAAAGTACATTTATTTTTTTAGAATTCGGTCAAAAAGGTCCACTAGTTTCTAGAGCTGGACATGATATTAACTATGTTGCTTTATCACTTCAGTTGACAATGGTGATAGAAAATTAACACGTAATCAAAAGAGGCGTCATGATGAAATTAATCATGTACAAAGGACATATGCTGAAATGGATCCAACAACGGCAGCATTGGAAAAAGAACATGAAGCAATAACAAAAGTTAAATATATTGATAAATTACGTATTGGTAAATTTGAAATTGATACATGATATTTTTCACCATATCCAGATGAATATGGTAAAGTTGGTACATTATATGTTTGTGAATATTGTTTAAAATATATGAAATATGCAAAAACATATAGATATATTATATGTTGAAAAAATGGTAATTAAATTTATAGAAAAGGTACAATATCAATATTTGAAATTGATGGAAAAGATCATAAAATTTATTGTCAAACATTATGTTTGATGGCAAAACTATTTTTAGATCATAAAACATTATATTATGATGTTGAACCATTTTTCTTTTATGTATTATGTGAAGTTGATAAAAAAGGTGCACATATTGTTGGTTATTTTTCAAAAGAAAAATAATCACCAGAAAATAATAATGTAGCATGTATTTTAATATTACCGCCGTATCAAAGAAAAGGATATGGTAAACTTTTAATACCATTTAGTTATGAATTATCATGACGTGAAGGTATTGTTGGTAGTGCAGAAAAACCATTATCAGATATAGGACATTTAAGCTATCGCAGTTATTGGGCACATACATTATTGGAATTAATGAAAGAGTTTCGTACAACAACACAATCAATTAAAGGATTAAGTGAATTAAGTGGTATTACACAAGATGATATTATTTACACTTTACAGTCAATGAAAATGGTTAAATATTGGAAAGAGCAACATGTAATTTGTGTAACACCAAAAACTGTTGTAGAACATTTACAAATTGCCACAATTTAAAAAGCCAAAATTAACTGTCGATCCAACATGTCTTTATTGGATACCTCCAAAACGATCAGCAAATGCTAAATTTAAAAAAGGCAATTAATTTTCGTATTTATTACTAACTCTACCGTACAAAGGACAATCGCGTCAATTACATTTTCACTCATTTTGACTTAGATATATTTATGATATAATATATAGTTATACATATGAACTAGTGAAAAAATTAAATTATATATATAATATATAATATATAGACATATTTTTTAATAGAGAATTTTTCCTTCAGTTCATATATATAACTATATATTATATCATAAATATATTTAACTCAAAATGAGTGAAAATGTAATTGACGCGATTGTCCTTTGTACGGCAGAACTGTAGACTGAAATTATGAAAAGAAATAAAAAAACATTTTAAAGATTATGTTTTAAAAAAAAAAAAGTGAATTTCATTTCTCACCCTTTACCATTCGATTCAATTGAAAAAGAAATTCAATTAATGATCGTGCTTCAATTGATGTAAAGTTAACATTAAAATCAATTATACTTGATTTATTAATTGAAGTCAGTATTGTGCTTACGGAGGTAGTACCCGATGAGTTTGTTGCCCTTGATAATATTTAATTTAAAAGATTTCCCTCGATTGAACTTCAATTAATAAATCATGTATATTATTTTATCGTAATTTTTTCCAACTGAAGAGGCACAAACATATCACATACATACCAACATCTGAGATCCAAAAATATTCTTACCTATTAAAATAAGAAAGTTGTAGAAAAAAAATTCAAAAAAACATTTTGTTTTCTTATAAAGGCTTATATTTTATACAAGTGTATACACTTACAAAAAATATACATATATATATAATTTTCTATTTTTTTTTTTCTCATCAATAATTTATATACATGATTTATGGATATTTTTGTTGTTTTGGAAATTGTAAAATTTTTATCAAAAAATTTTCAATATGTATATTCCAATATAATGTCTGAAAAATATTTCTAGTACATACCACAATTTCATTCTGTTTTGCTTTGTTTTTTTTCGACGATATATCTGCCACTATAAAAATTTTTTTAAATTTTCCAAAATATAATTACATACATTGAGATATGAATTCTATATTATTTCTTATAATTTCATCTTCATTTAAAATAAATTGTATAAAACATTTTGAATTGATTTTAAATCAAATAATGTATGATATTTGTTTTAACGAAATATTTTAAATCATATTAAATCTTAATTTTTTTTAATACTATCGATACGTTTTTTCATAATATGTTCGATTATATCAAAAAATTGTTCTTAATTTATACCAAATATTGCTTTTAACATAATTTGAATATGATTTTCAAAATTTTCCATATTACGACAATCATTTATTTCATATTGAACTTTATTCATACAATTTTTTAAATTTTTCCATATTAAAAATAAATTAGAATAGAATTATGATTTATTGATATTGTATCAGTTAAATTCCATACTTGATGATACCAACCAGATGGTACAAATATTGGTTCATTCTCATTTTGATCAATTTTGTAATACTTTACATGATTTTCTATTAAAGTATTTGCATCAATACTAAATGGATCACTTCCAAAATTATCTTTTAATTTTAATTCTTCTTTTGGTGGTAACAATAATCATCTTTTAATACCTAAAATATTTGTTGACCAACTAAATGATGAAAAAACATCTGCATGAAATCCATTATTGTCCTAAAAATAAAATATAAAATAATTAAGATATTTTTTTTAAAATATGAAACTAAGCTTTAAATCTATAGCTATCGTGATATTTATCGCTAGTGATAAATTCGTGATAAAAATTGCTATATTGCATGTTTTACATGCCGTAGTGATCTTTTTGTGTATACAAGTTAACACCATTGAGTCAATATTGCCTATATAAGTTCAATTTAATGGGCAAACTGTATTGCAACACGCGCATCCGGTTATTTTGCTTAATTTACAATTCTTTGCACATTTTCTATTTTTCACACTTTCATCCAATTTTATATTTTTCAATAATAATCAAAATTATAACACAATAATTTCTAAAATCATTTTTGCTTACTTTTCAATTAATATTTAAATTCAACAGCATAACTTGCTTACTTGCATAAATCCGCTTATGACCAAATATGTAAATTTAATTATAAAATCAATTGGTAGAAAGTTTAATGTTTAAGAATTTGAAATTGTAAAATTAGAATTAAGTTGTTTCTCAATAAAGTAAGACGTAAACTTACAAACCTGGTTTTTTATTAACGAAAACCTTAACTTACATATACGAAAGAAGGAATCAGTGGGGGTATTCACGATGTGGTGTATTGTTAGGTGTACTGTTGTACTATTGTTAAATTATATATAAATTTGTATAATTTAACAACAGTACACCTAACAATACACCACATCGTGAATACCCCCAGTGTTTTTTAGAATTAACAACAATAAAAATGCATGTGTGTAAGTATCTTTTTTTCAGCGCATGTTTTTCTAGTATAATTCGATTTCTTAACTAAATTTCATCCGAATGAAACAAGGATTAAAACAAGATAGAATCATAAAGAATTTTTCATATCTATTCATTTTCATTCGTGAAAAGGAACGATATGGAATAAAATTTTATGAGTGATAAGAATTTGTAATGTATGTATTTTTTCTCTTTGTTAAATATTTGGTGATCCTGAAAAGGACCGATTTTTTTTTCTTTAAGCTCCCACATGTCATGTTCTTACAGTTCCTGCAAAGAAAAAAAGTAGAAACAATTTATTTCTATAGCATGATTTTTTCCACGTGTTAAACATCTTACTTCTTCCTGTCCTTCATCCACTATCATATACACCTCCACTAGTTCCTCCGACTCTCCTATCTCGTTTTGTTGTTCTGGATTCTGTAAATAAAAAAGAAATTACATTATTTAAAATTTAAAATTTAGTTGAGTTTCATACTTTCATTTGTTGGTAATCCACCAACGCATCAAAAAATATTCTCAAAGGATCACTATTATTTCTTTTGCAAAGAGACAAAAATTGAAACTTTGCCAAATAATAATGAAAGTAATCCTTTCGTCTGTTGAATGCTGGCAGCGAATTTTTTATTAATCTCCAATGCCCTTCAATGGTGTTGGTATGGGCATGGGTATGAGGGTCCTTAAAATTTTTTGAATGATTAACCTGCGAGAAATATAATAAATTAGTTTTGGTTTCTTATTAATTATTTTAAGTACAATATAGCATTACCGTAAAATGTATATATTTATTTTCATCTATTTTAATATACGCCTTCCAACAGTCAGAAATTATTGTAGACCCTGGCGCAATTCTTGAATTTATTAAAGGAATTAGAGTTTCTGCCTTCCGATTCTCAACTGGAACATGGAAACATTCCTTTGTCTCTCGACAAACACCTCCAAACACCCACTGTCCTTCAACAAAGTGTCCTTTGTTATATTTTCTTTTACCGAATTTCGATTCGTCTATTTCGACAGTTTTGCCAGGTCCACCTAAAATAATGAATCATTTTTTTTCTCTGTTTACATATACAAATACATATACATATGTATGTAGTTTAAAGAATAGTGCTTGCTTACCTATCGGTTTTAAATTTTTGTCGCAATAATATTGAACGACATCATAGCAAAACATGTTCCAATTTACTATGCTTCTGGATGACACACCGACATTTTTGCCAATGTCTTGAAGTTTCATGCCGGTCATCCAGTAATAGAAAATAAGTAGAACCTAAAAAACACATAAAAGTAAAGCATATATACAGTGTTTCCGGTTTAAGGTGTTATAAAATTTAACTAAAGGCACACACATATATATATATATATATATATATATATATATACATATATATATATATATGTATATGTATATAAATTAAAAAACTTGTACATACATTTCGAATAGACAATTTCGTTCCTTCAAAAACAGTTCCTGATTTTATGGAATAAGCTGTTTTGCAGTAATCAGTGCTGTTATTTTTCTTGCCGTTGCAATACCAACGTACTCTGCCGTCAGAACTTGGTCTTCTCAACACCATTTCTGTATTGCAGTTCTTACATATGGTATTCTCTGCTACCAACCCCCATTTTTGCAACTGCAAAATAAACTGCATTTTATCTCCATTGCCTATTTCAGTCAAATATGTGGCGTTGATTTCACTTTGCTATAAATACATACGTAGGTATATTATAAAGGGATGCAGTATGAAAGCTAGGTGCTTCAATAATTACTCTATAAATTTCTCATGTTTTCTTTCTACTTTTTACATAAAAGAATAAAGAATACATTTTACAATAATTACATATCATCAGCGAGATGTGTTTTTTTTTCATGAAATATGCGAGTAACACATTTTCTTTGAGCAAATACTTTTGCACACCACTGTATTAGAATAAGTTATAGAAAATTTAGAAGACGGTTGACGGTTTTCAGATTGAACAAAAAAAAAACTTTGTAAATTTTGTCAACCGTTGGATTGCACACTTGATTCAGAATTTCATATAGGTATGTACATAGAAAGGTGTGTTTGTATTTGTACTAAATTAAAAACAAAATAAAATTCATAGAGTAATAGAAATTAATTGAAAGACAGTTAAATTTATTTTTTCTTGTATTGTACATATTGTACAATACTTATTATAAAACACTTACCTGTGCCATTTTACAATATTCACTTTTGAAAAATTCACTTTATAATTTAATTCAAATAAATTAACTCAAAATTACCTATTTTTCACGTCTAAAAAACACAACAAAAACACGAGACAATTACTTGTGGAAAAATACCGTTTTAAATTTCCACGATTTGAAAAAAAAAAAAAAAACTAACGTATCTTAAATTTGTAATTATAGATTTATTTATTTTATAGATGTCACTTCACTTCGAAAAAGGCAAAAAAATCCCCATATTAACCTGGTTGCTATCATAAATATTAGCCAATGTAATTCTATGTAAAAACCCACAATGCAATTATTCATTAACTAATTTAGTCTTGACAATAAACGAACAAAAAGAAGATTGGAAGATAAGATAAAATTAATTAAACAATACAATAAGGGAAATTTGCTGGAAATTCTCTCGTTCAATTTTTTTTCTCACTATTTGCCTATTAGACGGCACCACCTCTGACAAAGATTTATTTTTTAACATAATGTACTTCAAAAACAAACTGATTAATGAATTCAATGAATATCTTCCTGTTTTTTTTTTTAATTGAAAAAAATACAAGTAATTCATTATTTTCTCAATCGACTAATTAATGCTATAACAAAACTTCAAAAAATTACGATTTTTTACATTTCATCGAATTTGAAACATTCTTTAATGAAAATTACTTTTCAAAACATTATTTTATTCATTTTAGTAATAAAAAAAAGTGAATTCTGATCAATTTTTCAAATAAATATTTTAAAATGATGTTAAATTATACTCTATTTGCTATTATTCGAATATTTTTATGTCCTTGTGTCAAGTGCAACATTTGAAGTTGGTTTTATTGCTCTTAAAAGATAATTACTTTAAAGACAAAAACATTTAAAATGTGAAATAAAGTTAGGACTTAAAAATAAAGGCTTTTTTGAGAAAACTGCAGAGTGATTTGTTTAAAAATTAATATTTTTTCAGATATTATACATTCATATTTAAAAAAATTTTATTAAAAAACCTAAAGTAATGAAAATTGATTACATATTCACTTTTAAGTGTTGTGTTACTAAGAAAAAAACATTTTTTTTTTCAATTGTTCGATAACTCGTGCCTATTTGTCGCCAGTTATTGAGTTTTGATATGAGGTATAGAATTTAAAATATTTATTTTAGGAAAAAGAATATCTAACATAAAATTCAAATTTTATTTTATCATAAACAGCACTCAATCTGATTTTTTTATGAATGTGTAAATATTGGAAATACATACAGTTGAAGATTTTTGAATGCGGTCAAAGGCAAATACAAAAAGAAGAGAATAACCTTTTATTTTGAAATATAAAATATAAAAAAATAAATATAGCTAAAGTAAATTCTCGACATATTTTGCTTCGAAGCGAAAATTTCACAATTTCGCAAATTTTGCAATTGAACTTTGAATGCTAATAATTTTTGAATGGTTTGTCGTAGAGCAATTAAATTCACACTGCTGTAAGAGAAATTAGTTCCCTTTAATTTAGTGTCAACAACTTTCAAATATATGACATAGTTCAATAGTTATCATACATAATAGCCGTAATGGAAACTTGCCTAGCTGAAAATTTTCAAACGCTTGTAACTGGGAGGGAATGAACATAGATCCTACCTTGCCATACAATTTATTTCCTTTCTGTATCTACTTATGTTTTGTAGACCACTCGTGAAACATTTGGTTGCTTGTAGAGGGAGTTTTTAAACTTCAATGGAATAGTAACACTTTTGCTACTAACATCATGTTGGAATAGTTTAAGTTTCGCGACCAATGCCAAATTTTACAACAATTTTTCAGGGGCATCAATGCAGTTTTCAAAATTGAAATTTTTCAGAATAAAAGCCCTCAACATAACGAACATTTTGCCATCATTAACTCAATTTTTTCAAAAAGTGGAAAAGATAAATTTTGCTTTTAATAGTCTCAATATATACTAGGACTTAGGAGTATAAAATTTACACTTCACTTTTATAAATTTTATATACACATAAAGTAAAAATTATAAATAAATTTATAAAGTTCTTTCATAAACAATTAGTGTAAAATTTATAATCTTATTTATAAACAATTTTTAAACTATTGATGTCTATATGAAAATAATAAATTTAATTTATAATTTTTACTTTATGTGTATAAAGTTTATAAAAGTGAAGTGTAAATTTTATACTCCTAGTACCATATAGTACAGATTTTTATAAAGTTGAAATTTATGAAATTTATGTATTTTTTAGATGGACCTATATGTATATATTTTTTTATAGAATATACACATGAGTTTTATAAACAGTTGGAGGAAATCTATTAGCGATATTTCTCTTGAATTTAGCAAAGACATATAATAAAAGAAAACACACTTTTTTGATCAAAAATCATTTATTTGTAATATATTTCATTATTATATTATACCTATTACATATTATAATACTTATTACTTATTACATAATTTACCACTTATTTTCTAACAAATTAACACTCCCTATATTATCTTTATCATTATTTGAATTTTAATAAACAATTTTATCACTTTTTTATGCAAATTAAATTGATAACTCCACTTTGACCAATACACGTTTTTCTAGAAAAACGATTTTTCTTTATTCGACTGATTTTTTTCTCTCACCATTTAAAAATAACAAGTTAGAACATGTTCCACTTTTATGTAGACATTACGTCCTGTAAACAATGATCTCTCAATACTCAAAAAAGGATTAAAATTATAAAAAGAATTTATAAAATAGATTTTCAGTTGTTAACTTTGTTTTTATATATAAAATGAGTAAAAATTAAACTTTTTCTGTGTCAAAAAGATCTATACTTTTGAATTTTATAAATTTAAAAAAATTTTTTAATAAAAAGTACATTATAAAGTACTAGGTGTAAATATTTTATAAAATTTACCGCTCAATTTTTAACCGTGAGTTTTTATAACTTCTGAACAGTTAAACGTACAAGGAAAGGATATGACATTGTGATACCTTGCTGCAAAGAGCAGAAAATTCTCTTATCTTTTTCAGAAGATAGTGTAGATTTCTAATGAGAGTGAAAATTCAAAAAAAGACTCAGAAACTAATAAGCATGCCTTAAAACAAATATTAACATTTGGGAGAATTTTCATGATAAATAATTTTTTAAATTAATACATATGTACTTTCAATTTTCTAGTGAATATATACATTTTTATTTTTTTATAAACAGATATTGCAATCTAAAAGTTAATTATTCATTAATTCTAGAATTAGATACATATACTACCCAAGTGCAAAAGAATTGATCCATCTGCATTTTCAATTATTTTGAAAATTTTAAAATATTGTAATTTTTTTGTTTTTTTGTAGAATATAATGTTTATATTTTTTTTATGAAAGCTAATAAAATGAACTTTTATTTTTAATAGTAATCATACATTTCGAAATATTTAAGTGAAAATATTTGCAGATGGATCAATTCTTATGCACTTGGGTAGTATACATATATTACTTTGCAAAATTTAGCAATTTTTTAAAATTTTGAATTTTGATTTTTTGCTTTAAAAACTTGTAAAACCAATATATGTATTTATACATTACAAACAAAATCTTACAATCACTTAGCTGAATATATTGAACACGTAGAAAATTATCGTTAAAGACAAGTTTTTATGAATATTTCAAGAAAAAAATTGTAACTTACTTTTCAAATTTAAATTGGCGTTTTTCGTATTCAATCATAGATGTCGCTTTTATTTAACAAGGTTTGTGTCTTTGATAACTTAATTTTCATTTAACGAATTTTTCATGGCAGTACCAATTATCAGTACACCAACCAGAGAAATAGTGGCAAAAGGATACATTTTCTAAACAGGATTTCTGCATGATTTTCTCAAAATTTAATAAAAGGATGCATTACAATCTATAAGAAACATAATAATAAAGGTTTAGAAACCGTTTCCTCTTGGAAAAAATTGCAGGAAGGGGTTGAAAATGGGCTTTTAAGTGAGCAACTTTGAAGTCCTTTTTCTCGAAAACTATTAAAGATACAGCAAAAAGGACTTCAGATTCGAATTCAGGACATCCAAATTTACTACGAAACGAATTTTCATGGATTTACGACAAATGTAAGTGCGTAAAAATCTTTCCGACAACAGGTTCACTTAAGCCAATTTTTGAATAGAAAATTATTTTTATAGATTTTGTACTAAAGCCAAGTCTTATTGGTTTCTATAGTTATTGATATTATACACACATTTTTCCCCTTATTTTATGGTACTTTTCTACTTGGTACTGCCATGATTTTTCTTCGTCGAATCGGTAAATTTCAGTTAAACGATGGTTGTGCCATCTGTTATTTATATATAAAAGATTTTAAATTTGTTTGAATTATGCTCGTTATTTTACTCTATTTTACCAAAGATAATGAATAAGAAGTAGATATTTCAAAACAGAAAAGCTGTTAAAAAATAAATTTTTAGTTCTAAATCTGTTCATAGAGCGGACAGTCAAGAAGGAATCGCTTAGAACATTAGATTTAAAAATACGTTATGACCGTTTTTGCAATAAAACAAAAATTTAACATACACAAAAATCCTCAAAACTGTAATTAGACAATTTTATATGAAAAATGAGGACGGAGTAAATGTGCATGACATCATCATACAATTTCTTTGTTGGTTTGTACCATATGAAAATTTATAATTAATATAAACAAAAACAACACACATATGAAAGAAAAATTGTTATTTTTATTTTTCATTTTTCAAGTACCCAACCAAATTTACAAATTTTTTATAATACCGTATTTGAATTTTGTTGTTGCTTCCTACCTAAATACAAAATTTTTGTAAACTTGAATTGAAGTCACTGTTTTTTCCTCAATTTTGTATTTTTCCCATTTAGCATAATATACAAGTTATGTATTTTTGTATACACTGAACCCCCGACATTCGCGACCTCGGTATTCGCGGGTTCGCTTATTCGCGAATGGATTTTTCTGAAATTCCCTCAACATCTGCGAATTTGTACGCGATTGATTGGTAGAAAAAGTCCAAAAAGTGGTTTGTTTTGTTGAGTCGATCGATTCAAATGATAAAAGAGCTTAGATTTTCAAATTAGAAATACTAAATTCAATTGCTCCGTATAAGCAAATTTTAGATGAAAAACAAAAAAAGAGAAAACAGCCTAGCTTTTTAAATTTTATCTCACCAACAACAACACAAAACAATTAAGCTGTAAAATATGCTTTAAAACCAGCAATGAATTTATTTGTTCCTATTTTTTTTTAAACTTTTATGAATTTTCTCTTCAATGTGATCATTTTTTAAAATGTTAATTCCATTACTTTTGTTACCTGCTTTGTTATTTTTTTGGTTTATTTTGTATTTTTTATGAATATATAATACATTTTTTAGAAAATTTGGAACCAATCTCCTTATTTTGTATTGTGTTTGGGTCCACATATGCGAATTCATCATATGCGAGGTTTTTACAGAACATATCCCTCGCGAATGTCGGGGGTTTAGTGTATACGGATTGTAGTTTATACAGTAGCGGAAAAATCGCATGACTCAAATAATTTTCATTTTTCTAAAAATAATTTATTTATTAAGCTGTATTACAGAAACATGTATGGTTTTTTTTTTCTTAGAAAAAATACCTTGCAAGAACACGAATAGTTAAAAAACAAACCATCATCCATCCCCACCAAAATTTAAAGATAGTATCGAGAAAAGTTTTTAGAAATTATTAGTTACGCGACTTTCATGACCGCTACTGTATATTATAATGCACGTACATTATTATGTTAACACTTTACAAGCATTTGCGATTTTCTAATTTTAAACTTGCAGCGTGCAAATATAAATATTGCAAATGTTAATCTACTTAAAAAGTTGCGGGTGCTATTTATCTAGAAAAAAATAAAAGAGATTGACTTAACACATATAAGTAAATTGTTTTGTCATTTTACAGAAAAATAATTATTTCTTTCTCTGACTGTGATCACAGTCTCCCGGCTGCAAGGTGTTAATAAAATTTTATAGGTACACCTAATTGATCAAAATTTGTAGGTTTCGATATAGGTACTTATCTAACTACCTTACATATGTTACATTTTGAAATATAAACATAGATAAATAAAATGTACCTTAATGTGTATTGTAGTTAATTAGGTACTTGAATTGAAAACAAAATATCCTAATTCCCTTCATTTAAAAAAAAAAATATAAGTATGTACATAAAATAAAAACAAAAAAACGGGATCTGCATTTCAGTAAAATTTCTTATAGGTACATAGCTTCAAAAACTATGAAAAAAAAAACAAAATAATTGGATAAATTTTTCATATTATGTATCATGCAATTAATAATCAGAAAACAAATTCTAATTTATATTCCTATTCCTAAACAATACAATATATTTACATACATATGTAAATGCATATTGTTATTCTATGGATAAATAATTAAAAATATTATACTGTCGCTGTCGGATGAAACAAATTTTTAAAAAAAGAAAAAAACACAAATATTAAATGAAATGTGCACAGACGGTAAATACGCATTTGTGTACATGCAAAAATATGTATATACATTGTTATATATTAAATAAATATAGGTATACACAAAGTTATACTGGAAACTGGTTTGATTTGGTTATACGCAAAAAAAAAAACAACAAGAGCATGAGCGAATGGATGATAAAAAAAATCACTCGATCATTTTAAATTATAATTTTTGCTCGCCAGATAGGACAGACAAAAAGGTTTCGTTTAGGAGCCTTTACTGAAATAGAGTGAAAATATAAATGTACTACGCGAAATATCTATTGTGTTAATCCATAATCATTTATCTTGTTTATGCACAAAGGTTAAAACGTATTAACGATAAAACGTTTTAAACATCGTTTTGAGATAATACATTTTGATTGGTGTTTATGCGTAATACAACATTTCGTTATCACTCAAAACGTTGAACACCTGCGTGTGTAATAACAACTACTTAAAACGAAGTAAGTGTTTATGCACATTTTAAAAACGAAATGAAATTTTAAATGCGGATTTAATAGTGTATTAACTCAAAACGACGTAGAGCTTTAATGCGTTTTGAAATTTTGTTTATGCATCCGTATTAAGTCAAGACGGAGTGAGTTAATGCGAAGTAACGCTTAGCATAAACAAGATAATTGATTTTACTCAGTGATAGATGTTGACGCGTCAAAAATCAAAATTTGACTGACACGGTCAACAATCGATATTTTTGTCAGCAATTAAAATTGTCAACAATTTAACAGTTTATGCGGTGAAAAAATAATCCGAATTTTGGATTAAATTGGGAGTAGCGTAGAAACAGTAAAATTGGGATTAAAAAAGTACATGCAAATGTTGATATTTTTATACACTTATAGTATACATATTATTCTTCTTCCACATAAAAAATAGAAGAAGAATGTGACAGCTTCACTTTCACCATAAAAATTAGAATCCGCCATATTGCATTTTACCTCACACATACATAAAAAAAAATTGGGATTAAACCCAAATAAATTGGGCTTAAGCCAAAATCCGAATTATCGAGTTTATACGACAAAAAATTGGGAGTAAACCAAAATCCGTATTAAATTCGGAGCAGGCATAAACACGTAGAATGTGTCAACTATCCTATCCTTTCCCTAACCGTAAGTCGTAACGTAACTGACTAAGTCTAATCTCTAATCAAATCATTCTAACGAAGCCAACCTTATCAAATTTGAAGTGATTATATTTAATAATTTATAGGTATACACGTACAGACACAAAAATTCAAAAATTTAAATTTAACGGATAAATTAAACCTCTAAGTTATATACTCTTTGGTTGTATTATTCTTTTTGAACTTTCTTAATTTTTACATACTTCTGCTGTCTACTTCGAAAACAGCTGATTTATATTAAAAAATTCAAATAGAAACGGAAAAAATTTAAATTTAGTTCGAAAGACTTAAATTAAAAGCTATATTGAGTGCTTATTCGAAGCCAAATAAATATACATAAATACATAAATATGTATGTTTTTATTTCTTGATTTTTGAGAGAGCTTGAGATTAAATCTCTATATTTGTTGTTGTTGTTTGCAGACTAGGCATCCACGAGCACTCAGACAGAGGAGTCCATTGTACTCAGCGCCCCGTCTCTAGTAAAGTCTTCTCGTTTTTCTAATAAACGAGAGGACTTTGTCTAGGGGTTGAGAACAGATCTACCGTACAAAGGCTAATCGCGTCATTGACATTTTCACTCATTTTGAGTTAGATATATTTATGATATAATATACAGTTATATATATGAACTAGTGGAAAAATTAAATTATAAATATAATATATAATATATAGACATATTTTTTAATAGAGAATTTTTCCTTTAGTTCATATATATAACTATATATTATATCATAAATATATCTAACTCAAAATGAGTGAAAATGTCAATGACGCGATTAGCCTTTGTACGGTAGAGATGTCTTCCATTCTCATTACATCAGAGTTCCATGTACGCAGCCTTATTCTAGAGAAGGCTGGGCAACAGCAGAGATGGTGCTCTGTTGTTTCCGCCTCCTCCAGGCAGGCCCCACACGTTGGATCCCTGACCACTTTAATGACCACCAGATGGTGGTTACATGTGTTGTGCCCTGTGATGAGCCCGACGAGAGCCCGACAGTCCTTCCTGCTAAGATTTAGGAGAAATTTTGCCGTCTTTACCTCAGGCTTTTTCACAAAGCGTTTCGTACCACTGCAACTGGATAGGGCAGACCATCTTTCCGCATGGAGTTTCTCCACGTGTTTGGTGATCCATCCACTGATCGAGGCGCAATTGATACCTATCGTTGGTTCCGGTCCCCATATAGAGTTAAACGAGCCCTCCTTCGCAAGAGCATCGGAGAGTTCATTACCCTCTATACCATGGTGACTTGGAACCCACAGAGTGAGACATATGTATTATATAAGCATTATTTTCGTTCATTCATTACCCATCTCCATCTCACTTTCACTCATTGATTGTAAAAACTGTCAAATTTGAATGTATTCAAATTTACTTCGTGGAATATCTATTGCGTCCCTTTATTTTGAATTTTCAAATATCCTGTTTAACGTATATACCGATATCTGTGAGTAAGAGTAAACACTAAGGTATGTAAATTGTGAGTTAACAATGTTAGATGATACCTATTGGAAGAAGCAAGAACTAGAATTGAATTATCCCATCTTAACTTAATAAATCTCCTATTCTATAAGTAATGTAAATATGTACACATATAGTAGGTATGTATATAGATCTATTGCATTGTATAAAGTATAAGCAAAGAAAGAAAAAGAAGAGTAAATTAAATGCCCATATCTGCTGGTACTGGTATGGTGCTCAGTGCTGCTCAATTTCAATAAATATTAAATTTATATTACAAAAATTTATAGGCATACATATCGTTTTTATAAAATTATTTAATTAATTTTTTTTTATATCTTAATCAAAATCATCCTAATTTTATTGAATTTTAAAGCCCATTCATATAACGTTGGGAGGTGATACATAATTGAATTTCAAAATGAGTAGAAGTAGAAGTAATGTTTTGTGATTCTTTTGTTTTCAAATTGGTGAGGTAATTGATATATAAAAATTGTAAGTTTAAAAATTAAGCTAAATTTATTTTTCCTTCTTATAGGATTTTACATTAATCTCTCGAAGATAAATTCTTGTTAACTAAAATTTAAGAAAAACATGTCCATTGCTCAGTAGTACTAGAGATTCTTTTTTTTAAACAGTAAAAACATGGATCATGCAATTCAAAAGGCTGTACGTGAAGCTGTTAAAGATTTTGATCATACAAATGATTATTACTTTTTAATATTTAACAATTTGACAAAAAGTTTTGACTCATCAACATCACAACATCAACAACACCATCAATCATCATCATCAGGATCCGTGCCACCTTATGTTGGAACTGAAAATGAAACAGAATGTTCATCAGACAAAGAGTATTTAGATTATTTATTATTTGACTCAGGTGATGGTGTGATTGTGCGTATTGAACGTCGTAGTCCGTCACCATCACAATTAAAAATAAAAAATTGTAATCAAATTATTAACGATCAGACTAATAAAATTCTGAATTATGATTTAAATTTAAAAATATCATCATCAAATTATGAAAGTGGTGTTGAAATTGTTCCGAGTAATTCTTTTGAAACAGTAAAAAATCAACCATCATCTATAGGAACATCACAATTAATATCATCATCGAATACAATGCAAACTTCAGAAGGAATAGCAACAGGAATTGGAAATTTAACAAATATGGAAACACCATCAGAAATAAAAAAGAAATTTAAAAAATTATCGTCCCAATTAACAGATTCTAATACAAATAGTAATACTATTTGTAGCTCATACCACAATCATAATGAACCAATGAAACAATTGCAAAATTGTAATACAATTTGTGTTTCGTCAGAACCACCGTGGATGACGACAATGGCAGGAACAATAATGAACGATACAAAAAACGGTAAAATAGATCATACAGTAAGTGGTGGTGCTAGCAATAATATAAATTATTGTAACAGTTCAAATAATAATAGTTTAATTAATGGTCATCCTAATCATAATGGTGGTGGTGGCAATGGGGGAGGTACAGAATCTGATGATGATGGTATAATATTTGATTCAAATTTAGAAAAACCATGGATATGTAGAAATTGTAATCGTGGTTATAAATGGCGTAATAGTTTAACATGCCATCAAAAAAATGAATGCGGTAAACCACCAAAATATTATTGTACTAAATTATGTGGTTATCGTACAAACATAAGAAGTAATTTAAGAAGACATTTAAATACAAAATGTAGCGGTAAAGACAAATTAAATACTACAATAACAGCATCAACAACAGTTCAACATGTAACAAAACAGACTTCATCACAATCATATCAACCGATGTCATTGATATCAAATCAGAATCATCATCACTATTTTAATAAACAAACAACAAAAAATTTCATTTTGGGAAATAGTGATAATGGATACAGTATATTAAATGAAACATTATCCTAGCACAGGTATAAATAAAAATATATTTTCATCATTTTTAAAAATAATTTACATGACATGAAGTTTTTACTTATTGTATATGCATGACACAAAATGTACCTATTTTAAAACTTTACAGGAGACAAAAGTGTATATTTTGTGATAATAGGAAAATAATTTCAATTATTTAAAAGCTTTACTTGCTTATGTTTCTAAAATTTCGTATATAGAATTCAGAATCAGGTAATTTAATTATTACGTTTAATTGAACTATAATAATAATTAATAGAAAAATTAATTAATCGTAGAAACATCCAATAAAAGCAAGATAACTTTAACACAAAAATAACTAACATATAGTGAAACTAAAATTATTTTAGATTATTCTTATTATACCAAGTTCGGAAAAAATCATAACAATATAACGACCAGCACAAAAAAAAAAAAAAAAAAAAAAAAAAAAAAAAAAAAAAAAAAACTTTAGCCACCTAGTGTGGAAATGCTATAATAGTTCAGATTGAAGTTCATATTGGTTACTAATAAATTTAAATAGAAAAAAAAATATATGTACAACAAATATAAATACATCATGTAAAAATTCATGCATATACAATACCTAATATTTATTTGTTAATTTCATTTAAAAAATCTAATACTACACTTGCTACTAAATAATTTCATTTTTAACAAAGCAAAATTAGTAGCAAAAGTAGGAGTAGTACAGATTCAGTTTTTAAAGAAAATTAGATTTTTACAGAAATTGGCTATCCACATCATATTTTTAAGAACATATGAGTATTTTTTTGGGTTTTTGAAAAGCAACAAAATCGTTTAAAACTGAATTACAAAACATAAAAAAAAAATAATATAAACTTGAAAATTTATTCTATTATCAAAAAACGAAAACTGTGAAAGATTTAAAGGTAAAAATTAGATAATATGTAGTGTTAATCGTAATTATGCTAACATTATTGTCATGTTGATTTCCTTTTTCAAGAACTTGCTCTTTTTATCGATTTACATGTAGTTAGCTGTGTTTGCTTATTAATATACAAAGTATTCAGTTTAAGGTGTTCAGAAATTTAACCACAAATAGGTCTCGACGAGCCAAAAAATCGAATGGGGAGGGGAGTTTATAAATTTCAAGGTTTAAGAGCTACGGTTGGTTAAAAATGGTAAAAAACTATATTTTCGTTTGATTTTTAATGTATTTTGCACCAAAAGGTGAAAACATGACATCATTCTACAGGCTGTGGCTTCTGAACCAAGCTAGGTAGAGTCATACCACAAACGGTAATATCTATACAGATGGTACAAGCAGTGTATTATGATGTTTTCAGTAAAATTTCAGGTGGATTTTCGGAAAATCCACTTTTCAAAAGCTTTCCATTCAAAAATTGTTCTCGGAGAGAAAAAAATTAAACGAGCGTTTTATTTTCTGAGTGAATGAATATAAATCACAGATAGTACATAAACATATATATGTCATATGTATATTTACATTTATGTTACCATAGTAACATTCGTTATGTATCTGCAATCTGCATGTACATACAGTCCTGTTCATAATTATTTGTGCAGAGCAATTTTTTTATATAACGTATTTGATTTCGTATATCTTCCATAAAAATAAATATATCGGCTTCAAATTTTCAATGATATAGCTTAGACAGTTCTCCACAAATTCACAATTCAAAAAAAAAAAATCATTCAAAGTTAACGGTAAAAAAAACAAAAGTAAAATGTTCAAAATTATTTGTGCATAGCATTTTTTGTTCAAAATTATTTGTGCAGTATAAAAAAATGTAAATACAGGATGTTTCGTTTCGTTTGCTTAGAAATTGATACCAGTGATAGGTCTCGTCGAGACAAGCGAAAAATCGTATTGGAAGGGGAGGGGTGAAATCCCAAAAAATGCTATGCACAAATAATTTTTTTTTTTTTTTTTTTTTTTTTTTTTTTTTTTTAATTTATTTACCAGTTCCTTTTACAATTTAATGAGATCTTAATGAATGCAAGTTTTATTTTTACATATTATTTTTTACACATTATTATTACATACATGAAATAATAAACTATATATAAGTATATGTATATTAAACTATATCTCCAACAACTGCTATTTTTAATACTGTCTCATATAGATAAACATTTT
Organism: Bombylius major; assembly: GCA_932526495.1. Taxonomy (NCBI): domain Eukaryota; kingdom Metazoa; phylum Arthropoda; class Insecta; order Diptera; family Bombyliidae; genus Bombylius; species Bombylius major. The sequence goes on from OW052047.1 coordinate 13,526,642, forward strand.
TATAGATTTTGAACATTTTACTTTTGTTTTTTTTTACCGTTAACTTTGAATGATTTTTTTTTTGAATTGTGAATTTGTGGAGAACTGTCTAAGCTATTATCATTGAAAATTTGAAGCCGATATATTTATTTTTGTGGAAGATATACGAAATCAAATACAACGTTATATAAAAAAATTGCTCTGCACAAATAATTATGAACAGGACTGATTTTGTGCATAATATATTGTAATTTGTAGGTATTATTTGGATGACTCATTTGCGAAATCGAATAACTCCATTTTTGGGGTTTTTTAAGTTTTAGTTACAGAACTCAATTAATTCTTGGATTTTTCATATTCGAAGTAATTGGATGTGACAACAAGCCGTTAAACTACTAAATTAAAAATATTTGTTTGGTCTTCGAATCATAATTAATTTATTATCGGAGTAAATTTATTACTTTTTTATGCGTTTTTTTTATGGAGTTAATCGTTTTGGCAAGTGAGGCATCCATTTACTGATTGTTATATTATTTTTTTGTGTTAATAAAATATCATTGATGTAAGAGGACTACCATATGTGAAAAAAGGATTATTATTTTGTACATCACTTTTTCTTTCATCTGTTATCCACATTTATACACAAATTTCTTTTTTTTTCTTTCGCAATCATTTTTCATTTTACAAGTAAATAAACAAATGATATTGTCAATTTTTCTATGTTTTTTTTTTTTTTAAGTAATTGTTAGTAAAAAAAATAATTTTTTTTCTTCTATAATTTGTAATTAATTTTTTTGCAAAAAACAAAATGTCCCATAATATAAATTACGAATAAAAACAAAAAATTTATGAAAACTGTTTTACAAAAACTAATTCGAAAATAAAAAATATGCAAAAAATTTTTTTTTGTACTAGGAATGTAAAACATACATAATATGCATATTGTATTTGTGTATGACATAATTAATTAAAAATAAAATCCAAACTAAAATGAAATATTCAACACTTCATTATATTTTAAACCGTTTTCGTCAAAAATCCGTTTTCAAAGTTGAATATCTCGACATAATAAAATTCAATAAAAAAAATATTCGGCAATTTCGAACTAATATTTTTCTCCCAAACTACAAAAACTAAGATACATAGGTATGTACATATATGATATACATATTATGATTTTGTATTTAGAGGTATAATAGAAATAATAAAAAAAAATATTTCATATTCAAAAAAAAAATTTTTTTTAAAGCAAATACGTATAGCTTCAACCAAAAGAGATGAAGTTTCGTATTGTAACTACGTTGGCATGCGCCCATATTCACCAACAGGTAATAAGTTGGTAATAACAATTTGAAGGTCATAAACTAGTCATAACTTGATTATTACAGTGTAAAACTAGTATGGTGAATAGAGTTATGACCGTCATAAAGTTATGACTTGATGGTGAATATGGCCGTTACACGCATGCGTTTTTGTTGTTGTAAATTCTAATAAACAGGGGTGAGTTTTTTTAAAGTAATGGTGATGATCACCTGTCATCACTTCCATATAAAATTCTGAAAGCTTTCAAAAGCTTTTGAGATTTTATATGGAAGTGGTGACAGGTGATCATCACCATCACTTTACAAAAACTCACCCCAGGTTTCTTCTTTCGTATATGTATACACAAGAAGATCACTACGCCATGTAAAACATGCGCAATGAACCTTCAACTGAAATAATTTCAGGTATACATATTTTTTTTCAAAACGAAAAAAATTCAAAAGTATAAATAGTAATTTGCCATAGCAACAATATTTGTTATATAATTTACTATGCTGGGGTGAGTTTTTGTAAAGTGATGGTGATGATCACCTGTCACCACTCACCACTTCCATATAAAATTTCAAAAGCTTTCAGCTGTATTCAAACAAGGAAAGTTTTTGAAAGCTCTTAAGAAAGAAATCAGAAAACTTAATTTTTTAATTGAAATATGCTTGCATTTGTGCTATCTGTATAGATATTACGGTCTGTGGTCATACAGACAGTTCAAGAATTGACCATTAATAAATAATCCCCATAACAAAGTATGTAACAAAAACATTTTTACATATATTTAGTTGAGATTTTTTTATAATTTAATTCTAATAAATTCCAAATCACAATAAAAAATTCGACTTAATATCGACTACTTCGAAACAAGAAGTACATAAAAAACTATATTTTTTGAAATTTTTAACTTCTGAAGGGAACAAGACTTTTCTTAAAAAGCTTGAAGTTTTCTACATTTTTGTAAAAAAAAATGATTTAAAATATATAAAAATAAATTTCAAAAAAAATTATAATGAAAACACAGAATTTGAAATTTAATATTTTAACACTTCGTTCTCGTTTTTACATTTTACATACATGTATCAATTTTAACGCTACAAATGTAAACGTATTTTGTTTCCCTAAAAAAGTATAATTCTTTAGGATTAGGAAATTTAAATTTTGACAGGATATTTGAAAGATTTTCTACTTAATAAATTTTGAATGGCAAAAGTACGTCAACTAGGAAGCAAAATATGTGTGTGTATGGTAGTCTACATTTGTAGCATTAAAATTGAAGCACAACTTTTTTGTTTGACACCCCGTAATCAGATTACATGACCCATAGATATTTGAATTTAAAAACGATATTTTGAAGAAAATAAAATGAAGTGTTAAAGTGTTGATAAATGTTTTTCGGTTATGTTACTATTACTATGTACTCTATCAGCTCAAAATGTTTTTTTTATACAAGGCTTCCTGTATGATGTCACGCAAAGATTTTCTCAAAACTTAAATCGTCAAGAATAGGATAGCTTATTAACTAGAGAGTAATGAAATTTGTTAGCGCAATTGATTTGATTTTGTGTTGATTTTTTAATGGTGTCTATTGCGGTCATCGATTCGACAATCGATCGAAGAACTCTTTTCGATTCGATTGAACTTACTTTTGGTATTGTGTAACGCGATCGAATAGACCTAAAAGCATTGCCACATGTGAATTTAGATTGCATATTAATTTTCTAAATTATTGTGAATGATTCGTTTTGACATTTCATGAACTTATATGAATATTGATATTGTATAAATGTTTGATTTTAATATTTTTATATTTTTTCAAAATAATAAAATTATATTAAATATTGTTCTAGATAGAAAAGAAAAAACAAATATCATTTCATAAAAGGTATAAATTAAAATACAAATTTCAGTTTAATTGAAAAAAAAAACAAGTAATATTTATTAATTTCTTATACTAGAACTAAATTAAAATTAATAAATAATAATAATTATACCTACATCATTTAAAAACCAAAATATTAACAAAAACTTACAAAAAAGACTTTTTAACCAAAAGATACACCACGAAAATAAAACAACTTCTGTCAATCGAATAACATTCGTGAAGAAAAATGCAATCGAAACGGGCTCGACTGTAATCGAACATGCTTCGACTGCAACAGATATTCGCAATACCAAATGTTTCGATTGACATTTCATCGATCGATTGGTGATATTCGCAATAGACACCAATGAATGCATATTTTCGGAGATACTTAGGACTAGTTGCACTTCGACCGAAGATATTTTTTTTCGACATATTTTCGGAAAATTCGATTGAGATTTCACGTAAATTAAGTTTGGAATGGAGTACTAGAACGATAGAAAAGACAGACGCCGCAACTATAAAATTTTCAGACTTTTGTGTGGGTGATTATGTCTCTTATTTTTATTTAATTTAACTAAATGCAAATACACGTGTATTTAAAATTCAATCTTTTAAAATATTTGATTTTCTTTTAATCTTGTGTTTTTTTAATAAAAAAATTATTGAAACAATCTAATTATATTTAAAAGAATAAACAGAATTAAAAACCAAGAAAAATTATAAAAATCTTTTGAATATTGAAATTAACTTTCTTTTCTTTTTAAAAGTTATTCAACGGTGAAAGATCAATATGATGTGCTGTGTTACAGTTTGTTTGGAAAAAAAAAAACAAAATTTCTATGCAATCTGTTAAAATAAATTTATAATGAAAGAGAAAATTCATTTAAAATCAGAAATTAATGTAAACATAACTTTCAGAGAAAAATTTAAGGTTAAATTATTGAATTTAAGTGCCTTGAAAATATATAGTAACAATTATTATAGATACAATTAAACAAAATACCTAGTTGTAGTGAATAGTGACAATAATGAATAATGATATTTTTATTTACTGTTGAAATTTGTAATTTTTTTTATATTATAAACATAACTCAAATTGATACTCTGTTAATGTGTAGCTTTTTCTAGATTTTTTTTATATTAATATTAAGGATATATAATTGTAGTTATGAATAAAAAGTTTTGATTTAATTTTTTAACTTTTAATTAGTTTTTATTTTTCTTTTGAATTGTAAGTCGAACAACTTATCCTTTTAAAAGAAAAAATTAAACGGCCTTAGAAAATTATTTTTTTTTTAAAGCTTCCGCTATGTAATCAAACCATATGTAACAGGAAATCCTCAAAGATTTATTATTTCATTATTTTTAAATAAATTACAATTGGTAGACCAATTAAAATTGAATATTTGAAATACTGTCTAATATACTTTCTACATTTCTTCTGCTTCATGTAACTATCATCATTTATATATAACGGTGGTTTATCTGGAGCAAATGAATTCAACTGAAATTATGAAAAAAAAAATATATATATATTACTAAAAATTAATACATCAATACATCATATTTGAAAATCTTACATATTTACAAGTTTTTTCCAATTTATATAATTCATTTTTGTAAACAATAATTGATAATTTCAATGATCGGAGTACATCTTTTGATAATTTTCCAAAGACTTTCTTTTTTAAATTGTCTTGAACGAATGCTACTGTAGAATTTATAATAACTACATTTTTTAAGTGATTTCCCAAAATTAGTAGCATCTCGTAGAAACTAAGAAAAAGTACAATTAAAAAGGTAAAAATAAATATTTTATTACCTATGTACACCGTACACGTGAACATATATATATATTTTATATAAGGTCGATTCAAACATACCATTTCCGTTTTCCTTCATCCATGTGTGTATGTGATTTGTGACCAGAGCCAGATCGGATGTATGTGAAATATTTAAATCATATACAATAGTAAAAATGCTAGAACCTATTCGCAAGAAAGGGAAAAGGGTCGCTGCCAGTTCGGATGGGTATGAATCGACCTTATTTCAGTAGGTTCAGAAAAAGCAAAACGAATTTGTTGAAGCAGAAATATATTTTGTTTTTTACATACCTTTCCTCTTCTGTTGCTCTTACTCTAGCTACTGTAGTATTGGACCAATGTTCAAGATGGTGACTAAAAAAAAATATATATATATATATATATATATATATATATACATATGTATATTATAATGTAATTAAAATTCTCAATCATATTAATAACATAATAACTAACCGTATCAACCCTAATAAAATCTTTTTCCTATGAATTGGATATTCAATTTCAATATCTCTCAATCTTTTATCATTCATAGTGAGAAACTGATGTAAGTTAATTTGATTTAAAGAAAATTTTTCCAAAAACATTTCCATTTCCATTTTTATTAAAATATCATGAATATCGGGAAAATATTCAGGTTGAATAGATTTTTCTTCCATGTTATTTTCTTTGCTTTGACAATAAACATTTTTAGTTTTTAAAAATATTTTTGGTATTTCTTGTTGTATTGTATTGTACGATAAAAAGTTCGACGGGACGGAATATTTATATTTTTCGGGTGGAAATTGTTCTAATACTGCTTTAAAATCATTGAATTGTGCAATTTGTCTTGCTGTAAAACCATTACGATTTATACTTTCTAAATCTATATTTGCATCAATCAATAGTTTAACACATTTTGAATGATTATTTTCAACGGCATAAAATAAAGCTGTATTAGAAAAATTATCTCTAGCATCTAATGATGCATTATTTTTAAGTAAAATTTTAACAATTGATGATATACCATTTTTACAAGCAAACATCATTGGAGTCATCCCATATTTATCAGAGACATTTATAACAGCACCTTCTAATATTAATAATTCAACAACACTTGCTGCTATCATATCATCATCATTATCATTTTTATTTCTTCGGTTACAACAGCATGCTTCCATTAATGGTGTAATTGAATCAATTTGACAATTAACATCTGCTTTTTCATTTATCAAATATTTAACAATATGTAAATAACCTTGCCGACAAGCATTATGTAGAAGTGTTAAACCACTTTTTATTGGATAATTTATTCCAAATCGTGTTAATTGTTGTAATTCCTTTTTCAGTTTATGTAAATTACCAGTCATCACAGCATGGTATAATTCTTCATCAGCATCAACAACAAATACTGGACGTCCTCGTTGCCGTTTCTAAAAGAAAAATATATTTAGAGTGCACTTATCTAAATGCAACCATACATCTTCAATTTGATATAATTCTTCCAAAATTTGGATTATTTATCATTTATAATAATAGAGAATAACCAGTAACCATATTAAAAATACGTGAACATTTAAGATGAGTTCTGAATTATGATGCGTATTTTCAAACAATGTTCATATTTATTATTTTAAAACATTTGATATACCTATCCTTTTATATTTTTATTAATAAATAAATAACTATAGCCATGTATTCGAAAATCAGCAAAAAAGTAGAAGTGTTCTATATAAATAGTTTATGTATACCTTAAAATCATCATCTCCAAAAGAAAATCCTTCAAAATCATCATCTTCTGAATCAGTCTGTGGGGGTCTCCCATTAATGAACATTTCGGCTCTGGTACACTTCAGCGCGATTGCAGTATACTTGTCAGAATATCACAAAATTTAGTTTATCAGTGAATACCGATGTCCTGATGACGAATTTGGAATCCTTTTAGTCCTAACTTCGACGATTTCTGAGAAAAGGGACATTTAAGTTACGAACTTCAAACATGTTTTAAGGTTATTTGTAATACTTTTTATGTATAAAATTATAATAAATTATTAACTTATTCAATTTAAAGACGATTTTAATAATTAATTTCACAAAATAATGCGGAAAACCGGAAAAATACACTACTTTAACAAATATTTCTTTTTGACAGTTGCTTTTTTTGACATACTGAAAATAAAATTGTAACCTCAAAGGCTTAACCATAGAATATAGAAATATAGAATACTAAGTGTAGAACAAATTGTGTTCCCGATTCTGTGAAAATTGTTGTTTTTCTTATTGGTGTGAGTGAAAAAAAATATGAGATGAGTCTGTCTTTCACTTTAATAAATAGAACTAGTATAAATTATTAAAGCTGAAAAGAGATAAAACATAAAATTATTCCCACTTCAATTTTCAATTTTTTTTTTCAATTCAGCATTCAGCGTTCTATGAATCAGATGTTAAACGTCAAATTGTCCATGATTATAGGTAGGATAGGTTTGTAAATTTTAATAACAATAATAAATAATATTGAAACAAAGTGAATAAAAATAATAATTTATCATCAATATCATCACAATCAGTACAAAATCATAATAATAATAATATAAAAAAAGATGATAATTTAAATTACTTATAATTCGATAATAAATTTTATTTACAGATATTAAATCTTGTTAATAATAATAATGTGAAAAAAAACTAAAAAACGACATTCAATTGATTGTGGTACAAGTATTAAAGAATATTTATTAAATCATAATAATAATCGTCAACAAATAATAACGTCATTTTTTCTAAAATTATTATTTTAGGAAATGAAAAAGGACTTAAATTTTATTCAAGTTTAACCTTTTATAGAAAAGGTTGAAAATAACAAATTTCTTGTTACTTTTCTTGTAACTTGTAACAAATCTGGTGATGCTTTTTAAAGATAAATAATGAAAATTTTATTTTAAAGGAAGCTATTTCCACACCTCCTTGATCTAGAATTCAAAGTTATGTTTTTTATTTATACAAACTTGAGTTCTAGATTGAATTGAATTGAAATAAATATCTAATATCTATAATCTGAAAGTATACTTTAATAAAATTGTATAATCATAATTTTTTATAAAAAAAATTTTCCGCCGTTTTTAAATTCGAATTTGAATTTATTACCAATGAAGTTGAATCATTGTATGAATTCAGCAGTTTAAAATTAATAATTTAGTGCTACCAAATGAATACATTTGTGTGTAGTACATTGAAAAATTCAATCATTCAAATTTGTAAGTTACGTTTTACATATTTATGTACTACCACAAATAATATAATAATACAGATGGGTATTGTAAATGAACTGAAATGCTATTCAGTGGTAATAAAGAAGAAGAACAAACAATTTTTATGTTTGCGTCTTAACTATAGTTTTTTTTAAAAACTTAAAACAACAACAACATTACCGAACTTTGAGTTTTTTTTATTTATGTTTCCACTTTTCATTTCATCATGATTTTTTGATTTTTTCCATTTCTAACTTGTAGCTGACATTTACCTTGTTTATGCACAAAGATTAAAACGTATTAACTCTAAAACGTTTTAAGCATCGTTTTGAGATAATACATTTTAATTAGTGTTTATGCGTAATACAACACTTCGTTCTCACTCAAAACGTTAACCATCTGCGTGTGTAGTGTAATAACAATTACTTAAAACGAATAAAATGTATATGCACACTTTAAATGCGCATTGAAATTTGGTTTATGCATCCGTATTTAGTCAAGACGGAGTGAGTTAATGCGAATTAATGTGTAGCATAAACAAGGTAATTGTTTATGATTTGTTATAAACATAGGTTTAGAAAGTGGGGCATCCAATTATCAAAAAAGTGAATACAGTAGAATCTCGATAATTTTACTACCTGATAATTTCCTATATTTACAGCGAAAGAAATTTTGCTTACTCTATAGTTTCAACAGCCATAATTTATACATGAATTTACACATAAAATACATATTTGAACATGTTAAATCGCAAAAAATCTAAATTTGATTTGATTTGTGAAAGGCTTTATTTTTGATTTTGTTGTTGTGTTAATTAAAAATTGAGAAATAAATAAACTAATCTTTTTTTAATTTCATGTGTGCGTTTTACTTCCATACATACATACATATTTAGTTTAAATTTTGTATTCAATAATTTCTACTATCCCGTAATTTCAACGAGGGTAGTTTTAATTAGGTAAAATTATCGAGATTCTACTGTACATAAATCTAAAATACCTAATTCTTTAAACCATACAATGTCGGTTGAACTGAACAGTTACTTGTGCGTCAGCAAAAGTAAAATACAATATTTATGTACACAATATACCTACATACAATAATAATGGCTTTTATTTGCTTGTCACATATTTTTGTTGTTGTCGGTTAGCAATTATTGTACCTAAAGGAAAAGGAAACAAAAAACTGAAAACTTTGTCAGTTTATTTTATTATATAACATCATGATAGGTTTATGTCTTTGCTAATCATATCACATTTGTCAGTTGATCGTTGTCAGTTAACCAAAATTCATATGCAACATTTTGTACAACAGTTTTTATATATCTGTA